>JAJMSN010000025.1:0-214468 GCA_030558435.1 Kodamaea kakaduensis
ATATATTAAAAATTCTTGCGACATCCTTATATAAGAGGTGCGAAATGTTTGTGGGTTTCCCTGTATTATCTTCAAAATGGTTCATTCATTAAAAATGGTCCAGTCTGACTGAAAAATTTCACTAGATCCGATGAAAAATTGCATCAATCTTCAGTCATAGTCAGATGCTTAGTATGTCAAACAATCGAGCAGAGCTCGATTGTTTGATGACTTGACTGTCTACATTCTACAACCTCGCTATTGTTAGCTTGTTTGATCTAACTCACTACAATCTCACAATCTCGCTACGCTCGATTGTAGATTGTAGCCGACTCTACAAACATCCTACAATCTCGCTGCGCTCGATTGTAGTGTGTGATGTACAACTATGATGTATTAAATTACATGAGCATGAACACTAAATGCGTACCAGCAAATAATTCAATAAGATTAACGACCACGGGAGGTGGTCTTGGTGTGCTGACCTCTAACCTTGAGACCCCAGAAGTGTCTGATACCACGGTGGGATCTAATCTTCTTCAATCTCTCCAAGTCATCTCTCAACTTGGACTCCAAGTTGTTGGCCAAGACGTGGTAGTCCTTACCGTCAACCTGGTCCTTCTGTCTGTTCAAGAACCAAGCTGGGATCTTGTAGTTGGTTGGGTTCTGCATGATGGTGACAATTCTCTCCAATTCTTCCTGGGTCAACTCACCGGCACGCTTCTGCAAGTCAACATCGGCCTTCTTGCACACCAAGTTGGAGTATCTGCGACCGACACCTCTGATCTTGGTCAAGGCGTACATGATCTTGATTCTACCATCGATGTTGGTGTTCAACAAACGCAAAATGTGCTGGAATGAACCTTCTTCAGAAACGACTAACGACATCTTGACTTGTTCCTATAGTGCTTTCACAAATAAAATTCAAATGCGGATTAAATTTTCCAACTATTCAAATTTTTCCTCTGCAAATTTTTTTCGTCTGCATATAGGAGCCCTAGAGGCGGGCACGTGAGTAGGGCTCGGTTTCCTATTCGGGCGACCACTGACCACATGAGCGCAGCGAATGTGGGAATAGATACAGTTAAGGGAATGGAATACAGAGTACTTGAAATACCACACTGTCCACAATTTCGCTTCGCTCAATTGTGGAATACAAGAAGAATAGCCTGCAATATACTAACCACTCGCTTCGCATTGTGGACTATACAGCATACATTTTAACTTTACCCAATAAGGTAGGTTGTCTCTATTTCCTGTTCTTGCATTCTTATCCCCATAACTACGGTTTTACTGAGATCAGATACAAATAATTATCTCACTCGATTTACGGTAGATCTACTAAAAAGATAAATGTAAGTGTCAAGTACTGAAAATTGCACTCTTTTTTGGCTGCGAATTCTCTCAAAGCAGTCAAAAGAGATGCCATAAATGGTGGATCTTGAAAATGTGAAGGAAGGTTCTTCATATTGAATACATTACTTAAGTTACTTTAACTCTTCAGCACTTGAGTTACTTTAATTACTCAGTACTCGAGTTACTTTAACTCTTCAGTACCTCAGTACTTCAACTACTTTAAATACTCTTTACTTATCTTCACCTACCTTCATCTACCCTACCTACATTCCCTCACTAACCCTTCAAATACTTCCCACTTCAACAATTCGCTGCGCTCATTATTGAAGCCATTGTCACTTCGTTGTTCATCATGCATCTATTCTATCCTATTTACAGTATTGGATCCATGACCAATCCTACCAAGAACCAGAGGCCATTGCCTCGTAGGTCGTACTTCACTGCAGTACTCGTACTCCAGTACTATAATAGTCAGCAATTAGTACTTCACCCTATAACTTCTAGTACTCATAAACTAGTACTTCACTCTAGTACTTCTAGTACTCATAGTACTAACTTTAGTACTTATTAAACCTCGGCGTTTCTCTTCAACCAACATAGAAGCAATTGTGATTGCTGCTCTCAATTGTTCTTGAATGCTCCTCATAAATCGAGCGAAGCAAGATGTACTCAATTGTATTATCTAGTACTCATACATCGAGCGAAGCTCAATGTATGTACTATGCTTCTCTTCGTACATCGCTCATACATCTCGCTTCGCTCGATGTATTCCCGATGCACTCAGACCGAGTACCTTCCAATAAACCACCTCAACGCATCCAACTCAATATACACCCTATTAGCCTTCAAAATATCCCTCACCTCCACGGCCTCCTTGATCAAAACATCTGCCTTCTTCCCCGCCCACTCCGTCGAGTTAATCAAGTTGTCTCTCTGCACATCTGTTATGAACAACAAGTTCAACTTTTGCAAATTGTGTGCCTCCACAAACTCCTTGGTGGCCTGCTGGAACGGGTACTTAAAGTCCACTTCGCCCTCTCCCACGTACAATCTGCCGTTCCTGTAGTGCTCTGCAAACGCGTTCTGGAACGCTTTGGAGTAAATCTTGTTGGGGAGGTCAGTGGACCAGTCGTGGCCAGCCTTGATACCGTGTGCCTTGAGACCATTGTCTTTGATGGGGGAGTTGGCGTCACCGGTTCTGGCACGCCCACTGCCTTTCTGCGGGAACAACTTGCGGTTGGAGAAGGGCTTGTCGCCTTTGGTGGGGACGTTACCTGATCCAACACGGGCCTTATCGGCCTCGTACACCACAGCACTCCAAAGGTGGTCCCTTCTCAATGGACCATCGAAAAAGTCCGCGGGGAGGGGGATGAAGGATTTGGGTTCGAGTGAGGGGAACGCCCGTACAGACGCGAGGGTGTATTTGGGGGGGTGGGCCACTTTGAAGGTGGCCATCTGGCGGATGTGTCTGAGCATGAAAATTTACAATTCACAATTGAGCGCAGCGAATTTGTGAATTTTAATTTTGAACAGTACATAAGCACATAAAGGTGTACTTCAATTTTGAACGGTACATAAGCACATTAACCTAATATGATCTAAACAGAGACATTATCTGAACATTAATAGATGAAGGGCAGACACCTGAATATTGAGTAATGTTATGGATGATCTGAAGAGATCATCAAAGTACTTTTTCTCAGTACTTGGTCTCAGTCGAAAGGACTTCTCAGTACTTTTATTGCACTTACTTCAATCAGTACTTTTAATTACAGTACTTCTAATTCCAGTACTCCCCATATCAGCTTCTAATTCCAGTCTCTAATCTCGTCTACTCCAACATACCTGAGTGTTTTCAAGCACTACACATTTAAACACGCATTCTGCCACTTCACAAGTATAGTCTAACTGCTACACTGACTACTACAACTAACGATAAGCCTCACATGCCGCCTTGTACCAATCTTCAGCTCTTCTACATCTTCCTTCAACATCTTTATTTTCTACATTTACCAGATCTCGGCGAATGAAATGGACTGCAAACTAGTCCATCGAGCGTAGCGATGGACGTTGCGAACGGTTGGGATGACGCATCTTGCAAGATGTTGTGACCAAGTCCAACTTCCAGGATGAAGTTGGTCATCAAGCAAGATGTAACTGTACTAGATTGCAACATCTTGCAAGATGTTGTAGCTGTCTGCTAGATATCAACTGGGTCCAGTAACCAACATCTGCAAGATGTTTAAATGTCTGCAATATTGGAACTGTGAATCTAGTATACAACATCTCGCTCCGCCCAATGTTGGGCCAATATTGAACTTCTGGGTTACAACATCTCGCTTCGCTCGATGTTGAGAAATGTCTGCTATAAACATCTCGCTCGATGTTTATAGTTATAATCTTCTATCTGGCTCCACATGTCCCTGCTCATCATCACTCGCAATAATAAAATCATCCTCACCCCCCGTCTCCTCCAACTCAAACTCCTCGTACCCCCTCGCAGGCGAGTACCTCCCCCTATTATCCGTTCCCTTCAACTTATCCAATGTCTTGGACAAGAACCCCTGGTTCTTTTGTCTCTGGAACTCCGGATCGTCCTCCTGGAACCTCCGCAACTGGTCCGCCCACTGCACATTCTTCTTCTTACCAGGCGCGTTGCCCGACTTGATGATCAGCGGAGTCCGTGAATTGAAGGCCTGGTACACCAAGTACACTCCGCATACTCCAAACACCAATGCCAATAAAAGAATCAACCGGTCGATTCTGGAAGATGAGCCAGCTTCTCCGCTAGTACTTGTACTGGTAGTAGTAGTACCATTTGTACTGGTACCATTGGTACCAGTACTAGCACCTTCACTGGCACCTGCACTAGTATCCTCACTTTCCGTCGGCTTTTCCTTACTCTGCTCCCTCTCATACCTCACACCAACCGGATAAGTCATCAACTGGTTATCTCTCTTGTCGTAGTTCCCCACGACAATATCAATCAATGCTCTCAGCACCTCTGGCTTATCGAACGGCACCATATGAGAACTATCAAACACGTTGATGAATGTCAAGTTACGTTCTGTCTTCAAGTACCCCGACGTCTCGTTATTGTGTACCCAGTCCACCACGTCCACGCTCTCCGAAAACCCAGTCTGACCATTCCATTCCATCTTTTTGATAAAAGCCTCCGTCCCGAGATAGTTACAGATGATGTCCCTGTTACCGTTAAAGAACACCACCGGGATTTCCTCCAAGATCTCAGGCAACAAGCGCACCGCCGGCTTGGATTTGAGCGCACGCAAATGAGACGACACAGTGCCCGAACACTCGTGCCACTTCTTGTGTTTCTTCAAGTTGAGCCCGTCCATCACCTCCTCCTGGCGCAAGAAAGGTGTCACGTACCTCAAGTCAGGTGGCCAGTTCATTCCGCACGAAGGGTACGTGTCTTTGAGCGTATAGTCGTACATGTTGATACACTGGCCCCCACGCTCGCCCCTGGGCTCGGATGTGGCCTCGAGGATCATGCTCAAGATGGCTTCACATTCACTGCTATCGACCTCGAGACTGAGAGCAGACCCATCGGTAGCCGCATCGATCCGGTTCACTATCCGCTGACACTTCTTGTGTTGTTCCAAGATCCTCGGCATGGCAGGGTGAGTCTTGTCAATGATCCCGGCCTGAATGGAGTAGGGGACATACGAAAGTGACTGTTCGTTGGGAGATACCCACCCATTACCAATAAGAAGAGATTTGAGGTTGATTGTGAAGGGTTCCTCCCCACTTTCTTTGGAAGTAGATTTGTCGTTGTCGTTGTCAGATTTATCGTTGTCGTCAGATTTGTCGTTGTCGTTGTCAGATTTATCGTTGTCAGATTTATCGTTGTCAGATTTATCGTTGTCAGTAGATTTATCAGTAGACTTATCTTCATCAGAATCAGAATCATCATCTCTCTTTCCACCATCCAACATCTCCTTTAATGCCTGATCCAAACTCTCCTTCAAAGCTTTTTCTGGATCCTCTTTTTCTGAACCCTTTTCTGAACCTGAACCCTCTTTCTCCGTCTCGTTCTCTGGCTTTGTTTCCTTCTCTGGCTTCTCCGGCTCCCCCCTTTGCCTTCTGTTAAACTTGAGGATTTCCGACGCTACATACGGGATGTACTGTCCCGCGTAACTCTCTCCCCCAATGTATATTTCGTTGTTTGCATCTTCCGGGAACAACTCAAAGTACTTTCTCAAAAACGCCAAAAAGTTGAAGGCAACGTCCCCCAACTCCGCCGAGTACTCGTCCCCAAAGCTGAATCCGGTCCCCGCTGGCTGGTCCACAAACACAACGTCCATGAGCCGGTGCCAGGATCCCTCGTTATAAATAACTTCTCTGTTCTCATTCACCCGAAATGGGCCTAGTTCCATCAACGCACCGTCCATCGACAGGCACCCGGGACCTCCATTGAGCCAGAACATGGTCTTGCCGCTGTTCTCGGGAAGCCGCTTGAGGTTGTCGGCGTACCGCCAAAAGAAGTAGTTGGTGTTGTTCTCGGGGAACACTTCGAGCTGGCCGGCAAACATGAGGGGAAGGTCGTCCACTGCAATGTTGCTGTGCATCCCGGGGAGTTTGGTCACCATGTACTCTTCTCGAGTGCCGCCTTTCTTGGGCGGGAGAGCGCTCGCTAGCGTAGCAGCTACAACAAGCTGGAGGATTCTCATACCGTGGAGTTTATTATGTAAGAAAAGTGAAACGACACTCAACGAGCGAAGCGAGTTGAGTGAGTACGACAAGAAATTAACTTTATGATGAAGGTACACGTAGTAAAGACTTGATAGCAGAATTGTAGAGTTATATACAATTACATGATTATATAAATTATATACAATTACATACAAGTTAGAGGCAGTGGACTGGTATGGGGAAAAAACCTAATTAGGAAAGTAGTGAAAGAGTGACAGAATAATCAGTGAAGGATAGTGAAGTACAGTGAAGGGTAAAGTTATAAAGAATGACGAATGAATGATTAATGAAGAGTATAAGAATAAGAACAACAAACAACTCGCTTCGCTCGTTGTTTGTTCATCGTTATGAGCCACGTCTGTCGTAAAACTGAATGATACAGGGATGTTGGCTGAGTAATTGTCTTTTCTCATTTGAAATCGTCAATCCGTCTTGATCTTATTGTTTTAATGTTCCTATTGTCTCCACCTTTTTTCAGTCCATCTTTTTCAGTCTTTTCACCAAATTGTGGAAAATGTCTACAAATCTGCAAATCTAGCAATATTAGCTATATAATCCATCCAACAATCCGCATAGATGTGAGATGGGAGAACGAAGGACACCGATACACCGAACGAAGTACACCGAACGGAGTGAGGTGTACAAGAGGTAGTACATCGTGTACCCGATGTACTGTTACTGTACGCTACTTATTCAGTGGACTTTTCGGTGATTGGTGTCACTGGTATCTGTGTCACTGGTATCTGTCACCTTATTCCATGAATACCCTCATACCCTCGTACCTCACTTCGTGAGGTACATTTCGCAACACCTCGCACCTCACTTCGTGAGGTGACTCGGTTAGTTTAATGGCTCCACATGCCAAATATTCTCCGCATACTCATCAATACACCGGTCACTGCTAAAGAATCCCATGTTGGCAACACTCCACACACTCTTCCTAACCCATCTCTTCAAGTGGTCCCTGTCGTTTGCATCTCCACCGTGGTGCCCGTATACCTTCTCCAATCTCACGTGAGCATTCAAGAACAAGTCAAAGTCGTCGGTCACCAAGTAGTGGTCGCCGTGGTACCGGATACTGTCAACCAACACCCTAAACTCGTCAGGGTTACCAAACTTGCCCTCGTCAATGGCACTAAACACCTTGCCCAAAGTCTCCGGAACGTGCACGCCCTCGGTGTGGTGCTTGTGTCTAATCTCCTCCACCAGCTCGGCCAAGTTACCAAACAAAAAGATATTGTCCTCGCCAATCTCACGCGTGATCTCAACATTGGCACCGTCAACAGTACCGATAATCAACCCACCGTTCATGGCAAACTTCATGTTGGACGTACCACTGGCCTCGGTACCGGCAGTCGAAATGTGGTTCGACAAGTCGGAACCAGGACAGATAATTTCGGCTTTGGACACATTGTAGTCGGGAATAAACACAACCTTGAGCAAGTCGCCAATCTCACGGTCATTGTTCACAACATCACCAACCTTGTTGATAAGGTGGATAATCGTCTTGGCCATGTAGTATCCCGGCGCAGCCTTTCCTCCAAAGATGGATGCCTTGGGAATAAAGTGCTTGGTCTTGATCTCCTCGCGGGACACGCCCTCTCTCAAAAGCTCCTTGATGCGGAGGTACCGGTAAATCACAGCAAAGATATTGAGCTGCTGTCTCTTGTACTCATGGATTCTCTTCACCTGCACATCAAAAAGCACATTGGGGTTGAGCTCAACCCCAGTCTCCTTCTTGACCAACTCCGCAAGACGGCGCTTGTTGTTGGTCTTGATCTCGTCCCATTGCACCAAGAAAGCCTCGTCGTCAACAAACTTTTCCAACTTCTTGAGCTGGCCCAAGTTGGTGAGGTAGTTGTAGTTGGGGTCCTGCAACTTTTCACTAATCAACTTGGCCAACTCCGGGTTGGCCTGGCGCAACCAACGACGTGGAGTGATACCGTTGGTCACATTGGTGAACTTGCTCTCGCCAAACACACGCACAAAGTCCTTGAAGATGGTGGTCTTGATCAACTCCGAGTGGAGCTCAGCCACACCGTTCACGGTGTGCGACCCAACAATGGCGAGGTACGCCATTCTCACGCTCTTGGGGTCATTCTCCTCAATGATCGAAACGCTGCGCAAAAGCTCGTCGTCGCCAGGGAAACGCTGCTCAACATGCTTCAAAAAGTAGTAGTTGATGTCATAGATAATCTCGAGGTGACGGGGCAACAAGTACCCAACCAAGCCAACAGGCCACTTCTCAAGAGCCTCGGACATGACAGTGTGGTTGGTGTAGGCAAACACCTTGGTCACAAGCAGCCAGGCATAGGACCACTCCAAGCCCTCGAGGTCAACCAAAATACGCTGGAGCTCAACAATCGCCAAAGTCGGGTGAGTATCGTTCAACTGAATAGCAACCTGGTCAGGGAACTTCTCCCACTGGGCCTTGTGCATCTTTTTGAAACGACGCACAATGTCGTACAAACTGGCAGCCACCCAAAAGTACTGCTGCTTCAAACGAAGTGCCTTACCACTGTCAAAGTTATCGTTAGGGTAAAGAACCGAGGTGATGGCTTCGGCAGATTGTTGCGCAGCAACACTCTGCGAGTAGTCACCGGCATTGAACTTGCTAAAGTCAAACTCGTGGGTGGGTCTCGCGTTCCACAATCTCAAATTGTTGGTGTTATCGGTATTGTAACCAGGGATTGGAAAGTCTGCCGCAACAGCCAACACACGGTCACCACCAGCCCACACCTTGCGAGGCTTCCCCGTACTCTCGTCATAGTCCTCATAGACATGACCGTGAAAGTCAACTGGAATCTGGATCTCCTGACGGTCAATCTCCCATGGGTTCGAGTGCTTGAGCCAATAGTCCGGCGCCTCGACTTGGTACCCGTCAATAATCTTTTGCTGGAAGATACCGTACTGGTAATTGAGACCGTACCCCCAGCCCGAATAATTCTTCAGCGAGAGGGAGTCGACAAAACAGGCGGCAAGACGACCAAGACCACCGTTTCCAAGGGCTGCATCAGGTTCCTTATCCAAAACTTCCTCAAGGTTGAAACCGAGCTCATTGAGCGACTTGTCAACGGTGTCACGGGCCTTCAAGTTGATGATGGCATTGTCCATGGCACGACCCATGAGGAACTCCAACGAGAGGTAGTACACACGTTTACCGTCATGAACCGTCTGTTTCTGCTGGGTATTGGCCCAGTCGACAAGAAGCGAGTCGCGCACGGCATTCAGCGCGGCCTGATAAGCTCCGAGCGTGTCGCAATTGTACATGTTACGGGCGAGGGTCAGCTCCACATGGTGCACGAAATCCAGCTCGAAATTCTCCTTGTCACGAACAGAGAACTCGTTGGTGGCAGCACCATCGAGACTCTTGAGCTGAGAGTACTTGCGCCAGATGTTTTTGGCAGACTCGGGAATAGCAGCATCGTACGCAACAATTTGGTTGGGCGTGAAACCAGTGTTGGTACGCTTAAGCTTAGGCTTAGGCATATCAGTGGGGGTGGTGTAGCCGCTCATCAGTAGTAGTAGAGTCTGTTCTAATAGTCTAGTAGTAGTCTAGTAAGTACAACAGTCAATTGAGTAAACAGTATCAATTGAACAGAATAGTCAACAGTATAGTCAACAGTAGTCAATAGCCAACAGTATTGAGTAGTAATTGAGTAATAGTTCAATTGAGTATCGAGTAGTTCAATTGAGTATTGAGTAGTGAGTAGTATTCAATTGGTTTCAATTGAATAGTTCAAGAGAGTCTGTAGAATCTATCAGGACCCAACAGGAAATTAATGGCCTTTTATGGCTGCAAGAAATTATCCCCTAATTCATGATACGATTTTTCCGTCGGGAGCCCCAACCCCCCAACAAAAGCACAATAGGACATGATTATACAAATATGATAGCACGATGGATCCGATCGATCAACCACTAGTTCAGTGCCAATTGACAACACGTCCACCAATTTCATCGTACCTTTGTGTACGGACTTTGTGGCTCTTCCCCGCTTACCATCACCTGAGCGGATCTCACGGAGCTAGTCCGAGAACGGCCGTAGAGTAGCAATGTAAATAGGGTTCAATATAGAATGATGAGGATTGAGAAATAGTAATCGGAGAGTAGTAGAATTGAGTATTTGAGGAATTGAAGAGTAGTAGAATTGAAGAGTAGTAGAATTGATACAAGAAGAACAGAAGAATAGTAGAACAAAGAAACATCAAGTATGGATGAAACGCCTACTCCGCCTATTTTTCAACTTTTTCGAACGGTTATGTGCTCGAAGGCTTCTAGAAACGGAGTACATCGGCAATGAACAGGTGATGAGAAGAGAAGGAATAGAACTGATGACAATATGACAATGGTATATCAATAGTAAGTAAATTAGTAGAAAAGTAGTGAGTAGAAGTAGTAAATTTAGTGAGTAGTAGAAAAGTGGTGAATTTAGTGAATAGTAGAGCGTAGACTTGAGTACACTAGAATAGAATAGAGTAGAACAGAATAGAGCAGAGTAGAGAGAGAGTACGACCAAACATGACTTGCATATGAATACGAGGAAGTTTCGGTACCTCGACATATCGTGATGTCGAACCTTATTCTGTTTCAATTCCGTGAGGGGGAAATTCCGAGATGATCGGAAAAGAGAGTAGAGTAAAAAGAAGAGAGAATAGAAGTAAGAAAGAGGAAAGTAGATGGAGTAGTAATGAGAGAGTGAAGTAAAGGGATAGAGAAAGAAATGAGAGTAGAGGTAGTGAAGAGAAGTCATCGTTGGTCCCTATATCTAAATTTCCTATTTGGTCGATTTTCCAGTCTGGTTTATACTCACATATTTGTACGTTAAGAAGTCTTCATAGACTCTACATATTCTTCATAGTTTACATAGTCTACACTTTACATAGTCTACATAATGTACATACTCTACGTAATCTACACACTTATACTACTTATACATTCATAACATATAGACATGTACTTGTACTTCACATACTCTACACTCTATATATTCTATATTCCACATACTCTACACTCCACATACTCTATTCTTTAAACACTACACTCTACACTACACACACTACACTCTACATACTTATACAAGTACCTATACTAAGTACACTTTACTTTTACATTTATAGTGAACTTTTTCAGATGAACAATCATCTATGATTTCATTCTGTACCATTTCTGTACTATCTACTCTTCTACTCACATCTTTTTTCTGTACCTTTTGGTCTTCGATCTTTTTAGTTTGATCTTTTAAGTTCAGGCTGTCACTCAGAACAGCTTAACCAACAGCTTACTCTCACAATTTCGCTGCGCTCAATTGTGAGTGACTATTCTCCCATCTCCTCCATCTCCCTCATCCCCCACACCACCTACTTCATCTCCACATACTCCACCCAGCCCCACATCAAGCTCCACGCCCATGACCCCATAATTCTCCCGCGCACATGGCGCAACGCTTACCCCGTCGACTGCTCTGCCGTCTCCGAAGCTGTCCTTGTGGCCGGCTCCAAAGACAGCTTGTGCTACTTTGACGTGGTGCGACAAACAGAGATGTCGCACCACCGCCTCAACGAACAGCCCTTGGCCGTGGCCATCCTCAACAACCAGCTTTCGGCTGCTGCTGGCACGGGCCACACCCTCTCGCTCTTTGACTTGAGGGTCCGCGACAAAAAGCCGGTGTTTGCACTTAATGTGGGCTCAGATAACTTGAACTGTATACACGCACGGGACTCAACAGTGTGGGTGGGAAGTAGCGATGGGGGGGTATATACGGTGGATTTGAGGGGGGATGTTATGGAGGGGGAGAAGGTGACAGAAGATGCGGTAAATTCGATCCACACGGATGTTTACGGCGGGACTGGCCGTTTGGTGAGTTGTAGCGATGGTAGTTTGTTAAAGATGGATACAACAACCACAAACAAAGTCACAACAGCTGCGTTAGCAGCTGTTGATAACAAAGCAACAAGTAAAGTCACAACAGCTGCGCTAGCAGCTGTTGTAGGTAACAAAGCAGCAGGTAACAAAGCAACAAGTAAAGTCACAACAGCTGCTAGCGCAGCTGTTGAAACTACAAACACATCTGCTAACGCAGTGTTTTCCAACTCCGGCCACTACAAAATAAACTCCATCTTCCTCAACGCCACGTACTGTGCCAATGGCACAGACTGCGGAGTGGTGGAAATCCGCAACACCAAGAACTTGGAGGTGTACAAGAGACTAGAGGGGAAGGGTGTTTTGAGTAGTTTGGCGTATGATGAGGAAGAGAATAGGTTGGTGTGTGGGAGTGGAGAGGGTGTGGTGTATACGTGGGAGGGGGTCATTTAAAACGAATGAACGAACGAGCGAAGCGAGTGAGTGAGTGAGGAGTGATATAGAACGAGTGAGTGAGTGAGTGAGTGAGGAGTGAATGAGTGAAAAAGTGAGTGAGTGAGTAAGTGAGGAGTGAGAAGTGAGTGAGGATTGAAAAGTAATGAAGTTAGTTAGAGTGAATGAGGAGTGAGAGCAACTTCAAATTTTCTTGAGTACATGCGACCCAAACCTTCAACAGATGATGAGATGAAGGGACAATATAGACAATAGACAATAGACATAATTCCATATAGTTGTAATTGAAAGTACAATCGTTAATTGTTTGGTCAGACAGAATAAGAGAAGAGTGGGAATAATATGGAACTAGGAATATTTTAGAACTAGGAATAATATAGAACTAGGAATATAGAACTAGGAACTAGGACTAATAGAAGTAAGAGTCTAATGAAAATATGATCTGCAACAATCCAGAACACCTCGCTCGTTGTTCTGTATGTATAGTAGATGAATTCTACTCGCAATCAGGTTGCGCTCAATAGGTCGACTGTCTTTCACTCTACTCGCACAATCTCGCTGCGCTCGATTGTGCTCAATTGTGCCAAACGCGTCTTTTTTCGCAGCCACGTCGATGAGCGTCCAATGTGAGTTTACAGTGAAGCAAACACCACTACAGTAAAAGAACTAACCGAACTAAAACCCAACTAAACCCTGTTAATTCACTACCGTTGGTACTTCTTCAGTCTATTCTATCTTGTTCTATTATTCTATTCATTTCTTCTAACTTCACTCTTCTGTACTTCTCTATTCTATCTAACATGTCTTATTCTTTAAGGTCTTTAAGGTCTTTAAGGTCTTTCACGGTCTTCCACAGTCTTT
Organism: Kodamaea kakaduensis; assembly: GCA_030558435.1. Classification (NCBI taxonomy): domain Eukaryota; kingdom Fungi; phylum Ascomycota; class Pichiomycetes; order Serinales; family Debaryomycetaceae; genus Kodamaea; species Kodamaea kakaduensis. The sequence continues at coordinate 13,225 of JAJMSN010000025.1, forward strand.
CACAGTCTTTCACGGTCTTTCACTCTTTTGTCTGTCTTGTCTTGTCTTAATATTCACAATTGAATTCACAATTTCGCTGCGCTCAATTGTGAAGTCAATTGTGAATACTATGACACCCCCCCCCACAACCCTCGTCCTTGCCAAAGTCAAGGGCTACCCCGCATGGCCCGCAATGGTCCTCGACGACACCATTCTCCCCCCCCACATCCTCAGCAAACGCCCCAAAACCAAGGCCGTCGCCATCCCCGTGCGCTTCTTTAGCGACGACACCTACATCTGGATCCACCAAAACGACATCAAACCACTTCCCACCGAAGCCATCGACGCCTACATCGCCGCCTCCGCCCAGAAACGCCGTAAGGATAACCTCCTCCACAACGCCTACCTCCTCGCACGCGATCCGCCTCCAATGGACCTCTTTGTCAAGTGGGGGTCCCATCCGCCAACCCAAGAGGAAATCATCGAGTGGGAGCGTCAGGAGGAGCTCGCGAGGCAGAGGGAGAATGAGCCACCAATAAAGAAGTTGAAGTTGACGTTGAAGCCAAAGACCAGCAAACCAGCGTCAGCTGGTGCTGGTAAATCGGGAGCTGGTAAATCGGGAACTGCTGGTTCTAAATCAGCTGGTTCCAAATCAACCGCTTCAGCTGCTGGCGCAGCTTCAGCGGTTGATGTAGACGGCTACGACTCAGACTGGGGCGACGAACTCAACGAATACGACGTGGAACTGGGGGACTACATCTACGACACTAAAAAAGAACAGGACGAGGTATTCAGTACAACTGTTGCAGCACAGGTCCAGCAGCGACACTCAGAGTACCAGGAACAAGTTGCACAGCTCAGCGAGGAGTTGATTCCATTATTGGCCAATGGGGAAGATGTGAAAAAGACAGTTCAGTTATTGAAGCAGGTGTTGAGATTGGTGAAGAGTGCGCCGAAAAGTTTGGTGTATAGGTCGCCGTTGCTTCGTATGATGGTGGTGACGGCCAGGCGGCCGTCACCGCACGAGGTGAGAGCAGAGTTGACGAGAGTCTTGGAGGAGATTGGTTTGGAGGTGAGGGAGAATATGGAGGGGGAGGGGGAGAAAGAAAAGGAGGAAAAGGAGGAGAATGATATTAAGGAGGAAGAAAAGGATATTAAGGATGAGGAAAACGGACAATTGAAGGAAACTGTTGAGAATGGGCAGAATGGGAATGAAAATGGGATTGTGAATGGATTGGTGGAGTAATACAATCGAGCGAAGCGAGATTGTGTGAAGAGGACTGTATAAGGAGACTGTATTAGAAGGAGATTAGGAGACATACTCTTGAGCAATGGGTATAAAGACTCGCCAGCACAGTTATATAATACTTCTCTCGATTATGACTGGAGAGCAGACACAATTGGCGAAGTATCTGGAGAGACTCAATGTACATCACATCGCTTCGCTCAATTGTGACTACGCATTTATCTTGTAATATTTAAAGACCGCTGATTAATAGTAGAAGGATGGTGAAATGTGTATATTCAACTTCAGAGCTAAGGTAATCTGGTGGATGTGAATTATGTAGATGATCATCCATAGGAATAGACAAGAGTCATAAAATATTGAATCAATTAGTTGCTCTTTCAGCTGCTCGTCCAGCGTTCTATTATGCTTGCTATTCATTGTTCATCAATTCACGACTTGTTTGAAATTGATGCCCAATTGACAGTCCACTACATTTCGTACTTGTGAACTGGTACTAAACTGTACACGTACTTGCACATACACTTTGCACATACACTTTGCACAATTGTACACTTCTTAGTGATCTACTCACAATCTCGCTACGCTTGATTGGTATCCTCCTGCAATTCGACTCCAAAACCTCGTTCTGTTAATGTGAAGACGATGTATTCTGAGAACTAAAGAAGTTTAAGAGAGGCGTAGCCATAGTAGTTGGGAAAGAGAACGAACGAGCGAAGCGTGAGTGAATGAGTGAATGAGGAGTGAGTGATAAGATAAGTGAATTATTTAACAAGTGGAAAGTGAGTAAGTGAACAAGTGTAAATGAGCAGTTAACAGTGGTCTAATGAAAGACTTACTGGCTAATCCGTTTGACATGAGTGAATCTGTATTCAGTGAGAGCACTTTTAAACATTGAGCGAATGTTGAATGTAAGGCAACTTCTGGGTTACCATGTCTCAATGCTTCATCTTTCACTTACGACCGGATGATCAGAGAGAATGATGATGAGCGAAGCGAACCATCGTCCATCATCGTTCATCATTTCGCAGCCATGGTAATTTTGACTTTGCCATTATCGAGTAGCATTACTTCATCATCGAGTAGCATTGAGTTAACGATGATTCGCTTCGCTCATCATCGTTCATCTCATCATCGTTCATCTTATCATCATTCATCTTTTCGCAGCCAAATTTCCACCACTTAGAAAACATCCAGAACCTACACCAGACTTCTTCCATTAATGTACATCTTCAATCTCCAAACTTCCGTAGGGTGGTGGGAGCGGTCTGAAATTTCAGAAGCAACAGTCGACAAGGAAGGTTTTATAGAAAGGAAAATCAGACCAGATGGAATATGAAGGAATTTGCAAGTTTAATTTGCATATTCGCACCTTGCGAAGCGAAAGGTGCTAAATCTTCGCTCAAGGTGCTAAATCTTCGCTCAAGGTGCTACCTCTTCTCTCAAGGTGCTACCTCTTCTCTCAAGGTACCTCAAAGGTGTGGAATATCTCAAGGAGTACGTGCACAGTTCTATAACAAGTGTTTCTTTCAGGGATAACAATCTCGTGCTTAGTAGAAGTGGTGTTATAGCGAGCAGAGAAGATAATTAAGCATTAATAGACTAAGAAAAGTTGTCAAAGCCAAGATCAATGGTAGGTGGTAGCCAGGATACTCCTTTAGTTTCTGATATCTCATTGAGATGAGAACAACATCTGCTTCAGCAGATGTTGTGGGTGGGCAGAAGTTGTAGGTTCGTTAGCAGAAATTGTGAAATATAGGGTCCATCTTTTTGCAGCCAGCGTAAATTTCATACCACTACAACAAACCCCAACTTTCATTTCTCGACCACAGACAACAACTAGGAATCAATATTCGTCCTGGTGATAGAAATCACCACCACCAACATACTCATATCCTCAAACTATCTAAAATGAGTCGGGAAGGTACTTTTTGGTAGGGGTAAGCGGGTATGAGAATTACTCAGAGGAATTTTCCACATCAAGACATGAGCGAAGCGAATGTGTTCTCATGAACTAAGAACCCACCTGTTTCTCTGAAAGTACACCTCTGAAGTACACCTCTGGTCTCTAACATAGAACCGTTGAAGAGAAAGTCAAGACGTGAGAATGTGAGAATGTGAGAATGTGTAGAAATTGTCAGTACGTTAGTCAAGTAGTCAAGTAGTCAAGTAGTCAAGTAGTCAAGTAGTCAAGTAGTCAAGTAGTCAATCAGTCAATTAGTCAATTAGTCAAGTAGTCAAGAGCAGTCAATAACAGTTAAAGAATCAAGAACAGTTGAGAGAGAGCGGAAAATGAGTGAACATTTTCTCAACAGTTGTACAGTGAAGCAACAATTTGCTACGCTAAATTGTACATCTAATCATAGTTGAGAGTGTTCGTCTCCCAACTCTTCGTTGTTGTATCGCTAATCAGAGCAAGAATATTCGTTGATCCTCAACAACTCACTTCGTTCGTTGTTATCATTCGTTGTATATCGCTGATTGTATGTTCGTTCAAATCGCTCGTTTAAAATACATCCCAATCAAACAATTTCGCTACGCTCAATTGTTTTCCATTTGTTATGTTGCAGCAATTACCAATTTGGTCTTTTTGGTCTTTCCCTCCTTCCCTTTTGGTTAGCTGCAAATCCAACGTTTTTCACAAAACCATCAGACAGAGAAGATAGTGAAGGGATGAAAGAAGGAAAGAAAGATTGAAAGGGAAAGATGAAGAAGGAGAATTAACAAAGAAAAGAGTGGAGAAGAAAAGAGTGGAGAAGAAAAGAGTGAGGGAGAAGAAAAGAGTGAGGGAGAAGAAAAGAGTGAGGGAGCAAAACAGGGAGGAAAATTGAGGGGGAAATACAACCCAAAAAGGAAAAAGTGAATTTGTTGATTTCCCTGACTAATACTCACTAATAGTATTCACCACTGCAATTCGTCACTGACCATTCACTACTATTCACTACGTCTTCAGTACTTCTTCAGCACTCCCTCACTACTCCCTCACTCGCTTCGCTCGTGAGGTCGTTCGTGAGGTCGGCTCCACGTGCCGCGTAAATACCATCCCTGCGTACATCCCCTCCCTATAAATTCTCAAGTAGAAATTCCAGATTAAGTAAAAAGTCCTCTTCCGAAATTTTTAAAAAATTGATTTTTGTAATTGTTTTTTTCAAGAACCAACAATCACCAGAAAGTGAGTATTACATCCCAGTGCGCCGTGCATCCACCGCGGCGCTGCCTGCTGCGAATTCACGCCGCCCCCGCGCCCGACTGATTGACCGCTGTTTTGCCCTTTATCCCTTTTTGTCATTTGTTTTGGTTGGACTTCTTTTTTCGCCCAATAGTGTTTCTGCCCTTGCCTAATTTGGCCCCCCAGTATACCTTCCTATTCGGTGGCGGTGGTCTAGCAGAGACACTAGGTGGTTTGAAAAGGGTGGAGGCAGTGAAGGTGGTGGAGGTGGTTTGAGGTGAAGGTGGAGGTGAAGGTTCAACAGAAGGTTCAAGTTCTTGAACCTTTGTTGTTGTGTTGAGTGAGTTGAACTGATGTACTGATTGTTGTACTGATTGTCAGTGTACTGATTGTCAGTGTAATGACTGTCAGCTGTACTCTTCTGTACAGCAGTACGAAGTACTGCTGTACTGCTGTACTGATTGCTGACTCACTCACAACTTCGCTTCGCTCAGTTGTTCGTTCGTACTAACTATAGTGTCTGAATCTACTGACCCAAAAATGGAGTCCCAGGACCACCACTACGAAACACACGGAAGTGTATCTGCCGCTGGCGGCCACGTTGGCGGAGGAGGCGAGGACGACGACGACGAAGAACCCAGTGGAAAGCAGCAAAAGGAGCGCAGAAAGATTGAAATCAAGTTTATCCAGGACAAGTCTAGGCGCCACATTACCTTTTCCAAGAGAAAGGCCGGTATTATGAAGAAGGCGTACGAGTTGTCGGTCTTGACAGGCACCCAGGTCCTTCTTTTGGTGGTGAGTGAAACTGGGTTGGTGTACACCTTCACCACCCCGAAGTTACAGCCCTTGGTGACCAAGTCTGAGGGTAAGAACTTGATCCAGGCGTGTCTCAATGCCCCTGAAGAGGGTTTGGGCGACGACCAGGGCGAGCAGCTGGATGGTAACTCGGGCGATACGCCGGACCAGCTGCCTGCACCGGCCCAGCTGCACGTGTCTGCGCAACAACAGGCTGCGCAACAACAGGCTGCGCAACAGCAACAGCATGCTGCTGCCGCTGCCGCTGCCCAGGCACACCACAACCAGCAGCAGTTGCCTCCGGGCGCACACATTGGCCACGGGATGCCGTTCCCAAATGCTGGACACCCCCAGCAGCCGGGGATGCCCATTCCACCAAATGCCTATGGGGACTCGCTGGTGTACCAGCAGTATTTTAGTAACATGCAGAATGGGAATATACCTAATCAGCAGCCGTATCAATAAGCGAGCGACGAACGAACTCACGAGCGAAGCGAGTGAGTGAGGAGAGAGTGAGGAAACTAAGAGAAAGAGAGAGTGAAAGAATGAAAGAATGAAAAAGGGAGTGTGTGAAAGAATGAAAGAATGAGACGAAGAAAGAAGAATTTAATACGAATAGAATAATGATTAAGGACAAGAGAAAAGAAGAGAACCTCCTCGCTCGCTGAACAACCTCGCTCGATTGTTCAGACAAGAACCAAGAACACCACACCTCGCTTCGCTCGGTTGTTCTTGGTCTTGGTTGGTGTTGATTGTTCTGCTACGCCCCGCACACATGTGTGCTATTCACTTCCTCTGGCAATGCGTTGTCGTTTGTTATTTTATATTGTGTAATATATGATTAGAAAAGATAATCAAACAATCGAGCGTAGCGAGATTGTTTGTACATTGATGAGAGATAATCGAACAATCTCGCTACGCTCGATTGTTTGTTCCTCAGTTGATAATTCAGAGATAATCAATACGCTCAATTGTTCATCAGCTGATACAATTGAGTGCAATCAAACAATTGAGCGACACAATTGAGCGGCACAATCGAGCTAGTGAGATTTTTAATTGATAAAGAGAAACAATTGAGCGGCATCAAACAATCTCGCTACGCTCAATTGTTTGTACACTAATAAAAATGATAATGGAGAGACAAACAATCTCGCACAAACAATCTCGCTACGCTCGATTGTTTGTATTACGCTCGATTGTTTAGAACACCCCCACGCATTAACCAATACTTAGTAAACTATTCTCATTCTCACTACTCCAGTTATTGTCTGTCTGAAAAATACAGTGAAAATACACGGTCTAGGCCTGAAAAAAGATGGGGTGACTACGATAAGAGCACGATAGCATGAGCACATGAGCACATGAGCACATGAGAAACATGAGCGAAGTGAATGTTGCGAAGTTGCGAAGCTGCGAAGTTTTCAAGTTGAAAATTGCAGTTGCAAGTTGCAAAGTTGTTAAAGTAGATGGAAGTTGTATAGATGAAAGCTTTAGTAGTTGGAAAACTCAACTCTGGAAAATGTACTGAGACTGAACGAAGACGGCATTTGAAATTGAAGGAATGAAAGAAAGTGAAAGTGAGAATGAAAGAAAGTGAGTATGAAAGAAAGTGAGTATGAAAGAAAGTGAGTGAAAGTGAGTGAAAGTGAGTGAGAATGAGTGAGAATGAGCAAATATGGAAGGACGGAAATTGATAAAATTGGATGGAAATTGAGAAATTGGATGGAATGGACTGACAAACTGAAAAAGTGAACTGACAAAAGTGAACTGACAAGTGAAGTGACAAAAGAACTAGCAACTGACAAAACAAGTACTAAACAACATGCAACAACCACAACGTGATGCATCAAAGTGCAGAGTATGACCATGTAGTGCAAAGAGGGGAAGGGGTGTAGATCAAGCGTGCACTAGGCGAATTGTTTAGCGTGCTAATTTAACAATAGGCAGTAGTCAGTAGATGTAGACTACAGTCGGTAGACTGTAGTCTGTATTCTAGTGTTTCAGTAGTCAGCAGTCAGCAGTCAGCGGATAGTAGATAGTGTCTACTATCTACTATCTACTATCTACTATCTACTATCTACTATCTACTATCTACTATCTATAGTCTCACTTAGTATCTGGTAGATGGCAAAGATTAAAAGGAGAGTAGAGACAAAGGACAAAGGAGAAGGAGAGTGAAGGGAGTGAATAAAGGAGAAAGTGGAGATGAAGGAAATGTGGAAATGTGAAAAGGAAAATGGAATGAGGAAAAGAATGAGGAAAATAGGAATGAGGTGAATAAAATGAGGAATGAAGTACTACAAACTATAGGATTAGTGTACAATTAAACAGTACAGATTAAAGACTACTGTATACTACTGTATACTACTGTATACTACTGTATACTACTGTATACTACTTTAGACTACTTTAGACTACTGTAGACTAACTACTGTAGACTAACTACTACTGTAGACTAACAGACTGGACTAACTACACACTACCGGAAAAGAAACATGAAAAGACTGACCCTGACGTGAAAAATTTGGAGAATGAAATTGGGTCCGTTAATTATCCGATTGATGGTGGTGGTGGTTGATGATGAATGGTGGTGATGGTTGTTGATGGTTGATGATTCATGGTTGATAATGATTTGATAGACGATGTAATGATATCATCAATGACAATGATAAATATAACTATGTCAACACCTCGTAAATCTTCAGCCCTTCAAATTTCCATGACTATCTGGCCCGGGCACACACTGCTGCATCAGAGGCCTCCTGTGGGGAAAGCCCAAGAGTTTGCGCAATATTTTCTGCGAAATCACCCCAGAAATCTACACATTTGCGGGCCAATCATTAGGCGTGTACATATATAAATGCCGCTTTCCAGTTTTCAGTAAAGTACGATAAAGAACAGTCCGTAACAGTCAACGTAACAGTTAACGTATAGAACAGTCAACGTAAGAAGTGCAAACCAGTACTGTCCTATTACTGCTATTACTAGTTTACTACTGCTAGTCTGCTAATACTACTAGTCTGCTGGTCTACTAATACTACTACTACTACTACTAGTCTGCTAGTCTACTACCACTAGTCTGCTAGTCTACTACTCCTACTACTACTAGTTCTACATTACCACTACATTACCACTTCCTTCGGACTTTTACCGATCATCTAGCCTCAAACTTAATTACGGTCTGTGGCACGGTTATTTTCAGGGGTTGGTTATCGCGGGGAAAATAATATACTGTAATTAGATTACAGAGGAATAGAGAGGATAGAATAGGAGAAGGAAGAATAGGAAGGAAGAAGAAGAGATTATAGGAAGAAGAAAAGGAAGAAGAAAAGGAAGAAGAATAGGAAGAATAGGAAGGAAGAAGAATAGGAAGAATAGGACGGAAGAATAGGAAGAATAGAAAATACTGACTTTTCTTCACAGCCTAGACTACAGACTCAAAAGACTCTAGAAAAGACTAAAGAAGAAGTCTTGAGACTTTCTCTGAAAAAAGACTGACTTGCTACATTCCATTGTTTGTGGAATCATCCCATTTTCATCACCCATTTTCATCCATTTTCATCACCTGATAGTTGCACCATTTATACACCTCGTTTGCGTGCTTTTCCATTATGCTGCATCCCATCAATCTTTATACTAGCTGGGGTCGTCGACCCAGTGAGTCCATATGGTCAGAACCTTCCCCAAAGGAATGGCGCAGGCACCTGTACGACCTGACAGAACGCGACTTTTTGGCTAGACCCTTTTTTAGTCCGTGGGAGGGGCAAGGAGGGCAGGGAGGGCAGGGAGGACAATTGCAGGGACAAGGACAATTGCAGGGAGGACAAATACATGGAGGATTACAGGGACAACTGCAGGGACAAGGACAACTGCAGGGGCAATTACAAGGACTACAAGGACAAGGCCTACAAATAAATCACCTGATGGGACTTGGAGGTCACCTGATGGGTCAGGTGACCCATCAGAACCAAGAACGATTACAAGAACGATTACAAGAGCGCCTACTTCAAGAACGTCTACTCCAAGAGCGTCTTGCTCAGGAACGTTTCGAACGACCCATTGGGTTTGGTGAGCGTATTGAACGTTCTAGTTTTGGTTCTGCTGGTGAACGTTTTGGGTCGGCTGGTGAACGACCTATTGGATTTGGAGAGCGTTTTGGGTCCGAACGTTTTGGGTCCTTTGGATCTGGTGAGCGTTTTCCTGAACGAAGTTTTGGGGAACGCTTTGGATCTGAACGCCCCAGTTTTTCTGCGGAACGTCCTGCCCTTGACCGCTTGGGCGAACGGAACCGTCTTTTCGAAGTTCCCCTGGGAGCCATTGACTTGTCACGGCACAATTCTGAGGACGAGGCCAGTATTGTCACCGAGTACTTTGGACACGATGTCCACCAGCGTGTCAAGGTTACTCTCGAGTACGTGATGCTGATTCGGGAAACCGAGGCCCCGTACCTTGCGGACTCGCACCAGCTCCCCAAGTTTGCGATGGAGAAGCACCTTGCGTCCCATGACTTGTGTGTGGTGGAGTTCAAGGCAGGCCGCGTGGATGTGTTTTACGTCCCCCACGACTTGCCCAAGCCCATCAATGTGGGTAACTTGGTGATTGTGGAGGCGGACCGGGGCAAGGACCTTGGTCGCGTGGCACAAGTGCACCTGGATGTGGGTGTGTGTCGCATCATTAAACTCTTGCAGATCCAGGACCAGCAACAGAGTTTGACGGACGATATCGAAAAGCTTTCGCTTCGCAACTTCCACGCACAGCAGAACTCGACTGCGCTCCAGTTCCCGAAACCAGTGCTTGGGTTGGCCCTGCACGCTGATGTGTTGCACTTGGTGCAAAAGAGACAGGATGAGGACAAGGCGTGCCGTCTATGTCTATCCAAGATTGCCCTGGTGACGAGCGGGCTGAAACTGGACTTGCTCCAGATGAAGTTGGTGGATGCAGAGTACCAGTTTGACCGGAAAAAACTTATATTTTACTACTCAACTTCGAAACGCATTGACTTTCGCGACTTGGTGCGAGAATTGTTCCGTATCTACAAGACGCGGATATGGATGTGCGCGGTGACGGGGTTGCCGTTTGAAAAGTCGGCGCTGCCGTCCCATGTCTTGGGGTCGCCGGTCATGCTGTATGGGTTTGGCAACTATACAATCAACGACAAGCCGGGGCTGGCCCCGAGCAGGTTTCGCCGCAGCTCGCTCGATGAGGCTGACCCGCTTCAGAGCATTGATGAGCTGCAGAGATTACAGATTGGGGGGAGAAGTTATGATATGGATGGGTTTATGTTGAAGTCTTTGGTGGATTCGATTAATCATTAACAATCGGGCCCGAGCCAATCGAGCACAATCGAGCGCAGCGAGATTGTGCGAGGTGCGAGATTGCGTGAGATTGTGTGACCTGAGAGAAAGTACAGCACAATAGAACGCAGCGAAATTGTGCGAGGTTGTGAGATTGTGAGATTGCGCGAGATTATGTGACCAAAGAAAGTACAGCAAACGCAGCGAAATTGTGCGAGGTTGTGCGAGATTGAGCGAGATTATGTGAGAGTACAGAGGTGAAGAGAGTGCGGAAAGTACGAGTTCAACACAACCTCGCTGCGCTCGATTGTGTCAAGACAGTATAGCACAATCTCGCTACGCTCGATTGTCGCTACGCTCGATTGTGAGTACGTGAATACTAGATGAATACTACCCAACCACCGACCACCTGGAAGATTAACCTTAGAACACTAGATGACACTAGATAAGATGAGATAATTGATAGAGAGATCCCAAGTGTAGACATAAATTCATTCCTTTCTGTTTGCTTTTTATTTACCTCTCGTGCAGATTTGCACCCAAATGTTTGGAGCCCTGGTGTAATTGCGAGCAAATAAATTGAGCGTAATGATGTATTAGTGCTATCTGTCTTGTCTTTCTACACCCACCTCTTGGAAGGTTCATCTTGAAAGTCATACTAGAGGGCAAGATCATCTTGAGTGCAAGATCATCTTACTAGAGGGAAGTTCATCTTACTGATCTAGATCAGCGCATCTAGGAGTTTCCACATCTTTCTTCTAGTACTTCTACTACCCACTACCACCACTAATATTGCTACTTCCCCACTTCATGCTAACTCACTCACTCGCTCGCTCGCTCGCTCGTTCGACTTGGGCAAGAATAGTCTGCAGACTCCTTACCTTATGCTCTAGCATAAAGTATTCTACATGCTCACTAGCACAATCAACACTACCCGAACAATAACTTTAGTAGTAGCTTGCGTTAGACAAAGCCAGCAAGGTTGCATCGTCCAGAAAAGAAAGAATTTCTGTACAGTCATCAGGAATACCGAGCTTGATCAGGAGTCATGGATTTCTTCAGTGAGTACTAGCTAGTGTAAGCTTAGGAAAGCTCTCGTGAAGCTGTAGTGCTTGCGCTACTGGACTTTACGAAAGCACCAGTACTGGAAGATGTATCAGTACTGGAAGATGTATCAGTACTGGAGGATGTATCAGTACTGGAGGATGAAATCACTAGATATGGAAATTCACTGGCTCGTCATACAGATTATCTCACCAGATTCGCTTGAGAACCAGGAGATCACCAGATGTACAGTTTAAAAGTTGTCAGGAGATTACTAAAAGAGATTACACAACCCTGATTAGGCAATAGAAAATGTGTAGATTGTTGAGTACCAGAGAATATTCACAAAAAGTGACTGATGGAGTTAGACTGAGTAATAATCAAGAGATTAGATGAGCGAACACTAGATGAGCGAAGCGAATCTAGTGATTCAACTCTTGATATACACTAGATTCGCTTCGCTCATCTAGTGTTCTCATCTAGTGTTCTCATCTAGTTTTCTCATCTAGTGAAACTACACGACAAGGCAACAATCTCGCTGCGCTCGATTGTTTTCTTTTTATGCAAGCTTACGTGATGGTTGCAATGGCTGCGAAAAATTCATCTCATATCATTAAACGTATCGAGCAAATGAGTGGTGCTCTATAAATAGGGTATCACGGTACTTAAGCAAATCCCAACAAACAGCAACAAAGTCAAACTAAAAAGTAATACAAGCAGTTGGCAGTTGCAACATTAGTTCGCAGCAAAAGTTAACAGCAGTAGTTAGCAGTTGGCAGTTGCAACAGCAGTTCAGTAAGCAATAATCAAACAATGACAACAGCATTCGCTTCGCGAATTGGCTGTTCTCATTGTTTGATTATTTGCTCACTTTCACTCTCCAAATCCCCCTCAGCCTCCGCATCATACTCCTTCACACCAAAATGTCCCGTCCACCCATTATCAATCAAGTAATTCTTAAACTTGATATCCTCCTCCATCAAGTCATCATCATTCAAGTGTGGAATAAAGATAAACGTCACCAACACCCCCGCCAACCCACAAATAGCAGCAATGATAAACGTCCACCTATCTCCCAAGTTAGTTTGAATCGGTGTAAAACACTTTGTACCCACCACAGCCCCCACCTTTCCAATGGCTGCCGAGAGACCGTAGCAAGTACCTCTGATTGGAGTGGCAAACGACTCGGAAGACACCAAACCCATACCGTCTCCCGGCCCCAAGTTACCCATGGACATCATCAAACCGTAGAGCACAATAAATAAGGCTGTGATGGGCTTGACTTTTTCATAGGCACAACCCACAATGAGACCAAAGATAATGTAGCCACAGAACCCAATCATGATGGTGTACTTTCTGCCAATTACATCGTTGAGGTACGCACCCACAAACACACCCGGCAAGGCAATGACACCGAGCAATAGGTTCCACTCTGCGATTTTCTCGAGGTTGTTGGCCTCGGACTTGGGCAACACTCCGGAAATGATACCTGCGGAAAAGATACCGTTTGGAAAAGTGACGAAATCGTAGAGGAACCACGCGAGACAGGTGCCAATAAGACGCCACCAGTAGTACTTGAGGGCCAACCAGTAGGGAGCTCTTTGCTTGATTGCGTTTTTTTCGTACAACACCGAAGTGGCCATTTTCCACCTAAAGTAAAAGATGGAGAGTGGCCAGAAACACCCAATGGCAAACATGGTTCTCCAGAGAGCTTCATAGTGGGTCTTGGTGATTTTGTTAACAATCAAGAAAATGATGAGGGCGAAAGGACCTCCAAAAGAGAGGGGGAGGTTAGTAGCCAAGATGAAGGCACCACCACGTCTTTTGACAGACTCGTTTGCAGCCTCGGACGCTGCCACAGAACTCGAGGGGTACTCTGCACCGATACCGAAACCGGTGACACCTCTTGCGATAATCAACATCCAGAGCATGCCCTCTACAGTTTTTCCGTGGGAGGCTGCACACAATAGCGAGCCGAGGATCAAGAAGACACTGCCAGTCACCAAGGACCATTTACGGCCGATATAGTCTGCTGTCAAGCCGATGGCCACCTGGCCGAAAATGGTTGTGATTAACGATGCGTTCGACACATTGGTCTTCATGGTGTTGGTGTACTCCTTCTTGTACAAAATAGCGAGCACTTTGTTCATCATGGACATGACATTGTTCTGGTACCCGTCAGAGATGAGCGCGAAACCCGCGCACAAAATGGTGAGGATATCCCTCCAGCTAGCGCCTTTGGTCAACCTCTGTTTTCTGGCGTCCTTGTCGTACTTGAAGTGGGTGACATCTGTGACGGTGACGACGCCTTTTGTCTTGGAGTCGGACTCGGAGTCTGAATTTTCTCTAATCTCCACATTGGAACTTTTGGAAGCCATGTCTGTCAAATTTGACACTTCTTGGCAGGGCCTTTTTATAAGGCCTTTTTATAAGACCTTTTTAGAAATGATCAACGTGTGTTTCCTATTTGGGAGGGCAGGTGATTAATTACTGAAATTAACGAACGGCTGATTGCACGTGGGAAAGGTGTAGAGTAGCGAAAGGGGTAGAATACAGGAGATAAGAATGAGATGAGAAGAGAAGATAAGGATATAAGATAATTAGAAGAAGATAGTAGAAGAAAGAAGATAGTAGAAGAAAGAAGTTAGCAAGAAGATAGTAGAAAGAAGAGTAGGACAAAAACGAGCGGAGAAGATAAGATCATTTAAATTTCACGAAAATTCAGTCGATTGAATAATTTGAATAATGATGAGAAGAGTAATGAAAATAGATGTTACAGAATGTAACGTAATCTACTGTTAGAATAAGGTGAATGCAACGTAATCTGAACTATAAGAAGGTCATAGAAGAAGGTCAGAAGAAAGTCATAGTAGGCAACCTAGACGAACCTACCCCTCATCACTACATGATTGGCTGAAAAATTTCACAAAGAGTCTCTTGTAGTTGCAAGATGAATTGTGTTCGCTTTTCTCTCTTCTTTTCTTACAGTCGGTCAACAAACTCACTCAACAAACGAGCGAAGCGAGTTTGTTGCTCGTTTGTTGCTCGTTTGTTGAGGCTTTCTTATCAGCTTACCTCATGCTTAATAATCGGCGCGACTTCCCATTTAAGAACTTAGTCATGTTTTTGCTAATCATTGCTCTGATCATTCATCCGGTCATTGCGAATCCGGTAATACCTGAGTTTGGTCACCTTCGGTCACCTTCGGTGTCTGACTGTCGGTGACTGTCGGTGACTTGGGAAACCCGGCTACCTTTGCTATTTTCTCCCCTTCGTTTCTTTTACCTCGTTACACTGCTTGATCTCGCTTGGTTACTTGATTCCACAAAACGAAACAATAGCCCAAGAACTTTCCGAGATGAGATGCATGGGGTATACTAGCCGGAATTATCGAGGGTGAAAAGTTGGTTTCAATATGTGGTCGCACTCAGATTGTAGTTTCTGTATTTCTCTTGTATTTTCCAACCTCCAATTTCTCTCATCCAATCTTCTTTCACATCTACTCATTCTCATACTCACTCATACTATTCTTATTAATCCACTCTCATTCTCATACTCACTCATACTATTCTTATTATTATTCACTCTCATTCTCATTTTCATCCATTCCCATTCTTGTTATTATTCACTCTCATTTTCATCTCATTCCATCCATTCTTCACCTTTTTTCTTAATTTCCACTTACCATCCCCCATTTTTTCCTCCATTCTCCTCGGCTTTCCCTTCCATTTTTTCCCCTCATCCCCTCCATTCCTCATCCCCTTCCTCCTCTCTTTCCATCTCAATTCTAGACAACTTTAACATTATCGTTCTTATTGTTAATCGTGGAAATCCCTCCACTTTTTTCATTTCTTTTGTCAATTTCTTTTTCCGAATCATGGCTCCTTGCTAAGCTGACCGGTTGCTGACCGGTAGTCCCAACCTTCCTAGTTTTTACTACTCCTCACTACTCACTCTACTCACTCTACTCACTCCACTCACTCTACTCACTCCTCTACTAACTAACTCACCAACACTGGACTACTAACTCACTAACTCTCACTAACAATCCTACAATCTCGCTACGCTCGATTGTAGGCTCGATTGTAGGATGGTGGATGCAGGATCCACACTAATTTATTAAAAATTACGATACGGCATTTGGCTGCGTGCAGGAGTGTAACAAAGAGGAGAACTCCGCAAATGTAACCGCTGGTGGGGGTTCATTGTCGCTTTGACTTTAGACATGGAGAGACTGAGAGACTGGGTGATTGTGTGACTGTGGTCTGGATGGTGACGAGAAGAAGACTGGAAGAGGGGAAGGCAAGTATATGCCGGCGGGCGCGGACAAATAAAGTTAATGAGGAGATCAAGCCAACAAAACCGGTCAGGAGTACGCAATGGGTGAAATTCACCTCATCTGGGACGCCAACGCCGGGGGATGCGGTGCACGACCTGCCGTAGACACGGAATCTTTCGCGTGGGCCCGTCGTGGCTTGGCACCGCTACGGCTAATATTAGGCACCTAATAGGCACCACAGTAGGTTGCACGTTCTGCACACAGGACGGACAAATTTTTTTTCCTCCACTCACAGCGATCTTTATATATACGCAAGGATCCTGATAAGATTTTAAATTAGAGGTCGGCATTGCTGATCAGATAGTATTGAATATCAGATTATCAGATAAAGAATATCACAACAGCATTTCGAATAGCAGATAAAGATAGCAGAAAGATAGCAGAAAGATAGCAGAAAGATTAGCAGAACAGATTAGCATATATTAGCAACCATTTTCAACACTTTACAACACTTTACAACAACAATATTAGCAAAAATATCAGCAATAGCAGCAATAGCAGAAATATCAGCAATAGCAGAAATATCAGCAATATCACTACAATATCACAATATCAAACATGCTCTTGATCAATAGAAAAACAACGTTTGAGGATAGGAAGGTTGCCAACAAGTTCAAGTTTGGCGGCCTTTTCAAGAAAAAGACTCTGAAAGGTAAGAGAAAGGATAAGGAGGAGTTTGAGGATGCTTATGAGAATTATGAGGAGTTTCAGGATTCACAGGATACTTTTGGGGAGATGAATGTGGCAGGTGCAGTGGATCAAGTGGATACAGTGAATGACCTGAATGATACTACAGTGGATACAGTGAATGATACAGTGGATACAGTGAATTCTGATGTGAATAGTCCAAAATACTCAAATGATTCTTCGAATCATTTGAGTAACTCTAATTTGAGTTCCAAATATTCAAATGATTCTTCGAATCATCTGAATAATGACCACCTCGGCCTTCCATTCTTCCACTACCACAACAACTATACCCACCACGACGCTGGCTACTCGTCCTTCACCCTGGAGTGTATTTCCCTCCAAAACAGCGAGATGACGTGCGATAGTTCCCATACCCACGTGCCTGCATCTTTGAATGCAGTGCTTTCTCCCGAGGATAAGCCCCGTGAGTTGCGCAGCATGTTGGCAGTGAGCAACTACGAGGCCTACGACGCGGTCGACGAGGAGTTGGAGCTGGACTGCGACTCCGATACCGAGTCCGACGTGAACTTTGATCCACACCAGGAGGAAAGTGCCCGTGATTACTGCTACGGTGGGTACCACCCAGTACACAAGGGCGAAATGTACTTTTCCTCGAGCATTCCCAACAGGTCCTATGTGATTTTGCGCAAGTTGGGCTGGGGTCATTTCTCGACGGTATGGCTCGCTCGGATCCGTGACTCGGGCGTGGACTCTGATACGTTTGCCGCCATCAAGTTTGTCAAGCTGAATAAGAATTACCTCGAGACTGCCCAGGACGAGATTCGTATTTTGAAGGCACTCCAGAACCCACTTGAAGATGCACACCATCTTACTTCGAAGCACCGCGCACACTTTGCGGCGTTTCCAGCTGAGAAACAGCCGGGGTACAGCCACGTGATGAAGTTGCTCGACGACTTTGAGATTTCGGGTCCGAACGGACACCATATCTGTATGGTGTTTGAGGTGCTTGGGGAAAATGTGCTCAGTTTGATTTGCAAGTACAAGCAGTTTTACTGTAATATTCATCGTGAGCTCAAGACGAGACGCGAGAGTGAACAACTTGAGGCATTGAAGAGAGGTTCTGTCCTGAATAAGGATGGGTCGAAGGACGGGTCTGTGAAGGATGTGTCGATGAAAGGTTCCGGTAACAATCTGATTCGCAGCTTGATCAAGGGGTCTCCATCCAAGAAGGAACCCAAACCAAAGAAGGAGGTGAAGGAGATGAATTTGGTGAAGGAGGGTGAGGCCGAACCATTTTCTCCAAACATCAACCTCAAGTTCTACAAGTGGGACTCCAAGTCTGTGAAGAAGAGTACAAAGAGTATGTTGTCTCTTGGAATGAGCAAGGGTGACGACGAGCCCGTGAGTCCAACCACCATGGTGGCGCCTGCGCTTCCTGCGAGTGTTGGGTCCGCCTCCATTTCGCTGAGTGTGGACTCGTTGGAAGGGAAGCTGCTCAGTGCACTCAACTCTGAGCTGTTGTTGGGGGTTATTGAGAAGAGCAAGGCATGGGGAGGTATTCCACTCAATTTGGTGAGGACTATCGTGACCCAGATGTTGACGGCCATGGACTATGTGCACCACTGCGGAGTGATCCACACTGATCTCAAGCCAGAGAATGTCTTGGTGGAGATTAAGGATGCAGGCTCTTTGGTGAACAAGCTTGAGAGGAGGTCGATTTCCAAGAAGAAAGGGAGTTTGGGTCAACCACCACTTGTGCGTAACGAGAGTCTGAACTCGGCGTGTCTGTACAAGCGCAGTAAGAATAGTGTGTGCTCCAAGTACGACACACCCATTCGCACCTCGAAGCCACTCCCGTCGCTGCTGCTTGAGTGTCAAGAGCCCGAGATGCTGATCAAGATTGCGGACCTTGGCAATGCCACTTTTTCACACGTGCACTTTACCAACCAGATCCAGACGCGCCAGTACCGGTCGCCAGAGATTATTCTCAAGTACAAGTCTTGGGGTGCGCTGACGGATATGTGGTCGATTGGGTGCATTATCTTTGAGTTGGTGACTGGAGACTTTTTGTTTGACCCATATGACGGCAAGGACTTTGACAAGGACGAGGATCATCTTGCTCAGATTATCGAGTTGCTAGGGGAGTTTCCATCGGACGAGTACCTCATTGACTGCAAGCACACTGCGAGATTCTTTAAGTTGAATGCTGAGACCAACGAGGTGGTGCTCAAGAATATCGACAATCTCAAGTTCTGGGGGTTGCGCAATGTGTTGGTGGAAAAGTACAAGTTTGACACGAACGATATCCAGGTGGACATGATTACGGACTTGATTCTCAAGTGTTTGAGGTTTGATTTGGACGAGAGGTTTGATTGCAGGTCGTTGTTGCAGCACCCGTGGTTGAGGAATGAGGAGATGAGCGAGAAGGAGATTTGGGAGGGGATGGGGAGTATGAGGAATAGTCATGAGGATGTACCGGGGTATACGGGGACGTGGGGGGATGAGGAGGAGGAGTACTAACAATCAAACATCGAGCGAAGCGAGATGTTTGATTGCGTACAAGAGTGACAATCAGCCAATCGAGCAATCAGACAACTTCGCTCGATTGGCTGAATGCTTGATTGTGGAAAGAGATAGTTGAGAGTATTACAATCTCGCTTGCTCGATTGTAATACTGTGGCGATGATGATTAACGACATTTAGATGGTTTACTGACCAGAATAATACGAGCACAGCTCGATAATGGGATTGGTACTTCTTTGAAGTTTGCATGTTAGGTAATGGTTAAGAAAATTAAAGAGTGTAGTGTAGAACTCGGCGAACTCGATGAGCGAAGCGAATCGAGTGAGTGAGTGAGTGAGCAAGTTTCCAAAGGTAAGATAAGATAAGATAAGATAAGATAAGATAAGATAAGATTACTAATTTTGCTGCTCACATTGTTGATAAGATAACATGTGAATGATTGGCAAAGTAAACTTTGCCAATCATTGCTCCATCGGTAAAGGGTGCAAATGGCCGAACAACGCACGGATACGGGGTCATACACGGTGATCTCGGCGATGGAGATATTTCTACTTTTGGACCAAGCAGGAGGGGGAAAACAAGCAATGTTCCATTGCGTAAATTGACAGCCGGGTGCGTGTATAGTACGTGGTACAGCACATCAGCACATTGTACGCAGTACAATGTGTACACTCTTTTCTATGTTCCACTTTTCTCTTCCTCTAGTTTCTAGTTTCCTCTACTTTATACTTTCCTACACTTTCTAGTTTCCTCTGCTTCTAGTTTCCTCTACTTCTAGTTTCCTCTACTTCTAGTTTCCTCTACTTCTAGTTTCCTCTACTTCTACTTCCCTATACTTCCTACTTCCCTCTCTTATTCTTTCCACTTAGCCCATTGCATGCGAGCCAACCGTTGATTCGATGTTGATGAGCATAAAGGAAGGTACAGTAAAAAGAAAGATGGAGGAAAGAGAGGGGAGGAAAGAAGAGGAGAAGATGAGGAGAGGAGAAGAGAAGAGGGGTTTCACTTTTGACTTACTATTATCACTATTCATGAATCATGACTGCTGTTGTCAGCAACCTGAAATTTAAGGCACGACTACGCGTTGATCCGGTTTTTTGGTGGATTTTTCGGTCGATTTTCGGTCGGATCTGGGCTTTCCAAAATGGTGCAATGAAAGTGCCTCCACATCACACTCCCCATCTGAAATATCAATGTATGGGTTGTAGTCTCGAGAGGTTTTGCAAGTTCGGGTGGTGAACTTTTTCTCTGCTGTTTTATTAGACTCCTTCTTTGTCTCTTTATTCTTTGTCTCTGTATTCGATTCTTTGTTCGTCTTATCCGATACTTTATTCGACACTTCTTTCACCTCCTTTTTTTCTTCTTCCTTCACTTCATTCTTCTCATTCTTGTCATTTTCTTCATTCTTCTCTTTTATCTCCACTCCGTTCACTTCGTTCACTTCGTTCACGTTCTTGTTCTTGTTCTTTTCCCTCCTCTTCACCTCATGTGCCGAAACCATCTTAAAACCCTCATCTTCCTCATCTTCCCCATAATCCATCATAACCCTTTTCTTCCCTTTAGTCTTGGGTTTCTCAGTCTCTATCTTTTCAATCTTTTCCTTCCTCTGTCCCTCCACCTCAACTCTCTGTATCTTTGTCACGTGCTCCAGATCACGGATCTTCACCAACGTGTACTGCGAGTCCACCGCCTTCCCCAAGGCAATGTACCTCCCGTTATACTGCGGGAGCGGTTCCAGCGATATAAAGAACCCGTCCGCCGAGTGTTTGCCGGAGTCCCTGAGACACCCCACCATCCCTCGTTCAGTCCATCGTATACGTGAGTGGAACTCTCCGTCGAGATTAAAGTTGGGGGAACAGATGGTTTCTATGCGGTCGTCGCCCACGGCAAACTCCATGCCGTCAAAGTGGCCATCGATGCAGTTTTGGAGGAAGGCGGAGGTGGAGTGGGGGAATTGTTTGGTCCAGAGGGAGATGGTGATGGGGCCGTGGATGGTGTGAACGATAACTTTTGCGGAGGGGTCCATCACAATGAGCGAAGCGAGTTGTGAGTCTTAGTAATAACCACGAATATTCACTAACAATGAGCGAAGCGAATGAGTGTGATCACGAATATTGGAACAGTGTATTCAATCGTTCCCGATGAGCGAATTTGGGTGCGAATACAGGGAACAAATGAGGGAGCGAATTTGTTACTATCAAAATCATATTGAATCCTATTGAAAAACTGATATTCATTGATGTCCATTGATATCCATTGATATTCATCGATTTCCATTGATATCCATTGATGTTACTATCATTGGCATATCTATTGAAAAACCTATTCAAGTAAATCTATCGCTATACATTGATCATCGATGATTCGTTCTTGCAATAGAACACACAATACTTTCTACAAAATCGATCTCAATATTTCAAACAATATCCTTCATTCTCTTCACTAAGGAGCGGGCTTCGATTCACTTGCAAAAATTGTACTTATTTATCTTCACCAGTCAGCTTGCAACTGCAAAAGTTGTTCCCAATTGGGAAGACTGAAGATGCGAATAGGAAATTGAGAACAGTTCGCTACGCTCACTGTTTGAATGAAAAGAGAACTTGACGACAATGGGATATAAACTTGGAGAGAATGTCATAAACGAACTTAATAATACGAGAACCTGACAACATAGAACTTGAACGGGGGATCACTTCGCTAACTGTTATACTCTCGGCGTATATCTCATACCCGCTTACCCCTAGTGATTTTCACACACAAACCTCCAATCACCAAAGTAAGCACTTCATATCTAACTGATACAACCAATAAATCTCCCAAATGACTTTGAGACCTCCCACATCATTATTTGTGAACAGGTTAACATTCAAAATGGGAGATTTTTGGGGTGCGTAAATATCAGAATGAAAAATTATTCAGTACTAGCTAGTGTGTACTTTCTTTCCATATTCTCACTATATCGTGCTTTTGTATTCTTCTTATGCTCTCCATTACTTTCTTCATCTTATCTTCCTTTTTATTGCGGTCCATAGGACCCAATTACCATAAAAAGAAGTGATTTGATTTGATCTGCACCAACTCTTGATCCAACCTTGATGTCCAACCTGGATTCAAATTTACCCTTTCTTCTCTATCCTTTCTAATAAAATTGCCTCGCTAGATTGTTGCAGTCGCTTCAATTGCAGTCGCTAAATTATATCTTCAATTGATCGTATCTTCAATTGATCGCTACAGTATTACAATCGAGCTTCGCTCGATTGTAATATGTAGTAAATAAAGACACTTCTTCCTTGAATCTATAATTTCTTACTTCCTGATACATTCCTTCATGATCTCGCATAGATTCGCTTCGCTCATCTATGCTCGCTCATCTATGCTAACTATACTCTCAATCACAAACAATTTCGCTGCGCTCAATTGTTTGTAATTGTTTGTTAAATATTCGTGTCTTTATGGGCTCACTCAAAACCTTCATCAAGTCCATCCGCAAGGCCAAAACCATAGCCGATGAGCGTGCCGTCGTCAGCAAAGAGTCGGCCGCCATCCGTACCGCCTTTCGCGACGCCCAACTCGACCAGACCCAGCGCAGGATCAACATATCCAAGCTCCTCTACCTCTACATCATGGGTGAAAAAACACACTTTGGCCAAGTCGAGTGCCTCAAGATGTTGAGTTCCCCCCGTTTTGCCGATAAACGTCTCGGGTACCTCGCCACCATGCTTTTCCTCGACGAACAGACCGAGGTCCTCACTCTTTTGACCAATTCCCTCGATAACGACATGCAGCACCCCAATGCTTACATTGTTGGTTTGGCGCTTTGTTGTTTGGGCAATGTTGCGCTGCCTGAACTCGCGCGTGATCTCCACGCCAACGTCGAGAAGTTTCTCACCTCCAACAACCACTATCTCCGTAAAAAGGCTGCCATTGTAGCCGCCAGACTCATTGAGAAAGACCCCGATCTCGCCGAGTACTTTGCCCCCAAAATCCCTGATTTGATCGCAGACAAGGCCCCAGGCCCACTTTTGGGTGCAACACGTCTTGTCCAGGCGGTTTACGTGCTGTCGCCAGAGCACCGTGGGATGCTAGTGAAACAAGTACCGAAATTGGTGGGGCACCTTAAACGTGTTAGTACAAGTGGATACATGCCCGATTACGATGTGCACGGCATTACCGACCCCTTCCTCCAAGTTGCGCTCATTGCAACGTTGCGCACGTTGGCTACTGACGAGCACGGTGCGGCGTTCCGTGAAAATATCAATGATATTTTGACCCAGGTGTGTTCGGGCTTGGAACCTGGCAAGAATTCGGCACACGCTGTGCTCTACGAGTGTGTAAAGACGATCTTTGCAATAGATGCGGACCAGAGTTTGCGTGTGTTGGGAGTGAATATCTTGGGTAAGTTCTTGCTGACCAAGGATAACAATACGCGGTACGTTGCGCTCGACTCGTTACTTACAGTGATGAATATAGAGCCCATGGCAGTGCAGAGACACCGCCAGACCATTGTGGCGTGTTTGAGCGACGGCGACATTTCCATCCGCAGACGCGCGCTCGAGCTCACGTTTCTGATCTTGAATGAGCAGAATGTCCGTGTGTTGGTGCGGGAGATCTTGGCCTTTTTGGAGCGCACAGCAGACGCGGAACTCAAGCCATACATTGCATCCCAGCTCACCATGAGTGCTGCCAAGTACGCACCCAATGAAAAGTGGCACTTTGATACACTCATCCGTATGTTGAAGGTGGCAGGTAACAATGTGTCGCTGGATATTGTATCCAATATCTTGGCCCTTCTACTTCAGTGTTCCGATATGGACTTGAAGAAACATGCGGTTGTGCGTTTGGTAGCCACATGTAACCAGGACATCACCCAGCACGGATTGGCATTGATTGCAGTGTGGGCCTTGGGAGAGTACGGTGACATGGCAATGGGTGAACAAATGGAAGAGGGTGCAACCATCACCGAACCGTTTGTGCTCGATCTCTTTTCGAGGTTGACTGATAGTGCAACTTTCCTGGACCACGAGCGTGTGCTGCTTGTGACATACGTGCTCACTGCGGCACTCAAACTTTCCGTCAAGTTTTCGCTGAGTGAATCGATCGAGTCATTACGCCGTATTGTCAACTCCCACACCTACGATAACAACCTTGAGATCCAGGTGCGTGCCATCGAATACCAGGAGATCTTTGCACAGGACGCCAAATTAAAGCGGGGTTTGTTGGCACGTATGCCCCCACCTCCAGTGAAGCAAGTGGAGGCAATTCTGTTGCGCAAGGGTGCAAAGACTGCTCCAAAGGTGGCGAGACAGGAGAGTGCGGTTGACGATTTGTTGGACTTGATGGGAGACTCGCTGGAAAAGACAGACACAAAGGATACAACCAAGGATATTCTTGATTTGTTTGGGTCAAAGGAGACCCCAACGTCCAGTGATGCCAAGCTTGCGTTCTCGAATAGTACAATCAAGCTCTACTTCCAGAATGTGCAGTTTGCTCCGGGACACTGTACTGCCGAGGTGATTGTGGAGCTGAATGAGCAGGTGACAAACTTTCAGCTTTTGATTGCGGTGCCAAAGACCCAGAAGTTGGCAATAACGTCGACTAGCGGGGACCTGGTGGGGCCGGGGAAAACGGTGAAACAGGTGTTGAAGATTACGGGTAAGGAGGGATCAAAGGTGAAGTTGAGAGTGAAGATGAAGTATGTGGCGGGGGGTGAGAAAGAGGATCAGTTTGATTGGGCGGGGTTTGATAAGACGTTATAGAACAATCGAGACAATCGAGACAATCAAACAATTTCGCGAAGCGAAATTGTGATTGTTGAGATTGCTTGAGATTGTGATATCTAATATAAAGGATTGTTAGAACAATCGAGACAATCACAATCACAATTTCGCGAAGCGAGATTGGATTGAGATTGCTTGAGATTGTGATTGTCTGATATTGGAGGTTGTTAGAACAATCGAGACAATCGACAGTCACAATCTCGTGAAGCGAGATTGGATTGGAGATTGCTTGAGATTGTGGTTGTCTATTATTTGAAGTTAAACAATCGAGACAAATAATTGCAAAGCGAGATTGGATTGTCCATGTTGGAATTTAACAATCGAGACAATCGATCGCAAAGCGAGATTGTGATTACCCAATGTTTGAGATCGTTCCCAAACTTTATACACGACTGGACCAATCTGGAAACTACCAGAAAACAGTCTGCCAGCGAGACTGTTGATGGTATCGAACAATCGACAATCGAGGTGATCAAAAACCGAGTATGGGGCAATCAGATAATTTGCGAAGCAAAATTGTGATTGTCGGATCGCTTGAGATCGTGGTGGTTGCAGGGTGGTTCGAGACCGTTCAATGTTAACGTTGAGATTGCGATACCCAGTAGACTTTGACTGTTGATCTTGAAGCTGTCAAGGCGTTCAGGTCTTAGAGTAGAAAATATGAGAGCAGTATAGATGCTAGATTCTAGCGATAAAAGAGTATAATGAGATGTGTAGAAAGTGCGATGTAAAATCAATCGAGCGAAGCGAGATTGAGAGTATACAATTGGTATAATGGGTACAATTGAGCGCAGCGAGATTGTGTACTGTTTTAAAAGAAGTGAGAATAAGAAGGAATAATTTGAGACTTCTCGATTTCGCTATCCACACACTATCATTCTGGCTAGGTACAGTAATACATGATGAAGAACGTGTGCAGTCGAGTGAGCATAGTGAAGGAGAAGCTGAATCAAGAGTAAATGGGACAAGAGTAAGTGAAGTGGAGTATACTTTGTATTTAGTATAACAATTTAGGGAAGTAGAGAATTAAATAATAGGCCAATTTGACGTAGCTCTTCCGGTATCTCATTTTTTGCAATCGCGTAAATATCATACTGATGATTCTCACAAATAGTGATGTTTCTCTACACTCAGAAACATTGATGGGAAGATACTCGATATTACGGTTATTCACACCATGGACCACCTAAAAGTAAGTTCAAATTGTTAAAAACCAAAAGGCACGGTAGTTTTTACAGGGGGTAAGAGGGTACGAAATTTACGCAGAGGAACGAGCACTTGAAGATCAAGAGTTTGGTGGTGATAGACAAGTTATAGATAAGTGACAATAAGTGGGGCTTCAAGAATTATGATATTTCACGGGTGGTCAATGATCATCAGGTGAAGAGTGTATCAGATAAAGAGTCAATATAAATATAGCTGGTAGCCTACGACTCATAAAACCAGATCATTATTCTTTAGTTTCTAGATCTTCAGTTCTCTACAGTATTTTTGCGAGGTTGTGAAGGTGTCCATTTGAGTAAGCAATTGTGAGGGAGTGTTAGTCTTGTTGGTAATTATCGGAGTACAACAATTAGACATTGGATAAGAAGAAGCATCGAATTATCCTACCACCTATGACCTGAATGAGAACCTGTCATACTAAAGGAAATACACCATGGGAAAACTTGTATGTATGTTTTTAAATTCTATGTACTCTATTTTCTATAATATTAGGGTTGATTTGTGCTTCTATAGTCAAACAATCTTGAAAAAGCGAGCGTCCATCACTTTTCTGATTACCTCAAACAATCGCTAAGAATTGTTCTGTTTTCAATTCTTGTAGAGCATAGCGAATTGTTCACTTCTTGATACTCGAACAACTCGCTGCGCGAGTTGTTCTCGAATTAAGTCGCTTTTCTAAACTCGAACTTCACGCGAGTCTTCAACAATTTCGCTTCGCTCAATTGTTAAAGACCTCACACAAACTCCCCAACCTATTCAACCTCCCCACATTATTTATTTCCCTCCCCTGCAACCCCTTCAACGTCTTCAACTCCGATTCCAACAACAACTCCTCCTCGTGTCCCTTCACATCCTCTCTCTCGCACTTGTCCAACAAGATCCTGTTCTCCTCCTTAAACCCCTCCACATTCGACAAAATATGTCCCATGCTATACATGATGGAGTTTGTCAAGTGGCTGTACGAAATTGGCTCTCTGTGTCTGAACAAGTAAAAAGTCTTGGACGCCGCGCGGTCTGCGGACCGCGGCACCTCCTGGATCTCCACGCAGTTGAGGCGCACCAACTTGTACAACTCGTTGCGCACCGTCTTTTCCTTGAGCAAAACCGCATTTGCAATCGACTTTTCGTCTCCCAAACGAAGCAGTTTGAGGCACCGCAACACCCTGAATGCATTCAGACCAAGTGTCGTCTTGATCATCATCTCAAAGTTGTGCTGTCGCATGTGCTTGCAAAGCGCAGTGTACGGCACGGTATACGTCCCCGGGGTCATCTCCGAAAGAAACTGTATGTTTGTACCCTGGGTAAGAAGTTTCAAGTGGTGCTCCACCAAAGGAGTGGAGTGCGGGTCCACATCTTCCACAAGCGACGAAATGTCAATCTCCTCCTCCTGTTCCTCAAGCTTAATCTTTTTCGCGGGCGGTTCCTTGGGTTCCTCCTGTCTTCCCAAAATGGAGTTTCTCAAGTCGATTTCCGCAGGTAACAATCTCACCAAATCCCTCACGTTAAACACGGTCTTTTTCTCCTCCACCAACTTGTTTTCATTTGCATTCACAAACTGGCGCTCCTCGTCCGGGTCGTTAATCAACCCCGAGATGCGCAAGAAATCGTGGGTTCCACACGGCGCATTCTTTTCAAGCAGTCTCAATGCCGTCTCGTAAACCCCAGCCGTCAACACGCCCAAACGCACTGCCACGAGCGACACAAGCGCATTGGTGCGCACTGCGGCGCGGAATCTTGCCAAATTGAAGCGCACCACCAAGTCACTGCGCAATTTTTTGATACCTCCTTCAGTATGGTAAATGTCCTCAAACGGCGTGCCACTCGCCATTTTCTCAAGGTACTTGACCTTTGTACGCTCCTTCACCTCTGCCAAGCGCTTTACTTCACTGGTGGTCAGTGTCCTAGGCGTTTGTTTCAGTGTTTCGCTAAAGAGATGCTCCCACACGTCTTCACGTGGATGGTAATTGTACTGTTGGAGGCGCACGATCCACCGCTCTTGGAAAAGACGGAAAAAGAGTGTTTCCTGCTCGATGCGCTCCAGCGCATCGAGCCCGGCCATGTACTGCTCCAACTGGACGTGGCCGTGTAAAAGTACGTTCTGGATAATTTGAGCAGAGGGGGGGCCATAAACTTGCTGGATGTGCGCGATAATGTCGCCGGCATGGAGCAATACAAGGAGGCCGTCTTCTTCGAGCGTGTACATGTAGTGGCGGTCCTTCCAGTAGGAAACACAGTTGAGTTGGACGAGGGAAACGAGACCTTGGCGGACCAGCTTGGGGGGGAGGCCGGTGTGGGCGGCTAGATCGTGGCACGAAAGACGACCATGGGAAATGAGGGTGGAGACAAGGGTCGCAGCGACCTCACCGAGGTGGTTCTTGGCGATTTGGGTGAGGAGGTAGGACGTGGGCGATTGTGTTTTGAAGGGGTCCATAAGATGAGCTTTTCGCACAATTGGCACAATTGAGCGCAGCGAAATTGTGCCAATGTGCGAAGATCATCGAGTAAGATATAGATATATTAAATGTAATAGGGCATCATAGAAAGTAAAGTAATTAAATATTATAGATTATAAGATCATAAGATCATAAGGAGTCGTGGTTATAAAATCATTTGGTATATTAGCTAGTAGATCTGTGAACCAGCGAAATTGTGTGAAGATCATCGAGTATACAAGATCTATATATCATTACATGTGAGGTATTATAAGTATTATAAGATGTCATAAGATATAGGGTATCACAAGGTATCTAAGGTACCACAAGGTATTATATTAAGTAATGAATCATTATAGGCTAGTATTAGGTATTACCACTAGTGGATCCGCAGCGAAATTGCAAATGCTCATCAAAGATCCAAATATGATGACATTGTATGTTACAAGGTGAGAATCATTATAAGGTATCACTAAGATAAGAAGTCATTATAAGAAATCAGAGATTAAGGAAGTCATTGTATAATAAGAAATCAGAGATTGAGGTAGGTTATTATAGGGTATTCATGAATCTTTACCTACTAAATGTAGTGATAGTTTTGCTCATCCCACAGAATTCACAAGAAGATACTATGGAAGTGATATCAAGATATCATTATGTTTATCAGAAGTATTCAAGGCTAGAAGTATTTAAGGTCTCATAAGAAGTATTATTTTAAGGAATAAGATATCATTTTGCAGATCAAATCTCGATCTGTACTGATTTCCGAAAGTAGCAATTTTTGGCATCGCAAATGTTCAAATTACCAGTTCCCATAAATTCACAGTATATCTTTAAGAGTTTTTCAGATCTTCAAGATCTTCTCATGTTCACTTCAATCTTAATGAAATGTTTCTGATTTTCTTTATATTCACTTTTGAAGAAGTCTTAAATCTATCAATAATTCTCTTCATTTTCATGATTTCTCTTCGTTTCACTATTTATAATTTCCCACAAATTCTAATCATATCTCATCATTTCTCATCATTTCTCACCAGTTCTTGTAGTATTTCATCATTTTCCTCATTCTGATCATTTCTCTATTGAACAATTCGCTACGCTCATTTGTTCCATTTCTTCTCATATTTTACTACGAACAAATTCGCTGCGCTCATTTGTTCTCATTTGTTCTGGTCATGTCCCTCAAAACATCCCTCAAACTAGCCAAACAGGCCATCGCAGATAACGACCCCGACGAGGTCCTTGAGCACACCCAAGATGCTCTCGCCATAGACCCCAATTCCTACTACGCCCATGTCTTTGCCGGAAAAGCCCACCTAGTCAAGAACAACCTCGACTCTGCAATTGCCGCCTTCCAGACCGCCACCCAAATTGATCCCGCCACAATTTTGGCCTGGAAAGCCCTTCTTCAAGCTGCAAAAGCCAACAGTTCCTACGACCTAGCATTCTCCACACTCACAAGTCTTCTCCAGGTGCTCGCAGACAATGGTGAATCTGGGGCAGATCCCGTGCGCGACTTTAAAAACTGGTTGGAGCGCCAGAATTATAGACAAAATTCGGCACTTTACGCAACATATCTCCGCTGGACGTCCCCCCTGTCGGAATTGATTGCCCAGGTGGGTTCCGCGAGCGCGTTTGGCAATCCCGTCGAGAACTTGCGTCTGCTCCTCGACTTGCGCGCAAGCATAATGGAGGCCCATGTTGCAAAGGAAGTGTCGCGCAAACGTATGAAGCTTAGCAAGGTGCTTTCGGCACAGGGCCAGATAGAATTGGACAAGTTCACTTGGGAATGTTACAAGGATTTTGGAGATGTGGACGATCTCTACTCTGAGTACCTCAATGTGTGTGATGACCTGGGTCTCCGCCAACAGTACCAGGAAAAGTACCTCACACATGTGCATTCATTGCTTGTAGTTGCACCGCCAAAGGAAAAGGAAACCTTCAGAAACAGGGTGAGGGAAATGGTGGATACTATTGTTCTTGTGAGGTCACCGGTGAAACTCGCGTGGAATATCTACTTTGAGTGGAAGGATCCCAAAAGTTTGGACTCGCTTGATTTTGATGAAGTGTGTTACTACGTGAGGACGTTTACGGCAGAACCGCTTGCAATGGCACTCCATGTGTTTCTCCAGTCGGATTTGTCGACGGCAGATAAAAGGAGGGTGGATAATGAGTTGAGGGGGGTGGAGTTCAAGAAGACTAAGAGGAGAAGAAGAAAGGAAAAGAGGAGAGAAAGGAGGAAAGAAAAGAGGAGGGAAAAGAATGAAAAGAATGAGACTGAAGCTGAAAAGAAGACTGAAGCTGAGACTGAAAAGGAGACTGAAAAGGAGACTGAAGCTGAGACTGCAAAAAATGAGACTGAGACTAAGACTACTGGTGAAATTGATGAAACTGAAAATGCTGACGACGACGACACTGCAAGTATATCTAGTATGTCTACCATGTCCGACGGATCAATGCTCGAAGAGGAACCACGTATTACGTCTCCCCAAATCCTTCTTTCGTTTTTGGAGTGTTTCAAGAAAGATCTGTCGCTGGTTCTCATTTGTCGTCTTGCTTCAGACTACTGTATCCACCTCCGCCAGTATGTTGAGGCCGAAAACGTGTGCAAACAAGCCATCAAGACCCTTGCCACATTGCACAGACGTGCACTGATTTCACTCCCGCATTCCCAAGAGAGCTTTCTTTGTTCCTTGGCCACAGTGTACACGTACCACGAGGCGCCCAAGAATTTCGGGCCTGCAATGAAGCTCTACCAGCAGATTTTGAAGGAGAACCCCAACAATACGCGTGCCCAGGTGGGGAGCGGGCTCATCTATGCGGAAAAGGGCGACTACGAGCGTGCGGCCAAGATATTCGATGGTGTGCGCACGGACCCAGAGGCTTCGGCTGAGTACGGTTGGTGCTTGGTGTGTTTGAAGAGGTATACTGAGGGTAGACAGGTTTTGGAGAGGGCGTTGGCTTTGAATGTGGGGCTGGATTTGTATACCAGTGAGAAGAGGGGGAAGATACGGTACAGAATTGCAAGAGCTTATATGGAGGAGAGAAAGGAGGAGGAGAAGAAGGAGAAGAAGGAGAAGGAAGAGAAGGAAGAAAAAGAGAAGGAAGAAACAGGAGACTTCATCGATCTAGCCTTCCAATCTTTACTTTCTTCTCTTAAGGAATCTCCCACATTCGCACCATCCTATACCCTTTTAGGACACATTCTTTCTGAACACTATGGAGACGATATCAAGGCGCAAAAATGTTTCACCAAGGCGTTTGAGTTGGATGTGGATCAAATTACCGCTGCTCACTACCTTGTTTCTGATTTGTGTGCAAAGGACGAGTGGGAAACCGCTGAGGTGTTGTGTGCTCGTTTGATTGCACTGAGTTCTGCGCGCCATGAACTCAACAAAACACGCAGTTGTTGGCCATACAGGGCCATGGGGTGCAGTTCATTGAACCGCCAGGACGATGCAAAGGCAATTGAGTGGTTCCAAAACGCTTTGCGTATTGATGCTTCGGATAGAGCCTCGTGGATGGGGTTGGGTGAGGCGTACTTGAATGTGGGGAGGTTGGACGCTGCAGTGAAGGTGTTTAAGAGGGTGAGAGAGGAGGAGACAGAAGAGAAGAGTGGGGGAGAGAAGAGTGGGGAAGAAAAAGAGAAAAACAGCTACTACTGGGTCTCTGAGTACATGCTCGGATTGGCTATTTGTCAAACCACTGAATTTGAAGAAGGATTCGAGCACCTCTACAGTGCTCTCAAAATGAGACCCAACGAACTTTGTATTCTCTCTGCATTATACGAAACCCACACAGACTACCTGTACCGGTTACTCGCCCAGGGATTCTTTGGGCGCACTGCACAGTATGCCATTGATGCCATCACATACATTTCGCAAGCCGCACAAATCAATCCTGTGTCGCCCAGTATGTGGAAGTGTTTGGGTGAGGCCATTAGGGTATTTTCCATTGTCAAGAGCAAAATTAGCGACTTCCCGGTGGACTTGGTCGAGGGGTTGTTGAGTCACGTGGACTCGTCGCACGAGTGCCACGCTCTCTTTGACGCCAGTCTCTTTTCCAAGTTCTCGAAGGACTCATTTGAAGCTGATGCTGCTGGTTCAGTGGAGGATGCGGTTGTGCTTGCAGCATTTGCTGGGCTCCAGAACCTTCCTCCCAAGGCCCACAAGTACATGGTGAGCACTGCGTACTACAACATTGGGCTTGCCTTACTCCATAAAAAGAACCTGGAGGCTTCGATCAGTGCCCTCAAACGTGCTGTTCTGTTGGAGGATACCAATGCGTCGTTCTGGGCTGCACTTGGGTGTGCTTACTCACTGACCCACCCGCTAATTGCACAGCACTGTTTCATCCGTGCGCTGGCGCTCGATTCGCGTGACCCGTTCGTGTGGACCAACTTGTCGTGTTTGTACTTGAGGTTTGGGGACATTGAGCTCGCGCAACAAACGTTTTTGCGCGCACAGCTGGTGGCGCCACTGCTTCCGGACTCGTGGTTGGGGTCTGCTGTTGCGATGAAGGCCATTGGAGACGAAGAGGCAGCAACGCGTTTGTTCACCCACTCGTTTGTGATGTCCAATGGCAGACTGCCATTGGCACAGCTCTTGTACGGTCTCCTGGTTGTGGGACAAGTTGGCCAAGGGACGTCTCCCCGTGACATGGACACTGCGCAGCAGCTCAGTGTGGCCAACTTTGCAATGCAGCAGTACCTCAAGTACTCGCCCGATGACATTACGGGGCTCCAAGTTGCACTTACAGTGAGTGAACGGTGTAAGGACTGGGTGCGTGCTGTCAGTATAGGCACACGGTTGTGCGGTGTACTCGAGGCACAGTACGAGGGAGGCAACGACTCTGCGCTCCTGCAATTTGGGGCTGCCAAGGCCCAGTTGGCACGGGTTTACCTTGGAATAGGCCAATACAACGATGCACTCGAGAGTGCGCAAATGGTTTTGGATTTGGTTGAGGAGAACAGCAGTATACTTTCGGCACGTATTGTCATTGGATTAGCGCACTTTTTCGAAGGCCGGTTCGATGCTGCTTTGGAGCAGCTCAAGATGATTCTTGGGTCCCATGGTGAACTGAGGCGTTTGGTGACGTTGGTGGCGCAGATTCTCCATGCCGAGGGCAGTTCTGAGTGCAGACAAGCTGCGTTGGACCAGTTGTTTGAGCATGTTGAGACACATGGTGCGTCGCTCGTGGTGGTATTGACGTTGGGGGCTATTCTGGTGGAGGATGATTTGGAGGAGTACCTTGGAGCCATCAAGGAGGAGTTGGAGGGGTTGCCATTGAGTGAATTGGTGGCAGATCGGTTCCGTACAGTGCCGCAATTGCTCGAAATTATCAACAAGAGATTGGGTACAGAGACCAAGTTGTGGCAGAGGAATGCGTTGATGTTCCCGCTGGACTTTGGGGTGTGGATGCAGTTGAATAGGGAGATGGCTGTGACTGTGGGGGGACTCAAGGATAAACGAGTTGCGGCGGGAACCATGGCGAGTGCGTATGTACTTGGGGGAGACAGAGAGAGGAGGAGGGGAGTGTTGTTGGATCCAACGAGGATGTGTACCGAGGTGCGTTAGCACCGAGGTACTAGGCACGAGGTACGGTACGAGGTACGGTACGAGGTACGGAGTACCTCGGGGTACCTCGGGGTACTATCGTGGCTGGGGGTATCTCGGGGTACTACTGGCTCGGGTACGAAAGTGCCCCGGGATATTATAGCACCGGAATACTATAGTGCCAGAATCCTATAATGCGATACGAGTGTACGAGTGTTCCATAAGGGTACGGCATGAGTATACATTGATGGTAGTATACAGTAGTATCTCTACTGTACACATAATAGAGAATAATCAAAATAAAATTGAACTTCAGGAATGTAGAATGCTAGGAAGTCCAAGGTCAGCAAGACGTCTTAGCCTCGTAAAAATCTATTTACTTCTCCTTTTACCTCCTTATCCCTCAATTACTCCTTAGTTAACTCCTCGATTTACCCTAATAAATCCTCATTTTCCATAATTAAATCCTCATTTTCCATAATTAAATCCTCATTTTCCATAATTAACTCACCTCCTGGATTATAGCCCAAAGAGAACGGAATGTTATTGGCGGAATGTTATTGGCGGAATGTTATTGGGATTAACTTTACGAATGTGGATATGAATTTCGGGGGTCCGCGCACCCACATTCAGAAACAGCCATGGGAAAAATCGCTATCGCAATCACCGATAAGGTAAACGAGTGCGCCAAAAGAAAAGAACAGGTGAGGGAATCGAAGTGAGTCATAAAAGATACTCATAAAAGATACTCATAGAAGATAAGTCGATTGGAGTCGACTTCAGTCTTCATATTTTAATGGCTAGATTTGAGTTGGCCTCATTCGCTGCGCTCATTTCGGCCTTGGGCATCGTTTAAGGCTCGTTTAACTCTATCTATTTTTGATGCTCATCCCGCGATGCGTAGCCCCACGGGCTATGCCCCACTATCGGAAACCCAACAAAACCGTTGTCAAGTAACATTCCGTGGTCGTGTGGCTCCAAAACGAACAATGGCTGGCTAACACAGTAGCTGACAGTACATTTCAGTGATTGAAATGTGCTGAATGAAATGTGGTGAATGTGCTGACTGAAATATATGTCACTGAGCAACTGAAATGTGCTGACTGTTGTGCTGATTGAAATATATGTCACTTGAATGTGCTGAATACGAAATGTTAATGGATGCGAATTTGGTGAAGGATGATAAGGGATACTAAGAATGATAAAGATAAAGGACTAATAATGAAGGACGATAACGATCATGAATAACTGTGACTATTTACTGAACCGTATCATTTTTTGTGCGTACTGATCTTGATGACAATGACTCTTATGGCTTACAAATGACAAATGACTTCAATGACTGATTTCTAATGACTCTAAATATTTACTGACCCTTCTATCTTAATGACCTATCTTCTCCCACCGTCTCACCTTCTCACCTTCTCCACTGATGACCTTCTGAATGACCCATGTTTATTTTCGGTTGGACATCGATGGTTCATTGGATTCTCTGATTCTCGAGATTTCCCTTTTCGGCACTGACTTTGCAACCACAATGCTCGGCCACATTTCCCTCTTGGTGACTTTGTGACTCCGCCTTGATAAGATCTTGATCCCTTCTACGTACGTCAACTGCACCTCCTATCTTCCTATTCCTCTTCTATTGTTCTATCCCATTCTTATATTCCCATCTATTAGTATTACTCATTCACTTTCTATTACTTTCTATACTCTTCTACTCCTACTACTCCTACTACTCCTACTACTCCTACTTCACTCCTACTACTCCTACTTCACTCCTACTACTCCTACTTCACTCTACTCCCCTCCTACTCTACTATTCTCTCTCTATTTACTGTTCGTCCCCTCCGATTGTTATCTTTGTCCTTGCAACCTCCCCTCTTTGTCTACGCCTGCACCTCGCGATAGCGATTACCTAAGCACCCAAATTGGGCGAACACTTAACCAAGCAAATACCCCTAGGCAAATATTGTTTACGTACATCCCGAGATTCGAGGGATAATCATAAAGCTTTCGTTTATCTTCGAGTACACGCCACTGTTCACCACCAGTTGCCCGCAAGTGGATTTATAATCAGCACCTTAGCGCCACCGCCACACAACTATCACAAGCGCTAAAGATAAAAGATAACAGAGACAACAGAATACATACAACTAGTATAGCACAATAGTCAACGACTCATCTAGCCAACTACTAACTAGAATACTACTCAACTAGAACATCTATTCAGCAGACAGCTAGATAGGAGTTGCACAGATAAGAATTAGTCATATCAGTCTCCACAGTACCGATCACTACAAAAGCGCTGTTACTGAACTCCGTTACTGAACTGTTAGCCGTTACTGTCACAAGCCGTTACTGTCACAAGCCGTTACTGTTACAAGTCGTTACAGTAACTGTCTAGTCTATCTAATACAGTTAGTCTATCTACGGCAGTTCTAGATCTAGCCTATTTACTCTACAGTGTCTAGTAGATAGTCACTCATCGTCTGATCTCTAAAAACATCAAAAACACATCGGGACGGTGAACCGATTAATCGAACCACAGTCAATCGCACTAAACTAATAAGGATCGATCGATCAGACAGTGTTGAGCTAGTCTTACTAGTATAACTTATTACTAGTACTAGTACAAATTAGTACTACGGGTACTACCACTACCACTTATACCACTACTCTACTCTATTAGTACATTACTGGTAATACCTTACTAGTACATACTGAATCAGTACACTACTGAATACTAGTACATACTAATCAGTACACTACTGAATACTAGTACATACTGAATACTAGTACATTACTGAATACTAGTACATTACTAAACTACTAGTACATTACTGATTAACTACTAGTACACTACTGAATTACTAATACACTACTGAATTAGTACACTACTGAATCAGTACACTACTGAATACTAGTACATCACTGAACTAGTACATTCCTGAATTACTGAATACTAGTACACTGACTACTACTCTCTATGAAAGAACCACACACTAGAAAACAACAGGCCAAGTTAGCACTGGTTGTGCAGAATTTCTTTACGAAATCCGCACAGGTGATTCTCGACTCACGTAAAGGCGAAAGTGAGTCTCATACATATGGCGAAACACCCGAGCCCCTGGATCCTGGTGAGAAACTCAACAAATGGTTCAATTTACACATGCGTAATGAGGACTACCCTGCTCTCCGGTCCTGGAAAGGTGCCGATCGCCCCATGATTATCGAGACCTATCTCGATCTCCGGCAATTTACACCCGGACTGGTTATCACACTCACCGACGAAAGTGGTGCCGAGTGGACTGTCACCAAAACCGGCGGTAAGAAACAAGAGGTTGTGCTCGAGCGCTGGTTGATTGAGTTTGAGCCTCTGGATACAGAGGCCGTGGATGAGCTTCCCCTAATTTATAAGCAGGCCATTATATTGTTCCGGAGCATGTATGCGTTTTCGAGGCTCATGCCATGCTACACTTTACGGAGACGCCTTGAGCAGAATCCCATGGGGTTGGTGATGGCCAATAAGGTGCTAGATGGTAAGCAGCCGATAAGTTCCAAGGGCCGTATTGGTCTTTCTAAACCAATTCTTCCTCTGAGTGAGCCGCATGTGAGTCACAAGCACTTTCAGCCGATATATACTGCGCAGGGTGTGTTGAAGGTGTCGATTGCATATAGGAACCAGTGTGTGTTTGGGGTGAGACACGAGTCGAGTGAAGAGGCCATTTCGAGTGAGTTCCGAGAAAAGGACCGCAAGAGAAGGAGTGAGAAGACGGCTAGTGAGGAGCGCATAGAGGAGGATAAGGAGGGGGAAAAGGGAAGGGAGAGAGAAGATGATGGAAAGAATGAGAGTAAGGATGAAAAGAATAATGAAAAGACTAATGAAAAGAATAATGAAAAGGAGGAAAATGACAAGAACAAGAAGGACGAGAAAGAAAAGAGACTTGAAGAAAAGAGACTTGAAGAAAAGAGACTTGAAGAAAAGAGACTTGAAGAAAAGAGGTTCTCTGAAGAAAAGAGACTTTCGGAAGGGTACAGGTTACCCGAGTATCGTTCTGATAATCGTGCAGACAGACAAGATGCATACGATAAACTTGTTCATGAAGACGAGCGGATCATTCCCAATGAAGTCAAGAGATTGAGTATGGCCAGCAGTTCTTCCATGTCTGTTTCCCCCGGGTCCAAAAGCAAGATCCAGCCCTTCAAGGTTGGACTGTTGGGTGCATCACCTGGAAGAACGAGTGTTCTTCACAACCCCCCCGTCCATTCACCAGGCGGGTCTGGAGCGCACAACCCCACGCCAGAAATCGACAGGCGTATTTCGCTCACGTCCACCAAGTCCACGTCGAATGCCTCGTTGGCTGCACTTTTACGTAACCCCAGGGGATCTGTGTCGTCGACCAATACCCCGACCATTCCGATTCAGCAGCCCGTACAGTTCCAGCTGTCGTTCCCACGGCTGGTGAGTCTGCTGCACGGATCGAACTTGGAGGAGTCGTTTGACAACCCGCGGTTCCTGAGCAGTTTTGGGCTGCGTGCAAGCAGACGGTTCTCCAACACGAGCGCACGGCCCGTTCTGATGACGGGACCGTCGGAACTCGGGACAAGTATGGGACTGCTGCTGCCACTGCTGGGTAATCCGATGCTGGGTCTTTATGCCGATGACGATATCAGTGAGTTTGTGCGTATGATTGATAGCAAGAGCGACTTGAAGTTGGGTGAAAGTGAGCGGGACCGTAATGTGCACGGCGACCTCACGCGATTCCAGATGCTCCGGAGCCAGCATGACTACTTGACCGATAGTGTGAGTGCGTCTTTGGTGTTGCAGCATGGTAGTGGGGGAGTTACGCGCACCGCGTCGCGCAAGTCGTCTAACTCGCGGTACCTGCCCCCTGTGGGGTCGTACGACATGCCCAGTATACTGTCGCGGTTGAAGGACCTGTCGCCAGAGACCCACGAGCTGCGCAGTTCTGGTGAGGTGGAGGACCGCAAGAGCTTCACGAGCCACCACAATGCGTCGTTTTTGAAGCTGCAGGCAACCAACAAGGTGATTGCAACGCCAGTTGTCTCGAACCAGCACACGCAGTTCTCGGGGTCGTTGGGTAAACCAACGGTGACCAGGAAGAAGAAGATACACTATGCGGAGGTGTTTGACGATGAGGAGGAGGGGGACGAGTATAGGAGGGATGATGATGATGATTTGTTGTTTACGATGAGTGATATGAATTTGACAAAGTAACAATTGAACACAATGAGCGACAACAATTGAGCGAAGCGAAATTGTTGCAATTGTGATGAAACTATTCGAATGAGCGAGTGATAATGAACAATGGGTAAAAATGAAGAATAAGCAACAATTGAGCGAAGCGAAATTGTTGCAATTATGATGAAACTATTCGGCAATTGAGTGAATGGTACCAATGAGTAAATGAAGAATGAGCGACAATTGAGCAAATGATACGAACATGAGCGAAGCTTGTGAGTAAATGGAACAACCAATGGGAATATTCCTCGCTCAACTGTGAGTATGATTGTGAAACATCCGTTCACTTAAAAATGGAACATCCCTTCACTCAATGAACAAGGAAGAACAGTGGAGCACGCACAATTTCGCTTCGCTCAATTGGAGTTTGAGTACAAATGAGACAGCACTAAATCCGAGGCACAAATTAATGAGAGTACAAAAGAAGTGAGTGACCGATCTGAAACTGAAGAAGCTCAGTTTGTGAATCAAATGCATAAGAGTGATTATTTATATGAATCGATGGAATCGATGAGTTGAGCATAGAGGATGAGATGATATGGAATATATTAAATAGAAAAAGGAATAAAGGTATTATGGAGATAATAAAGATGGTAAGAAAAAAAGGTTACGGTTAGATTAAGGTGTAAAAGATGAAGTGAGAAGTAGTGGCGGGGTATTTGATGACCTAAACAGGTAGTTTTAATTTGTACTATAATTACGAATGCCTGATCACAAATGAGAGGACGGCGATGAGCTGGTTTGTGGGAGATGAGCTGAAAGAAGTTTGTAGTAGTGTGGTTTGTGAGCTTGTGAGCTTGTGATAAGTATTGTGAGGCTACCACTAGTAAAGTATGTTGGAAAAATGTGACTACCACTTTTCAAGTTAGGTACTTTTATTTCACTACTAGGCTCACTCTTTAATCACCAACTCACATACCTTCGCTGCGGTCGTTGATCCACACTCACAACTTCGCTGCGCTCGTTGTTCGTTCAGTACGTGAAATTCGAGATCCGTGCCCCAAACCGATGAAGTACAAAAGAAAGCACAAGTGTACAACTGTAGGAATGCCAGTACAAGATCAAAGTTTTCTAAACTCTAAATAAGCTTCCCAGCATGACATGTGTCAGCGACCAGGCAGTTGCGAGTCCATCAATCAGAGAATGTTCCTTTATACTTTTGTATGCTGCGTATGCTTTTGTAATCTCATCACCTGTACCATCTAACTCACTCTGTGGTACTCTGTGGAACAATGCCACTAAACCGGCAGGCTGTGCCGTGCACTTTTCGTTCTTGCGTGCACTTGTGTCCCTACAATCATCGTACCTTTGGTCGTACCTGTTCTATTGTTTGCACGGGCTCGGATGCATCCACGCAAAAGCTCTAATTTTTGCAGATGGGGGCAGGAGAACTGCCCACATTGAGAAACAGATGCCCACCTGAAATGGACGCAAATTGGCAAGGAGTCGTTGGCATTGTGCACATTTTCCTCAGATCTTGGGGCATCACCATGCCCTTTCATCTATTTTTAGCCGTCGGAACCCCTATGCAACGCCGGGGCATATTTGCGCAGAGGAATGAATCGCTAATCAGTCGCCATAGTTTGCTTGTGGTGTCGGGGACGTTGCCGACTGCCATCATCCATGGGTTCCGGGCTGGGCTCCGCAAAATGGCTTGTTTCAAAATATTATTTCGTATTTCACTTAATATTGGCTATCTCCATTATTGTGCACGCAATTCGTTCGGTGCTCCAGAAAACCACCTAAAAAATCTACGTTGTTCATTGTTCAAAACCGCGGGGTCTCCTTGACAAATAATTAGAGGTCAAAAATGATGCGAGAAAATAGAAGTCGTAGTGATGTAGATGATAGAAGATGGATGTAGATGATAGAAGATGGATGTAGATGATAGAAGATGGGGTTATAAAATTAAAAAACTATTGTCAAATTATCTTGTATTATTGAACATTATGTATCATTAGTCCCAGTTGATATAACGGGAATCTTCATCTTTCTTAATTCTCCTCTTCTCTTCTCTTATTAATTCTCCTCTTATTACTTCATCTCTCTTCTAACCTCTTATCTCTAATCAAATTAGCTTCGCTAATTTGTTCGAAGCAATTTGTTCGATTAATGATCAGCATCCTGACCCGGATTACAAGTCTCATACCTCAACACCTTAAAAGCCTTCCAAATACCAAACGACACCACTGAGCCCAAAATTGGACCCACCCAGTAAATCCAGTGGTAGTTTGGAAAGCTTCTGGCTGCAATCGCAGGCCCAAAAGATCTGGCTGGGTTCAATCCAGCTCCGGTGTAGTAGACACACACCAAGTGCCCCAAAAACAAGGCCACACCAATTGCAAAAGGCGCCATAAAAGTAGCCTTGTGCTTCTCCACAGCCATAAAGAGAACGGTGACACACAACAAGGTGACTCCAAAGGCCTCCAAGAACACACCTCTGGATCTCGAGCACCCTCCACCCAAGGCATTGGCAAATGCAATTTCACCTGGGGTCATGGCGGAGGCAGCACCGGCAGCAGCCATACCACCAATTATTTGAGCAACCATCATGATGGCACCTCTGATGGGAGGAACGGCCTGGGCGAGAACCAAAGTCAATGTCACCGCAGGGTTCAAGTTACCTCCTGAGACACGGAAAAATAAAAAGACAGACACCATCACACTGAAACCAAACCCGAACGAAATCATGAGCAATTGCTGGGGGTCGCTTCCGGTGCCCTTGGGGATGTTGGGGTCCTGGTTGGCAATTTGGGCAATGACAAACGCGGTCCAGAGAAAGATGAATGTTCCAAAAAACTCTCCAAGGAACGCAATCAAGTGGTTCTTCATGGGCAGCACAGGGTGCTCACCAATCAGTCTGCGCTCGTAGGTTTCTTCGGGCTTCTGGGCTTCAACGTCAATGTCACTGGTGGCAGTCATAGTTACTGAATTATTTCAGCAGGATTACTCCGTTTTATATGGTCCAGGAAGAGGAGGAAGGGAAGGCAGTGGTAATGGGTTTTGTGCACTGGGCTTGCCGCTCTGCATGGTGCATGAGTATGTGCATGCAACTGAACATTTTGAGACAATAGGCGCACGGGCATGAGAATTTCTGGCTCAAGCCCCCGACTCCCAGTGGATGGATGACACACAATGGCAGAGGTAGCCAAGAATCGGGGGCCAAATTACAAAGAGATGGTTTGTTCACCTGACAAACTCTATTTTATATGTAGTCCCCTTCTGAAACAGCGTTATCATTGGAAAGTGACAGTTGGTTACAGTAATTAGGTGCAGTTATCAGGTAGTTATCAGGTCAAATTTTAAAAAATTACTGGTCTGCCGTGGACAGAGACAGTGGGTCTACCAACTCAGCCGTCCCTGGTAACCAAGTGTAAAGTTTCCATAGATTGTATCTAAAAAATAGCTTTAAAATAAAGATGGAAAAAGAGAAGGGCTAAAGGGAAAAAGAAAAATGGAAAAAATTGCCATGGAAATGTGTGAAAAAAGATGTGAAAAAGGTCAAAAATAGCACCCCCTGCTGGCTCGGTTTTGGCATCTCCATGTGTGTCATTCAACAAGTTCATTTATTTTAGTCCTGTCTTTCTTACTCTTTCTTAGTCCTCTTAGTACTCCTTCTTAGTCTTCTCAGTGTTCTACTCCTTCTTAGTCTTCTTAGTGTTCTTACTCTTTCTTAGTCTTAGTCTTCTGACACTTTCATTTTCCCTTCTTTCTTTTCAGATCCGATTCTTCCTCGAGAGTCAATATGAAACACAGCGAAGTAATCGAAACGTAGACGGGAAATAGAACAGGACGAAAAAGTGAAACACTTCGCTGTCTAAGCCCTTTCATACCCCATTGTTTGCGCTTTTGTTGGTTTCTTGGTTTGGTGCTTTTGGTGCTTTTCTGGTGGTGCTTTTTCCCAAAATACATGAAACTCGCTCAATTCACCGCACAATCACTGGATTGTATGTCAAAGGGTCTATTTGAGTCCCTGGGTTCTGTCATTGTGCAATTTACAACGCAAACTGCGCGGGGGACTGGGAAATGGCCTGTTTTAGGGGGCGGGGGGTGTTTTTTAATGTTGGTCAGGCTATATCTCTGTTATTGCAGCAGGAGAACTAAAGAAGGGCGTGTGGTCTAGTGGTATGATTCTTGCTTCGGGATTTTCCCTCGGATGAAATTCGAATTTGCGAGAGGTCCCGGGTTCAATTCCCGGCAGGCCCCTTCTTTTTTTCTCTTTTCCCCAAGCTCAACCAGATGAAGACTACACTGAAGA
Organism: Kodamaea kakaduensis; assembly: GCA_030558435.1. NCBI lineage: Eukaryota > Fungi > Ascomycota > Pichiomycetes > Serinales > Debaryomycetaceae > Kodamaea > Kodamaea kakaduensis. The sequence goes on from JAJMSN010000025.1 coordinate 56,777, forward strand.
CAGAAACTAAAGACATGGGAACTACAAGTGAAGAATGAAAACAAGTGAGAATAAGTGGAGAGCAAGTAGATAAGTGAAGAACGAAAACAAGTGACTAACAAAGAGTAAAGAATCTGGTGGAAAACAACCTCCGTTGAATTCCGCTATTTTTTCAAATTTCGCAAATTTTTTACAAGATAATTTTTCACCTGATCCCTGGCTCATTGCCTACAAATTTTTTGGCATTATTATTTTGGTACATAATTTTTGCAGCAATTCCAAGAGTACTCGAGTAGTACTTGAGTACTCAAATGATAACAGTTAGTCTTTCTTTTTATTCGACAAGAAAATGCATGAATCGAAATACGCCCTCCCTTCTAAGACTCTTATCTTTATTGTCTCTTGCACTCTTTTATCGGTATATTTGTATATCTCAGTATATTGTATCCTATCGTATATTTGTATATTCTCTCACAATTTCGCTTCGCTCAATTGTTCGCTCAATTGTTCCCTACAAACTTTTTGATTATTATTTTGGTACATAATTTTTGCAGCAATCACACTTGAGTTGGTAGCAATACTTTTCTATGCGGTACCATTACTGACTGATGACAGTACGATGCACTGGTTTGCAATACTAATGTATGCTGATGTGCTTGAGATTCTCTTGTATGCTCGACAAGCGGATGGGCGATTTCTCTATTGGTTATCGGTTGTTCACGTTCTTTTTATCTCTTGTTTCTTTGATTTCTCTTATTCTTCAACCTTTCTCACTCTCTTTCTCTTTCACTTCATCTCTTTCTTTCTTTAATTAGGTAACGTTTGCTCACGTACTCACGTTCTCATTTGCTTATGTTTGCTGAGTGCAAAAACTTTAATCTGCTCACACAATCTCGCTTCGCTCGATTGTGTTCGCTCGATTGTGTTCGCTCGATTGTGTTCGCTCGACTTAGAATTCTGTAATATCACTCTTCTGCGAATGCTTCACTGGAGCAAACCCAATCTCCTCATCCTCAATATTATACACCAAGTACATCTGGCTCAAGATATCATCACCCAACACAGCAAACGAAGACTTGTCCTCCGGATCAAACATGTTAACCATCAAGTAACATGTGTCCGAAAACTTTTGAATCAACTTGCTGATAGGCACCGGGATCCAGGTGTCACCAAACTGCATAAGAACCAGCTGCTGGCCGTCCCCCACACATGGCACCCTGTAGAATCCCGCACTGCGGTCGTACTTGAACCCTGTGGCAGTCCAGGCCTGTACAATCGTGTTGACCACATCCTGTGGAAGCTGCGAAATCGACGATCCAGTATCGAACAAAATCTCGTAGCCTCCATCCAAGAGGGTCCCATCATTGAGCGAAGCTCCACCAATGTACATTTGCTCCACCTCCACCAGAATCCGGCTTTTGTTGGCAAACGAAAAGTTGCCCAACTCCCCCAGGTACTTGGCGTGGTCAATACCCCCGAAAAGCACAGAGCCGTACTCTGCACTAGTGGAGTTGAGGTAGATGGAGTACGCTGCCTTGTTGATGTAACCATTATCTCTCAAATCATCGACAAATGTGGGGTACACAGTGCTCTTGTCCTTAGAAGCCATGATCTCGGACCGGTTGGGTCCAATTCCCAAAACTCCCGAATTCGAGGACGATTCGTAAACCACCGCAAATTGAGAGTTCTTCATACTGGGACCATCCGCCAACCCAATCACATCCTTTCCAAACTTACCGGTGGCGTTGGTGTTATCGACATACGCCACAAAAAACTCGCTCCCGAGGTTCTTGAAGGAACTCGATCCGCTCACATCAAATGACCCGTACCTCTTGCACTCGGCATCGTTGGTACAGGTGACGTTTTTGGCCGGGACCCAGAAATCAGAACTTCCTGTGTCCAACTGGATCCTCACTTTTTCAGACTCCAGCCCAAGCTCCAATTCTATGAAGAACCCATCGGCTCCTTGGTTGCTCAAGACAGTGACGTCCTCTCTTTTCATTAAACCGGCCTTATCTCTATGGTTGTTAAAATCCACAGAAACAATCTTGGGCTCGGCCTTTATTTCTCGGGGGATGGCCATACTGGCAGCCATCCCTAGGTACAATAGAGGTATCAAGATTCCTATCATTATACCGATGGTTAGAAAAAAAAAGATAATCCAACCTCTTTATGCATTTGCAAATGTATGTATTTTCCTATTTAGACTTTTGCTGCCCTTGGCAGCGACATCTAAAACACCCGATCCCGGTAGCGTTTTCGCTTAGGCGGTAGGCAACCAAGACGGTACTAAGGCAGTACCAAGGCAGTACCAAGGCATTACCTTGGCACTGCGTTGTACTATACTGTCTTGCTAGTATTCACTTGGGATGGGTTCATCCTATTGTCCCAATCGGGCAAGTGAAAAAGATTTCCCCTTTCCCCATTGCGTAATGCCAAAAATAGATTTCTTCCGTCTCCCTGTCGACAATCTCACATTCCCTCACATTCCTTCCGTGGATCCCTGGCCCCACTTGCCGTAAATGACTCGGCCGTATTGTTGGTGCATTGTTAGTATTGTTAGTGTGATTCGATCTCGAATCGTGTGTTGGGCTCAGAACCACCAAACAAATAAGCAATGACAGGAGGAAAATTAGACTATCAAATTTAGATTCGAGGTGATTTGGCAAACTTAGATTCAGCCTGGTTACTAGCTCCGCTGCCTTTGTCAAATCAACGGACCCCTAGCTGAGAGGTGCCTTGCAGATGCTGTCTTTCAGGTGGCTGCGCCAGCCTTCTAGAATGGCACCCAGTTCTAGATGCGGCTTTGTACTACCCGGTATGGTGCAATTGTGCTAAACGAATCTTCGATGGGCTTTTTAGGATGTTTTTAGAATGTTTTTGGCCTTGCTTTCGTGTGCCAGACGATCAAGTGGCCCATCAAATGGTCAATCTCGTTTACGTATTTACGCATCCACTTGGCCTCCATTGCTCTACCCGAAAAAATGCATGTTTCATTAGACTTAAGCTCGCGCTTAATTATACTGAACGAGCCTCCAAGCCTACAAAACCGTTTTCTTCTGGACGTTACCATTGGAACCGTCCATTGAACGTTTACAGCGAAAACTTGGACGTATTTTCCACTCGATATTTTTCATCGAGTGACAGCCTCTTTGCTCGTTTCAAGGTTTTGATCCTCACTGCCACACTACAGGAGTTTACTTGACAGAAGTTTACTTGACAGGAGTTTTATGGGGCGAGGTTATGGATGGGGCGAGGTATGGATGGTATAAACGATTCTAGAGTACATTTCCTCGCTAACTTTCTTTTGATCAGCTCATTAATTTTCTTTTTTAAGACATTCTCTACATCTAACCCTATACTATCTCTGAAATCGGACTCCTTTGTACAGGGAGACATTCTCCGATGTTCGAAGCCCTCAGGTTTAGCTCAATCACCTTGTACGCCTCTCAGGGCGTTGTTTCTGCCTAGATTTCGCAAGCAAAATTTGGGTCTCCGTCGTTTATAAACTAAAAATGTCTTGGTCTTTCAACAAAAGTCCGAGATAGTTTAGTGGCTAGAATCTCCGCTTGTCGCGCGGAGGACCGGGGTTCAATTCCCCGTCTCGGAGCTCGCGCAAATGGTTTAGTGGTAAAATCCAACGTTGCCATCGTTGGGCCCCCGGTTCGATTCCGGGTTTGCGCATTTTTTGCATCTCACCGATAACAATAAGCGAAGCTTATTGTTTGAGGTAGTACTTTTTTATACATTACTGAATGTTTAAGCATACCTCACATGTTTAAGCATACATCACCACACCCACTCAATTGTTTGTACTCTTCACTCAATTTCGCTACGCTTAATTGTTCTCAATTGATCTTCCTTTCTATTACTTACACTATCCTATTTATTGGCATCCTCCTTCAATGTCACAATTCTGTTCAAAATTAAACCATCCTTGGTTGTGTCGGCATCCACATTAAAGTATCCCTCTCTCAAGGCTTGGAATCTCACAGTCTCAGGTCCCTTCTTCTCCTTGATGTTGAATTCACTGCCCTCGATCTCCATGTTCAATGGCGACTTCTCTTCAATCTCAAAGAATCCCTTCTCGATAACAGCAGTCTTGACAATCTCCTCAGAGTCAGGGTTGATGTCCTTCAAGTACCCGTCAGGGTGCGCAGCAGGGTTCTCGCTCTTGAACAACTGGTTGTAGATTCTCACCTCCTTCACCTTGACAGCACCGTCAACAGGCACCCATTGGATGTAGGTCTTTGGCTTCTTCTTCTCGTCCTTGTCGTAGTTGACGTGGATCCTCTCGATCTTGCCGTCCTTCTCCTCCAAAGACTTGAAGCTGACGTTGAAGGGCACTCTCATTAACCCAACTGGCTGTCCTGGTGCCAATCTGAAGTAGTCCTTGGAAGTCTCGTGGCGGAAGTCGCTTCTGTCAATGTAGAACTTGTTGGTGAACTTGACAATTCTGCTGCCAAACTTCTCACCACCGTTACCGGGCTTGTATGGGATCTCAATGTCCTCGACGTATCCATCGTCCAAGTTGTCCACAACAACTTCCACAGGGTCCAACACCATCATCAATCTGGGGGTGGTTTGGTCCAAGTAGTTCCTCACAGCACTCTCAAAACGCGCAACTTGAATGTTGGTTGTGGAAGTGGTAACACCCAAGGTGTTGATGAACAGAAGAATGGCTCCTGGGGGGACACCACGGCGCTTGAGCGATTCCAAGGTGTACAAACGTGGATCGTTCCATCCACGCACGTAGCCCTCGGTCACAAGCTTGGCAATCTTTCTCTTGGACATGATGGTACCAGTAATGTTCAAACGGCCGTACTCCCTCTGGGCAGGTCTGTACACATGCAAGGCGTCACAGAGCCACTCGTAGGACTCACGCGAAAGAACAAACTCGGTGGTACACAAGGAGTGCGAAATGTTCTCAAAGGAATCGACCAAACAGTGAGTAAAGTCGTAGGTTGGGTAGATCTTCCACTTGTCACCTGTTCTGTGGTGAGGAGCATTCAAGACACGGTACGCAACCAAGTCCCACATCTGTGGCGAGTTGGACTCCAAGTCCTGCTTCATTCTCAAAGTGGCCTCTCCAACCTTGTACTCTCCATTCTTCATGGCACGGAACTTTTTCAAATTCTCTTCAACAGAAACTTCTCTCTCTGCACATCCCTTTCTCTCTCCTCCCAAAGTACCGTCGGCCTTGAGACCTCTGTTGGCCTTCACCTGCTCAGCAGTACAGTGGCACACATACGCCTTGTCCACCTGGATCAACTTTTCAGCCAAGTCGTACAACTCGTCAAAGTAGTCCAGCGAGTATGTAATCTTCCAAGGCTCGAAACCAAGCCATTCAACCATTGACTTGATCGAGTTGAAGTAAACTTCCTCCTCGGCTTCGGGATTAGTGTCATCGTATCTCAAGTAACACACACCATCATTGTGCTTGGCGTAACCAAAGTTGACCATAATGGCCTTGGAGTGCCCAATGTGGAGAAATCCATTAGGTTCAGGTGGGAAACGAGTGAACACCTTACCCTTGGTGAACTTCAAGTGATCCTCAATCAATTCAGGGTACTTTTGAGGTTGGTCACCGGCCTTGTGAAGAGCACCGAGGAACCCCTCGGTGAACATGGATCTTTCGACAGGCTTCTCCTCCTTAACTACCTTCACCTCCTTCACCTTCTTTGCCTTAACAGGCTTCTTAGTGTCTCTCTCATCCTTGGGTCCAAGGAGTTCCAAGAACAACTCGTCAATAACTGGCTTGAACGAGCTGGGGGGAGCCCACTTCAAAGCTGGCAACTTCTTGCACTCACCCAATACCTTGGGCACCATGGTGTATCTCTTTTCCTCAATTTCGGCCTTGTTTGCCTGGATGTAAGCATTGATTTCCTTCTTGACATCATCCTGAGTCATCTCGATCCCCACACCACTAGCCTCATTGAACGCTTCGGTTGTGGGGGCTTCAGCACTGCTGGCAAACTTCAATCCTTCGGTGACTTGCAAGTTGGTCTTCAATCTGCCGTCCACAATGGCCTCGGTGACCATTTTCCTATTGGGAACGTCGTTACCCTTGCACTCAACAGCCAAACTATGTAAAAGAGCCAACTGTTTGTCGTCAAAAGTAGAGGCCGAAGCCTCCTTCAAAATCAGCGCAAAGGAATCAGCAACCTTCTTGTTTTTCACTATTTCATTAGCCTTCTTATCGGCCAACCCAGCGCTCTTGAAAAGCGCTGTTAACTCTGCAACATCAGACATGATGACTACGATAAAGGAGAAAAAAAAAACACCCGAAAAAGTTTTACAGCCATTTGGCTGCCAAAAAAGATGATCAGATTTGCTGCAAAGTTTGTATGATCTGAGACAAATTTGATTCTTAGATCTTATCCAAGCTGTCTTTACTTGATTTCTATCTGTCATGTTTGAAATCCTAGAAGCACTTGCCAAAGAACTAAAAAGGAATAATGTGATTAGTAAAACCAAGTATGGAGTGTTAAAGAAGCCGTTTCTTGAGAAACAGTCGCTGGAAGAGCTATACCCACTTAAAACAAAACATGTTGTTGTTTACATTGTTGAGAAATTCAAACTCCTACAAAGCAGTCCTATCTCAGAGAGAGATGGCGACACTACAAAAGGTTCAGATTGTACAAATTGTACAAATTGTACCGCAAATGAGATAAATGAGAGCAATACGTACTTGCTGAATTTATTACTCTTTATAATGCTCAGCCCTAGAATAAGGGCGGTTAATTTTGACCCCTTGCGGCACTGGGACATTTTTTTGGAGGCCAATCCCACCCAAGATGTCCACCTCATTGACCAGCTCCTAGCAGATTCATACCGCCGGACAAAAACCAGCTGGATAAGCCTGAACATTCTATTAAAGCTCAAAAAGAGTGAGTTGTGTTCCAATATAAGAATGCATTTTGGAAACGACTTGGATCTCACCCGCATAATGAACTCGGATTTCACTACTGTGAATAGCCTTGTGGAATTATTAAGTGGCGTTTACACCCAAGCCGAATTAGCCTTGCCAGAAAATTTGGCGGGCATAAAACCATTGATGGGATCACGACAACTCCTCGCATTTTTGTCTGCCTACAAGTTCAAAAACTTGTACCAAGTAAAGAGGCTAGGAAGTACTTCTGATTTCGAAGTCAGGGCCGGTGAAATGTGCTTCTTGCACTTGATTGAGTGCTGGGTGTGTATTTTGTGGATCCCGAAACCCGGGGGATTGGTGCCTGTCCATCTCAAGATGGACTGTATGCGTGTTAGGAGGTCTGGCGACCATCTAAAGATTTTCTTTAAATCAGTCACTTTAGAGATAGAAATGCGCCTGCCTGAGCTCAATTCCATGTTGCTTAGGCGTTTACAAGAGATACAAGAGTTCCATGCTTCTGAGAGAAACACTGTAATGGAATCTCGCAGTGTGCCCTTGAAACTCAAACAAAAGAGGTCGTATCAAGACACAGAAGAAATCCGAAGTCAACCAGTACTGATTTTGAAAAACCCCATGAAAATCTCGTCGCTTATTGAAAAAGAGTTTGATCAAACAGATGATGAGCCGGAGCATTTGGGGGAATCAACACGCGGCAATGATGTGAGTTTGTTACAGATCCAACAAACACCAGACGTACAGATCCAGCAAACAGCAGATGTGAATGAAGACATTACGAGAAAGTCGACATTCCCATTGGATCGAATAAGGCGGAACGTTTCACGGCTCCTAAATCTCCGCAATGTACAGCAATCGTCACCCCCTGTTTCAAGAGAAGAGTGTGAGAATATGCGCAATGAGAATATGCCTAATGAAAACCTGGAAAAATCTGGTAAAATGGCTGCGAAAAATTATCTGGAGAAAATCTCGCGGCTCATGGCTGCTAACAAGTCAATGATTGAGTTGACGAAAGCGATCGAAGTTGAGAATATCAAGATCCAGGGTGCTTTAAAGGAGTTGGTGGATGAGCTAATGAATGGGCTAATAGATGGCACATAGATAGCAAGTGAGTCAGTTAACTCAAAGATGAATGGTATGAATGAGCAGATGTAGACAAAAAGTTACATATAATGACGCATTAAACCCTTCATACCATCGACTTATACACTGAATTGAGAAAGTTTTTTTTCTTCTGTCATCATGTCTTGCATTAGTTCCTCCATTACTCTTTTACTTACTTACCACTTAGTCATTCACTCGTTCACTCACTTACCCACTCTCACACCATCCTCCTCACTCACTCACTCACCCATTCACTTACTCACTCGCTTCGCTCGCTCGTTCGCTCCTTCGTTCATTCGTTCGTTCTTTATTAAAGTCTAATTCTCCTCAAGACTCTCAGAAACCTAAAAAATTAAAGATCTTCTGAGTAAATCCATCGGGATTGTCTAAGTATAAGTGATGGCCTGCGTTCTCAATGATACCATAATGGGCCAATTGCTTTCCAGAAGCTGCGTTTATCTCCTTGACCATCTGAGCACCTGCCTTTTCGTCCATCCAGTCTTTGTCGCCATAGAGCCACAATGTTGGTAAGTTCATTTCGGCAAACTTTTGCGGGCATCTGTCTAGTAATGGGAGTCTTGGCAACACAGGGAAGGCCAAGACTCTAGTGATGGCAAACTCCCCAGATCCCTTACCATTGAACACGCGGTAAATATAGTCGTGCAAAATCTGGAACTGCTTGGGATCGCGTTCGTACAAGTATGCAAAACGGAAATTTGTCCAGTTGGAGATCCACTTTGACTTTGCAGGGCCTGCGTTACGAATCAAACTGAATGGAGATCTGTGACTACCCCAAAGACTATTAAAGATTCTTCCTGATCTATTCTGCAAGTACTTGTCATACTTATCGTCGACCTCCTTTGAATAGTCTGCCGCCGCAGGATCTATTGTGACATCATCCCCCTCGACTTCCAATTCGATCTTTTTCGGGAGCTTATTTTGCAGCTCCCGTTCCTGTTTCGAGGCTGCACCCGCGGAATCATTCTTCAAAAGGGAGAACCGATTGCGCTCCAACCCCACTGGACTTATCAAGACCAATTTGTCAATCAAGTTTGCGCCTTCGTATTTCTTGTTGAATTTCAAGGCGTATGCACAGCTCAAGTACCCACCGAACGAGTGCCCCATCAAAGTGAAGTTCTTGATATTGCGTTTCTTACGCCATTCTTCAATGGAGTCGATAAACCAGTCCTCAACCTGATAAATATCCTCTTTGGTGTTGACTGGAAATTTCGGGAATGGGGGCCTCGATGAAAACCCAAATCCAGGGAGGTCAATCACATGGAGCCGCACACCAGGTATCAGAGACAAAGCGTCAAAGTTCTCTATGAAAAGCCCAAGGGACGCTGCATACCCGTGGATAAGCACAACGTCCTTGGGATCCTTGTTGGTTTCGGTATTGCTCACACAAAATTCGTGGATCTTCATGCCTTGCCCAATATCGGTGTCGATGACCTCAGCCTTACGTTTCCCATCACTTTGAGGGTAAAATGGCAAGAAGGAAAGTAAGCGTTTCTCAACTTCTTGGTCCGAGTATCTCCATGATTGGTTGTACCAGTCTTTGAAAGAGTTTGCCCAGGTGTACGAGGGAACCACAACCTTGGGAGGGAGATCAAGCTCGCTGACTTTCTTGGTGGATTCCGTCTGTGAAGCAACGGTGCTATCGGTGGACATGACAATGCTGTTCAGACAATGCTGTTGAGACAATGATGTGTAGTCTTTGAAAATGTCAATATTTCAATGCCCTATCGATGCTAGCAAACTGGAATGCTTAAGTATGTAAGCGAGTGGCGTTATCTCCGTGCTTTAATTCCGAAAAAGAAATCATGTGCGATGGTGGCGACCAACTGGTAAGACTAAATACGCGAAGGCTCTCCTAATCGTTTCTTCTTGGATGATTATATTATAGAAGAGTGTATTTACGGTAAGGAAAGTAAAGGGTATACTAATAAAGAATGTATGTTTGTACATCTCTCAAAGGGAGATCTTGCCTAATGGCAACGATTTAGTGATGATTTACAGGTTACACTCGATTGCAGTTTGATAATTGCAGTTTTACAATTACAGTTTGGCCATTACAGTTTGCCCTCTATATTTGCAGTTTGAATCGAGGACTACGTACTGCATACGGTCAGCTGGTTTTTGAATTTTCATGTCTTTTGTGCAGGAGTCTTTTTTCGTGCTCGATCATCCAAAAATTTTTTTCGACTTTTCAATTGAAATCTTTTTCTTCTTCTTCATCAAACAGTTAGATTCAAAATGGTATGTTCAATCAACCACACCGCAGAATAATAGCGTGAAGAGCCGAATAGTGGGCACTGAGTGATATGTGAAAGAAACAACCATCAAACCATGCTGTATACGAATGTTATTGGGACCTTTAACGGAAACACCTCATCGACAAACTTTTCATGGTAGACCTAGAATGAGGCCTTCCAATCGTTTTCAGTCATTCAGTCATCTATTCGGTACTCTATTCAGTCAGCTATTAAGCTATCAGCTATGTGCTTCCAGCTACTTTTCAGACACTAACAAATTTAGGACACTAAAACTCCTGTTACTTTAGCTAAGGTTATCAAGGTCTTGGGCAGAACCGGCTCCAGAGGTGGTGTTACTCAGGTCAGAGTTGAGTTCTTGGAGGACTCTTCCAGAACCATTGTCAGAAACGTCAAGGGCCCAGTCAGAGAGAACGACATCTTGTGCTTGATGGAGTCTGAGAGAGAAGCTAGAAGATTGCGTTAAGCAATGTTCAAACAACAAAAAACAATTCGGTTGCTCATGGAAAGCGTGTTTACGGTACACGGCATTGCTGCGGAGTTGTTTAATGTTATACGTTTAATCACATGTGTTAATACATAGAATTTTGACTGCTTGTAGATTCGTTTTTTTGGAGGGACGTGATCACGTGTGTGTCACGTTACTAGGTCCGTTGCCCTAATGTACACAAAAGGCGAAAAGGTGAGACAAAGAAACTAAAGCGAGATGAGAGGATGGAAGGTTAAAGGGTATACAAGAATCGATATCAGTTATTTCAATGATGTGGGTATGGTAGCATTGCCCTGTTGAATTTTTCCACCTATTTTAGTTCTACTTGTTCTTCGTCTTTTCTCCTATTCCTTCAGCACTCCCACGTGATCTATTCTCTGCTATTCCCTCATAATAGAGAGTACATGGACTTCTGTCCATTCCTTTTGGTTGACCACGTTATTACATAAGTGAATTTGTAGTATTACATAATCAAAGTGGCTGCAAAATCAAGCTGCACAAGGACCAAAGAGGCCATCGGGAAGAGACCAGAGATGAAAAATTAGTAGACATTACAAATGTTCAAGTGAAAGTATAAGTGGAAGTGAATTTTATTCAAAAGATGAGAAGTCATCAAGTGAAAAGTGGTGGAAAGGTTGTAAAAAGTGTTTCTATGGTGCTCTGAAGACCTGATCTTGATTGATATTCTGTAAACACATTACTCATTCTCGATCGTTTTTGAAAAGCAGAAATGGGCTCTATGTGTATTCAGGTAAAGTTGAGCAATTCTTGTGATGGCAAGTCTCAGATGACCTTTTTTTAGCGACCTACTTGAACCGATCTACTTGAGCCGATGTGATGGACCGATTGTCTGCCGACTAGTCACGAATAGCAATGGATGAGCCGTTGGTGACCAGGCCAAAATTAGTTCAGGGCATGGTGGTGGCATGCGGTGTGACATTAGGTGGTGAAGACAGTTGGTGTGGGATTATCAATATTTTCACTGACAAAATTCAAACCAGCAAAGTTGTTGGGGTCATGAGATAATCATTATCGAGGACTCTACACATTGATAAAACAAGGAAATTTTGGTTGTAAAAGAAGTATGATATTCGGTGAGTTTTGTAGAAATTGAACCGAATACTACCAAAAATGAAGGTTCCCTAAAGTTATCAAAAAGTATAGCAAGAATAAGATTGAATGATGGGATGTGCAGTAAGCTGATTTCATTGAACTCCCAGGCTATTGTTTAGTGTATCCTTCAGTTTTAGTTGTAATTAAGTTCGTTATCATTGATTACATCATCCATTACATCATCAAGAAGAATCAAGAAGAATCAAGACAGAATGAAGTACATCATGTAGTCATCATGTAGTCATCATCCAGTCATCATCTAGTATTATATATAATACTAGCATCTGACTCATGTGGTGATAAATTCTTACCATACTTCATCTAGTATTGTATATAACAGTCAGTGGAAGTACTATGCTGTTATTGCCTAAATTTACCAAAGGTGTCTTGAACTTCTACTTCAACATTTCACTCATGTAGTTCTTTTAAACGTTCAAAATATGAGTGAAGTGAATGTTGTTTCATGTCCTTCACTTTTGCAACATTCGCTCCGCTCATGTTGCGATAAAGTTGTTTCGTTCTTGAAAAAAAAACAACCATGTCCGACTTAGAAGACGACCTTTTGGCGCTTGCTGGTGGAGCTGATGAATCCGGAGAGTCTGATGGCTACGAGCCCGCCGACCCCACGACCGGTGACGTTGAGTCCGATGAAGATAACGAAGCGCTCAGCAAGAAGCGCCGAGTTGAAGATGAGCTTGTGAACCCCTATCCCCTCGAAGGCAAATACAAGAATGAAGAGGACCGAATGATGTTGGAAGGCATGGACGAGATCCAAAGGGAGCAGATATTGTTTGACAGAACACAGGAGATGGAGAGGTACAATGAAAAGAAGTATCTTCAAGAGCGTATGAACAAGCAGCGGGAGCAGGATGCGCCATTGAGGACGTCGAATCGAGCCAAAGGTTCGAATGTGCGGTCCTCGAAGCTCGACAAGTTGAGTGAATTGAGGAAACAGAGAGAAAAGAAGAGCAAGCGTAGTTATGACGATTATGATGAGGATGAGGACGATGAGGAGGAGGATGAGGATGATAAGGACGAATACGATGAAGACGATTACGATTTGGGATGGACTTCCAGTGGCGTTCTGCGTAAACGCAGTGAGCCCGCACAACTCGCAGACGTGAACAGAATCAAGGTGGGGAGAAGTATGTTAACCAAGTACTTTTTCTATGCTGATTTTGCCGATGTGATTGTTGATACATTTGCACGTATCAATTTGGGGATGGACAAGAGGAGTCGGAGACCTATTTACAGGATGGTGAAGGTTGTGGATGTGCAATCGCACCCATCAAGGGCATACAGCTTGGGGAGTCAAAAGTGCGATGCATTCCTTGTCGTGAGTCAAAACCGGAAACAGAGCAAGGAGTTCCCCATCACCATCTTTTCTGACCTGCCAATTACTGAGGACGAGTTCCAGAGGTACTTGGCCGAGTTGGAGAAGACGAATGAGACCATAGACTATGTTGACGATGTGAATGACAAGCTCCAGCAGGTGCAGAACTTTATGGAGAGGGGGATGTCTGACAAGGATGTGAACCAAATGCTTGCCAAGAAGCAAAAGTTGAAGAGCGAGCAGCCTGTGTTGACTGGGTACGACGCTGTGTTCCGCAAGTCGCAGTTGATGGATGAGTTGAAGGTGGCCAAGCAGCAGGCCAACAATAACGAGCAGGTGGAAAATCTCTTGCGCAAGATCAAGGAATTGGACTCGTTGCTTGTCAAGCAAACCATGCAGCACAACAACTCTGAGTCGCTCAATACCATGTCCAAGGTGAATGAGCGTAATAGGAAGTTGAACAACACCAATATCAGAAAGGCGGAGATCAAGTCGAAACAGATGTTGGGACTGGCGACACAGTCTGCGGGCGGTGATCCATTCAACAGATTAAAGACGGTGACGAGAATGTTTTACCACGACTTGGTGAACCAGGAGAATGAAAAGGCCATTCAGGACGCGCAGGAAAACTTTGAAAAGATGTTGGAGGAGAAGAATGAAAAGGAGGAACAGATCTCAAAGAGTACCTACAGAGTGTTGGGAGAAATGGACGTAATGATTAACGGGATTGAGATTGACTTTAATTGATGCAGACAACCAGCTTGCTGGTTGTCTAGATAGACAGAAAGTAGGAAATAGAAGGAACAGAGGAACAGAAGGAACAGTAGGGACAGAAGGAACAGTAGGGACAGAAGGAACAGTAGGAACAGAGGGAACAGAGGAACAGAAGGAAATAGAACTAGTAATCAGAATGAATTAGAAGTAGTAATAAGAAGTGGGAAACAGTAGGAAATAGAAGTAGAATTGGGAAACAGAACTGGGAACAAAAGTTCAAAAAGCCAAATAAAGTCTGCTCTCCTGATGCTCTTATCACCAGATTAGTCCTGGTACTTGCGGGGGAGATCGTGTGGAGAAGGGCATATGAAACGATAATGACATCCCTGGCCGGAATACAGTGGTATTTTTTCGGGACTTTAGCGTTGTTTCCCCGGATCGTAATTACTTGAAAGTGAGACATTTATCGCGATGAAAAATCCCGGTGCCGATTTACAGCCGAGAAAAATGTGGTCCCCAGTGCACATAATACAAGAAAAAACAAAGCACACAAACACCACCACAATAAATACAACCACAATTAAGATGAACGAATATCAACAGAATGTGAACAGAATATGAACATATACTTTACAGTGTACGCAGATTACAATAATACAAATTACAAGAAACATACAATCTCGCTTCGCTCGATTGTATGTGTTACCTTTCCATGCATATCTCATTAATCCCTCTATAAATAATGCCCAGAACAGCCATATCCAAGAAATATGGTTTATTCGAGCTCGGCCAACATTTGTAATCTCAACTGGGCCTTTTCTGTTTCCAAGTCGTTAGCATCCATGTCGACATCTTCAATGTCGTTTCCTGCGTAATAATAGTGGTAGTCATTGTAATTGTATGGCTTGGGGTATTTGCAAGTATAGTTTGCATCGTCCAAAAAGAAGGACCTTATGGACTCCTCCTCAGACTCATCGTACGAATCTATGCTCTCGCTCTCAGAGTCAGCAAAGAGCGACTCCTCATCAGACGTAAAGTGGAAGCTGGGTGCCATTAACGATTGCCCCACTAAGGAAGTACCCGCAAAGTTCTTAAAGTCATTGGGGTTATTTATAAGGTAGTCGTCGTCAAAGGAAGATGCAATAATAGGTGACACGGGTTTTTGGGCCATCTTGATCGGATGCACAGTTGGTACGACAGTTTCATTTGAAGTCTCGTTCTCGGTTGCAGTCATCTCATTTGCAGTCTCTACCTCATTAGTCGTCTCATTAGACCGCGACTTCTTTAACGACAACTTTGTTGTTATCCTGCTCAACATGGGGGCCTTTTTTGGACTACATTTCGGTAACTTGTGGGTCTTCAGACTGGACCTGCGAATGAGCCCCAAAAACCTGGCGGGTCTTTCTGCAGTATCAGCCTCCACAGGCGGTGTTTTCACCTCGCACGGAGAGTCAAACAGTATGGTGTTGTCATTATTGTTGAGGTAGTAGTACTGTCCGAGAACCGAGTCGTACTTTATCAGCCACAGGCCCGTCAGTATCGAACTATCAATTGTAGAAACTGTTGACATTATTGTTCTATTTTTATTTTCTAGCCCCAGATCTTGAGGGTCTTGGTCGAGGTCTGGTGTGTCTTGAGGTCTAACTCTGATGAACTCTAATATTGTAGGATCCTTAGGATCTTAGTCTAGATCTAATTCACTGCTAGCGCGGTTGTGCAAAAAGTTGCAAAACGCTTGGATATATACCGCGTTTGCCACCACAAAAAAAAAAACGGGAGAACCATTATGGACTTGCCGATACCCGACAAAAGAAACTTTTATTCCCGAAAAACGGGAAAAAATTTCATTATTCCGTCCGTTCTAAAAGCGTACTTGGTTCTTGCTGTGTTCTTGCTGTATTTCTGCACTGAAGAGTCTCGGAACGCAGTCCCAAGCCAACAGTGGTCCGATAACACACGGAATCCAATCACACACAGACCCGATCCCCCTTTTTCCTCCTATTTTCGCCGTTCCAGTCATTGCGATTACTCAGCGCTTGAATTTTCACTTGCGATTAATAAGCGATGGCAAGCCTGTCTTAGTAATCTTTTCGGAAATAAAGCCGTCGTTAGGGTTAAGGATGACGTACATGAGCCTGGCATGTGTAAAGCCATCGAGCCCTAGCCTATGCAGTTAGGCGGCCAGGCTGCCTAGACGGCCAGGCTTTGCCTAAGCAAAAGTTTTCGCCAAAACCATGCAAGTGAAGCACCAGTATCTACATACCTTGGTAGTTGGCATGTAGTATGGTACGCACTACACTTACTAAGCACTACACACTGCACACTACACTTACTAAGCACTACATACACTACGCACTACACACACACCACACACTACATTAACTCCTAAATAAGCCCTCACAAGACATGAAACCTTACCCCAGAGTAATTCAGATGATATCCCAAAACGACAATTTTTATTAAGCTTCTTATCGGACCCGAAATAGAAAAATTCCGACCGTAAAAAGCACCATACAACCGGTGAAAGGCCCGGAGAAGTACCGAAGAGTGACTAGGTAAGATGACAGTGAAAGAGATCAAGTAAAAGATGACAGTAGCAAGTAGGTGGCAAGGTAGCAAGTAGAGATAACAGCAAAGTATGACTAGCAAGAGATGAAAGAGATGACAGCAAGAGCAAGCAGGCAGCAACGTAAAAAATAGCCCTTGGGAATGTCAAATTGAGGACCCTTGGGTGCCTGAAAATTAACTTTGTGGAAATAGAGTTTCCATGGGTAATTCATCTCCGATACGCAAACGACCCATGACCAGCCCGGACCAGCGCTAATCATGATGACAAAGGGGTGCAAGAATGAAGAGTGACAATAGGAACCACAGAATCCACAGTACAATGACCACAATGACCAGACAGTATTGATACAATGACCAGACAATATTCACAATGACCACAGTGCAATACTCACAATGACAAGTGACAGTCCAGTCCCCTCCTCATCCCCTCTTCACCTCCTACCCTCTCCGTATGTTCCATCCCCTCCTATATGTTCTATTAATTAATTTGTGCACACCCCATATGACTCGAAGCGAAGCCAGTAGGAGAGAGAGTGAGTGTAGAGTGTAGTGAGAGACTGAATAAATACATGAATAAATACATGAATAAATACAGTGAACAGCAGCGCCAAGCCAGGTCGCGAATATTTACGAGTAACGGCAAAGAGCAATTAAAAGTGAGTGGCGAGGGCAGTGGCGGTGCTAACATTTAGGGAAAAAAGGAAGGAGGAAATAAGGGAAGTATGAGAGAATTAAGGCAGGAGAGATTAAAGAGAGAGATTAAAGAGACAAGAGAGATGAGAAACAGAATGGAAGGACAAATAGAGGAAGAACAAATAGAGGAAGAACAAATAGAGGAAGGACAAATAGAGGAAGAACAAATAGAGGAAGAACAAATAGAGGAAGAACAAATAGAGGAAGAACAAATAGAGGAAGAACAAATAGAGGAAGAACAAATAGAGGAAGAACAAATAGAGGAAGAACAAATGCAGAATTGACTACTGTTTTATGGAAAAGTGCAAGGCTTGATGTCTAGGACGTGGACCAATCCATAGGGAATGAAACGCGTGATTAGCCAGCAAGACAGCAGGCCACAACTAATAGATAACTTACAACAACTAACTAACAATTATCTACTAACAGCTAATAACTAATAGAACACTTACTAGAACACTTACAACTAATTGAACACTTACAACTAATAGAACACTAACAAATAATAGAAATACTAACAACTTACAACTGAAACTACTACAGACTGCCACCAAGTGGCGTAATCCCTCTGCATGCACGCTTACCTAATCTTGACATTATTTGTGGAGACAAATTTTGTTGAGCTGTAAAGATTATTTCTTCAACTACATCATGCCATCCCAAGAATTTACCGACAAGGTGAGTACCAATAGAAGGGAGCTGTAAGTGAGCGGTAGCTCACTAGCAGCAGTTGGATTGGAGAGTTAATTGGAGAGTTAATTGGAGAGTTAATTGGAGAGTTAATTGGCAGTGGCAATTGGCACTGTCATTGGCAGCACCAGAGTTGAGCAACAGTTGACAGTCGACACTAGTTGACGCCAGTTGACACCAATTCAGCAATCTTCCCTTCTTTCTTTATACTTTTCCCTTACTAACAACAGGCCGCCGCTGTTCAGTCTTTGACCAAGAGACCATCTGACGACGAGTTGTTGAAGTTGTACGGTCTCTACAAGCAGGCCACTGTTGGAGACAACACCACTGCCAAGCCCGGTGTGTTTGACTTGAAGGGCAAGTACAAGTGGCAATCGTGGAAGGACCTCGAGGGTACTTCCCAGGAGGATGCTGAGAAGCAGTACATTGAGCTTGCTGATGAGTTGTTGTCCAAGTATGCTTAGATAGAGAGTAAATTAGATGTTCAGAATTGTAGACACCGAGTACACCGAACGAAGTGAGGTGTGCGAGGAGTGAGAGAGAGGTGTACGAGATGTAAGAGGAGCACGAGATGTACGAGGAGTGAGTGAGAGTAAGTTGAAGTAAAAGTGAAGTAGAAGTGAACTAGTGGGGGAACTGTTGGGAAAATAGAAGAAATAAAGTTGGTGTTGTGGGGTGCAACCAAAAACAAATTAATCCATATAGATCCAGGAAATAATGCAGCTCTACCTTTACTGTTCTTTACTGACTTGTTCTATTACAATTGATAAGCATTGGCTGTACTAAAATTTTCTCATGGAGCATTTGAAGAATGGCTCCAGATGAATAATGTTTTGGATCAATGGCTTGATTAATGACTTCCAGATCTTCAGATCAAGAATGACTTCTTCAGATCAACGAAAAGGAACAATTGGCTTCGCTCATTGTTCAGATCGACTTCCAGATCTTCAGATCAATGACTTGATAACTTCAGATCAATGACTTGATAACTTCAGATCAAGATAACTTCAGCCAATAAATAGGAACAATTCGCTTCACTCATTGTTCAACTTCAGCAATGAATGAACAATTCGCTTCACTCATTGTTCAACTTCAGCAATGAATGAACAATTCGCTTCACTCATTGTTCAACTTCAGCAATGAATGAACAATTCGCTTCACTCATTGTTCAACTTCAGCAATGAATGAACAATTCGCTTCACTCATTGTTCAACTTCAGCAATGAATGAACAATTCGCTTCACTCATTGTTCAACTTCAGCAATGAATGAACAATTCGCTTCGCTCATTGTTCATTCATCCTTCACCTTCCTCTTCAACTCCCCTCGTATTCTCCCCACATAATCCACCATCATAAACCCCGGAATCAACAAATACGGCGAGTAAATCCCCATCAACTTGTAAATCTCCAACTCCGACAAGCCATTGCTTTGTCCCTCTGTGTACACGTGCACCAAGCACACCAAGGTGGTGAAGGCCGCGTTGAAGCCGTACAACACCATGTACACCCAGTGGCTCTTGGAAATGCCTGCCCACAACTTGGCAGAGCAGTAGAAGAAGATGGGCAACTGGAACACGAGCTCAAAGACACCAAACACCTTGAGCCATGTGGGGGTGGACACCAACATGAAGTCATTGTTGGTGGAGATGTGGAAGTCAAGGAGCTTCTGGGCAAAGCCAAGGCGGTACGCGGGGGGGACCACCAAGGCAGAGTCCATGAAGATGGTGACGGGGATGTGAATGAGGAAGTAGATTAGGTAGAAGGTGTCGAGCATGAAAAAAGAATCACAACACTGAGCGAAGCGAAGTGTTGTGATTGTGAAGAGAGTATTTGTAGAGATTGAGAGATTAATAGTAATAGAGATTAGAGATTTTGAAATTATAGAGATTGAGAACTGATAAAAGATATAGAAGGAAGTCGATTTAGTGATGTAAACTATGAAGTAGCATCCTTCATCAATTGTCCCAATTTGGTAATACCAAATTGGGACAATAGCCATTACCCCAGATCAGCTAATATAACTATCAACTACCAATGAGTACTACAAAGTACAACTAATAACATTGTACTAGCAATATACTAGCAATAGTATCACTACGAGTAAGGACCACTACAAATAAGTAAGGACCAAAAAGTACCACCAATAGTATCTCCAATAGTACGACCACTCCAACTAGTAAAAAACGGCCAGCAATTCATCGCCTCTCGTTCCACCATGCTTGCTTGTTTCACCATTGACCCTTCATCTCCGTGTTATTCCGTACTCCATCGGAAATGTGCTTGCTTGCTTCTAATCGTATTTCGGATCGGAGTGTACTTTTTTCCGTGGCCGTGAAACAGCCTCATATTCTTCGGCTCGGTGACCTCATTCCTCTTGGCTAAACTCTCAGCTCACTTCTTGGCTCACCTCTCGGCTAACCTCATCCTCCTCATACTTCTTGGCTTACCTCATCCTCTTTACTACTCGACTCTTACGACTACACCCTCACAAATGCTAATCTATTACTATCAAAAATAGCTAGTCAGAATTCTTGAGAATCCAGCTGATTCTCAAGGACCCGATTCCCTCTATACCTTGGGCTAGCTGGCGGTCTTCAGTTTCAGTTTCAGTTACTTCGGTTTCTTCAGTATCCACTTCATCTTTGGTTACTCAGTTTCTTCAGTTACTCAGTTTCTTTCACTCTCACACATGCTCACACATCTCACATCTCACACTAGCTCACCCTCACAAACAATTCGCTTCGCTCATTGTTTGCTCACACGCTCACACTCGCAATAAGCAACAATTCGTTTCGCTCATTGTTGCTTATTGTTCACTTCTATACCTCTCCACCACCCTCCGTATCGCAGCCAACAGCACCGGCTTCTCAATAACCCCCTCAAACACCCCCGACGCCGTAGCCTCATGCGAAAAACCCGTCACTGCCACTATCGGCGTCGTCAGGTTCACTCCAGGCGTATACTTGATCAACTTGACCGCATCTATCGTATCAATCTTCGGTACCTTGATTGCAGTAAACACAATATCAAACTTGACCTGCCCCATTGCTCTCCTAATCAACTCGTCTCCGTCCCCAACCAGCACCACAATACACCCGCACTTTTCAAGTACCTTCGACACCGAGTGCCGCACAATGGGAATGGGTTCACAGTAGAGCACATCCATATCGTAGTCGGCCTGGCGCGAACTCTCACGCCGTCTTTGTACTCTCATCAAGGCCGACGACTTGAACTCTTCGGTATCGGAACTCAGTGGACTCTCCTTTGCCTTGAGGGCAGACGTCACCGAAAGACGGTGCAAGTCCTGTTTGTCGATGCGACGCTCGTCGTACCGCTCAGAAGAGGTGGACAGCACCAGAGGACCCGAAAGAGTCGACAGAACCAGTGGCCGTTCCGACATCGACAACGCCGACAGTGCAGATGGACGGTGGTCTGACGAGATGGAATGGTGACTAGAGTGTGAAAAGTGGCCTGAAAGCGAGGGACGACGCTCAACAGCACGTTCACTCAGATTACTCCAGCGGTGCTCGGGGCGGTCATTCAGGTTACTCCACCTGTGCTCTGGGCGATCACTCAGACTTGGCCGATCACTCAGACTTGAGAGTCGATGTTCCTGCGACATACTCAAACGGTGCTCCTGCGACAGACTTAGGCGGTGCTCAGAAAGTCCCGACATTCGGTGGTCTGACAGTACCGACATCCGCTCGTACCTTTCAGACAGTCCACTAAGTCTGTGTTCTCTAGAATCTGAGAGTCTGGCATCAGATAACCTATGTTCTCTAGCATCAGATAACCTATGCTCTCTAGCATCCGAAAGTCTGTGCTCTCTGTGTTCCTCTCTTGGGGAGTCCTTTGGAGAAACGTTCCTCTTGAGATTTGGAGAAACAGGCCGTTTGAACGGGCTACCAGTCCCACTCCCAGAGTACGCACGGGACCGGGAAAGTGGAGTGGATTCCGACGACAGCGACGAAAAACTGTTGCGGTGTTCGAGGTGTTCATTCTTGAGCCTATTGATCACATCCTTGTTTTGCTTTTCTAACACCGAAAGGTTCCTAAAGTGGAACGATCCAAACTCAGAAGGATCTGCCAAACGAGAAGGCCGACGTTCTCTTTTTGTCGAACCAACAGACCCAGGAGTAGACAATGCAGAATCAAACACCTCTTCATCAAACGGATCGTCCACATTGTCAAAACCTGGGAACAGTGCCATTTCAGCACCTCTCAGATCAAAGTAATCCGTCAGTTCGGGATCGTCAACAGTAGGGACAAACGACGGTTCCTCGGAAAAGAGATTGTCCCAGTCCACGCCTTCAAAGAATGGATGACGTTTAATCTCATCGGCACCTCGGTACCCCAAACGGTCCTCTGGTTTGAGGGTTAGGAGCTTGGAAATCAAGTCACGGCCCGAGGGTGGGCAGAAATCGTCCAATTCAGGACCCAAGGGAGGCCAGTCAATACGACCATTGAGAATGTTCACAAACACTTGCTCGGGTGTATCGGCATGGAAAGGGGGATACCCAAACAAAAACTCAAAGAGAATACACCCAATGGACCACCAGTCAGAGTACTCGCCCTGGCCGTGTCCCTCAATGGTTTCGGGAGAAAGGTAGTCGGGAGTGCCCACAAATGTCTTGGGACCATTTGCATCGAAAAGAGCATAGTTGGTGACTTCCTGGGAGGGCGAGTACGCAAAGTCCTCGTCCACCAATGCAAAGTCAGGTGATGAAAATGGGGGTTGCTTGAGATCTTGCGAGGTTTTGCGAGAGGGAAGACTCCGTTCTTCCTTGACAATCTCTTGGCGTATAATGTCAGAAGATGAAGTGAGGTCCCACTTTTTTTCTTTCCTATCTTCATCTTTCTTATCTTCATCTTTCTCTTCATCTTTCTTTTCATCTTTCTTATCTTCCTCTTTCTTATCTTCCTCTTTCTTATCTTCATCTTTCTTTATTTCTTCTTCATCTTTCTTGTTCTTTATTTCTTCCTTTTCATTCTTCTTCTCCTTTTCATCCTTCTTCTCCTCCTTCCCCTTCTCTCTTCTCAATGGACTTTGTCCCAACTGTCCCGGACTCTGTCCCAACTGTCCACTCCCCTTCCCAATCAGAAGCGGCGGAATCGACACCAGATTCGTTCTATGTGCCGCTCTCAGGGCCGGCAGTGCCAGCAGAACCGACTTCGGGCTATCCACCATTGGACTTTGCGTGAGATGCTTTCTAAAAAGCTCAATGCCCTGTTCACTCGTACTACTCTTTCTATGGGGCCGTTCCTGTCTCCCCACCACCCCCATTCTCGAGAGCCCAAAATCAGTGAGCTTGATGTGCCCCTTGCTGTCCATAAGAAGGTTATCTGGCTTGAGATCCCTGTGGATAATCCCCCTCGAGTGGAGGTCGTCCACCCCCACAATCACCTCGGCAATATACCGTCTCCCCCATTCAACCCCAAGGGTCCCGAGCACCTTGATCAAAGCAGCACAGTCTCCACCATGGAGGTACTCCATCACCAAGAAAAGGTAGTCCTTCAGCTGGAACGAGCAGTAGAGCTGTGCAACATACGGCAGGTCTGTTTGTTTCATCATGACCGCACGTTCCAGCTTCACATTGAGAATCTGGTTCTTGGCAATCATGTCCCGCTTCTTGAGCACCTTGATGGCAACATAGTCCCCCGTGAGTTTGCGCCGACCCAAAAACACCAGCCCAAACGCTCCTTTACTGATGGGTTTGATCACATCGTAGTCACGGATCGTACCCCCCGACTTGACTGTTGGGGTCGCAGACACCAAGAGTGGAGAAAGCGGCGGTTTAAGGGCATTGGGTGATTTGCCAAGGTTGAGGTGCTGGAGACTCGAGGTGTTGATTTGGCTCAAACGCGAATCTCCCTCGCCAGGTGACAGTATCGGGGTGTTGCGCATCACAGGAGGCTCCATTTTCCACGGAAGTGGACTCGAGGGATACGGACTCGCAAACGGACTCGAAGGGTACGGACTCGACGGCTTTTTGGTATCGATTTTCCGCCCGTCCGCCCGTCCGTCCCGTCCCTCCTTTTTCCGCAAAAGTCCCTTATCTTTATCCTTCCTGTCCTTATTCTTTGAAATCGTAGTAAAACTCTGCTTCTCAACATACGGGGCAGGCGAAAGGTGTCTTCTGGGCGACAGGTACGACAGCGATGAGTCACGCTCAAAAGAACCAGGTGAACCGGTACGGCCACGAAGTAACAAATCTTTTGGAGCAATGGACCTCAAGTCGTCGTAACTCCGCTCAAATAGACGCGGACTCCGTGTACGAGAAGGTTGGGGGGAGTGAAGTACCGGTTGGTTCATGAGAAATGGAGGGACTTGAGACGGACCAATGAGAGAAGGACCCGAAAGAAGGGGTGGATCAAAGTCCGAGTTACTTTCCGAGACCGAACCACATTCGGAACAGTCATCATCGGGTTGTTTATGGATTCCGAGTCCTTCAACAATGTCAAGGTCGTAGTTGAGAGAGTGGTCATTCCTGTCTTCTCTATCTTCTGTATCCCTCTCCCGTTCTTTTCCTCTTTCCTTCTCCTCTCTCTCCTCCCTCTCCCTCTCCCCACTCTCTTCCCTCTCCTTTTCCTCCCTCCCCTCTCTCTCCTCCTTTTGACTGGCGACATACGCAGCCAACTTTGTCAACGAAGTGCTTGAATGGCCTTTGACTAGCGCAGGAAGGGAGAATCCAGAGTACGGTTCGGGGGTACCTCTCATGGATAGGTCGTAGACATCACTCCGCGGAGTGCTTTGGAGGTGGGAGGTGTCACTTCCACCATGTCTTCGTACATCAGTTGAAATACCCTTCTCATTTTCTGAGTGTTTCTCATTTTCTGAGTGTACTGAGTGATTTTCCAAGTGAGAGTGGTTTTCTGAACCCAAATGTTTCTCCAAGTGATTTTCTGAATGGCTTTCCAAGTGATTTTCTGAACGACTTTCCAAATTATCTTTTTCCAAATGATCTTTCTCCAAATGCTTCTCACTTTCTGAATGACTCTTACCTTCACTTTGTTCACTCCTATCTTTTTCAGCTTCTTTCTTTTCCTTCTCCCTCTCCTCCATAGCTCTCACCAACGTTTCTGTCAAACTATTCACACTCACATTTCTTGCATGTCCATCCAAGAACCGTGCCTGTCCAAGAAACTCCTCATCATCCACATTAATCTTTGGCTGATCCCACTCATTCCACTTACCCCTCTCATACTCCTTCTCCCACTCCTTTTCATACTCTCTATCATACTCCCTTTCATAAACCTCCTGTCCCTCTTCTCTCCTCCCTATTGCCTCCCTTATACTAGCCACCGTCTGTCCCACTGCCTCCAACACCAAGGTATCCACCTCTGCCTTCAACCTCAGGGAGTACTGCAACACCGACGCGAGTCGCGATAGCACCTCCACCTTTTCGCCCACAATGGCCTGTGTTTCCTCAATGGCCTCCCTCACAGCCCCATCATCACTCTCGAGCCGCGGCCACCCAATGATGGCGTCCACTGCACGTTCCGTACCAGGGGACATTTCCACACCCGCATCTGTGTTTTCCACTGGGTTGATCATCAAGGCCTCGTCACACAACGACACCAACATGCGCACCGTGGGATCTTCGGTATTACCTGCAAGCAACTTGTCCTTCTGCTCGCTAATCAGATCGTGGCACGTCTGGAGATCCTCGCCCACCCGGTGCTCCACAATACACAACTCGGAGTGGCGCTCAATGAACCAGATGGGGACGGCACTCTCACAGATCCGACACAAGATGGTCTTGGGCTGGGGGACCATGGTCTCGTCCACAATCTGCTGCTCATTCACACTGTGGAGGTAGCCTTCGAATAACTCTGCTCCAAATCCAAGGAGATTGATGAGACTAGAGGGGAGCGTGAGTTCCACATTGAGGGGGATGAACTCACGGATGGTCCACATGGAGTGTGTGGGGAGATTGGTCTGGGGAGAATGAATAAGAATTCCTTGTGCTTCGAGTGTGATGGTGTTGCCATCATTAGATATATCGGAGCATGACAGGAGTGACGGAGAAATGGGATCGGAGGGGGTCGGCTCAACTTTGTGTAATGGTTGATCAGTTCTTTCAGTTCTTTCATCTTCATCTCTTCTTTCATCTCTTCCTATTTCATCATCTCTTCCTATTTCATCTCTTCCTATTTCATTTTCAAGACCTGAATTCTGATCATTTGTTTTTTCATTTCTTTCATTTTCACTCTTTTCATTTCTCTCATTTCTTTCATTTCTCTCATTTCTCTCATTCTCATCCCCTCCTATTTCTTCACTCTCATACCTTTCTTCATTCTCTCCCCTTTCCTCATTCTCTCCCCTTTCTTCCCTCCTTCTCTTTTCATCACTATGATCATCCCCCCCCCTCCTCTTCATATCATTCTCGACCTTTGTAAAATCAAGACTCCTTAGTCTCTCTAGACTCGAGATCCTCGACGGGGCCCACTCCTGGCGGAGATTCGTCGCCGTAATAAACTTCACCTTATAACTTCCATCATCACGGATCATGTGGTCGATCGCCGTATTAAACACCAACCCATCCTCGGCAGTGCCCACAATGATGTTGGAAATGGGCCGGTTCACAATCTTGCGGATACTCGTGCCCACCATTCGTTCCCAGTTACCGGAAAGAAACCGTACATTACCATCGAGATCCAACTCAAGCACAGCAGTGGGGTTGTCCAGTGACGCAAGCCGTAAATCAACCCGATTAAGCGTATCTCGGAGTGAGGGATCGGAGTCAACAGGAGAAGTAGCAGAGTTACTCTGTTTCTTCTCTTTCTCACAATCTTTAATCTCTTTCTTACTCTCTGTCTTTTTCTCACAATCTTTAATCTCTTCACTGTCTTTAATCTCTTCACAATCTTTAATCTCTTCACAATCTTTAATCTCTTCACTGTCTTTAATCTCTTTCTCACTATCTTTCGTACTCTTTGACTTCTCACCTTCCTCATTCCTTTCTTCCCATTCGTGACCAGCACGTATCTCTGGTATTAATTGCTGATGTAATTGGTGTCGTATCTTGCTAGGACTTCCTCTTTCTTCGCCTCTTTCTTTACCTTCTCCTATTTCTTCTTCTCTTTCTTTACCTTCTCCTATTTCTTCTTCTCCTCCCCTTTCTTTACCTTCTCCTCCCTCTTTATCTTCTACTTCCTCTTCACCTCCCTCTTCACCTCCCTCTTCACCTCCCTCCATTATCTTGTGATCCTCATCGATGTTTGTGTTTGGGGACACCAGTCTCTCCACACCACGGGTCCGGTGAGCCGAGGCCTCAAACACAGGGTTGTGAAACAAGCTTCGCGTCAGTCTAGACAAGGAGTCCTTGCTCATGCTGCCGGTGTGGTATAAATGCGGAGTAATTTGTTTTGACCGGGGAAAATGCAAATTTGAAACCCGTGCTCAGAAAAGAGTAGTGTAAGAGAGTAGATAGAGTAGATAGATAGTAGTAATAGAGAGTAGTAATAGAGAGTAGATAGAGTAGATAGAGTAAGAGTAATAGAGAGTAGTAATAGAGAGTAAGAGTAATAGAGTAAGAGTAATAGAGTAAGAGTAATTACATAATTCAAAGTAATAGTATACGGTAAAAGTACTACACTACTACACTAGACTGTAGTAAACACAATCACACAATTTTCGCGCATATCGTTCAATCTTGTTTGAGTGATATAGTTTTCAGTTCTAGTACGTCTTTTTTCAGGTCCCTCAACTACTCTTTCTCCTAGTTTCTCATTCTACTCTTTCTCATTTGCCCCCATCCTCTACGCTTTCTCATTCTACTCTTTCTCATTCTACCTCCTCATTCTACCTCCTCATTCTATTTCCTCCTTACCACTTGCGCTCTTCCTCCGTCTAGCTTGTTTACCTCTTCTCAGCACGCTCCTAATCTTGCACGTGCCATCCCTTGACATGGCACCCATGTTTTGTGTCTGACTACGCAATTTCATGCCATCTGGCCCAGCAACACTGCGTTCGCGTGCACTTGCCAACCCGACACTCAATTTCACATCTGGCTTGACGTCGCATAGACATGTCCCTGCATGGCTATTAATAGACGATACTTTAAAGCGCCTCGTGGGCACAATTGACTCAATGCATTTGTTGCTCGTTTGATCATTTGTTCTCAATTGTCAAGTTTCTTGTCATGCATCAACAGTAATATTGGCACTCATTGATAGTGATAGCACTCATTGATAGTGATGGCACTCATTGATAGTGATGGCACTCATTGATAGTGATGGCACTCATTGATAGTCATATTGACAGTATTGACAGTCATATTGACAGTATTGACACTCACACTCACACTCACACTCACACTCACACTCACACTCACACTATGTCAATTCTTTTGGTATACTGTATCATTCATCTACTCTATACGAGCTACTGAAAAACTAAACGAGGTAGTCAGTGCGAACAATTCTAGCTTGAAATAGCACACTTCTCTACCGAGACTGTCATTGTGATCAATTTCTGTCATTGTTCCCATCGCAACGATTACAGTTCATTGACAATCGTAATCACTGATGGTAGTCTGTCGTAGTGACTTTAGTCACTTGTCGTGATCACTGATAGTCACTTGTCGTAGTGACTGGATCGTAATCACTTCATCAGTCACTTCAGTCACTTCAGTCACTTCAGTCACTTCATCGTAATACATTGTATGCATCATAATCACAGATAGAATCACTGACTGACAGTTGATGGCTGCAATCACATTCGCTTGATCGTGTAATTTTTTTTTTTTTTCACACAATCGCTTGCTGTAACATACTCTAGCAATCTGCTTCGCTCATGTGCCTACACTCATCAACCTCGCTTCGCTCGGTGATTCTACATTGGCAAAAAATAACATCTTTTAGAAAGCAGAAAAAGGTCACAAGGTGTAGCGCAGCATTTGTTGGAAATACCGCGCTCTTTTTCGTGTCTTTCGTCTTGTTGGAAGAACTGAAAGGAAGACTGGGCAGGTGACGCATATGCGCAGAGGACTGGCCCCACCTGCTGAGCATTCAAAGAGTTGGATCTTGAATTGAATGAATAATCATGAGGTCGTAAATCTATATTCATAAGGTCGTTAAAAGTTGGATTTTAAACGAGAAACCCCAAACCTAAACGCCCAATAAAGGGGTCTAGCGGGGCTGTGCCGCCGGCGTGAATGTGGAAGCCGGCAGCGTGCTTTGTGACGTTAAAAGAAATGAAGTTGTGTCGGGTTGGATCTCACCTAGTTACCGTTGGGTAACTAGGTGCTGGGTAGGGTACTTAGGTGTAAATACCTAGGTACCTGGTGACTGATACCTAACTGATACCGAATAACCGGTACCTTAACTGATACCTAGTCACCAACACCTAGTTACCTAGCGGTAACTAGATGTTTGTAACTAGCCATCAGCTCTACCTCGTGTACTGAAACACCGGCCTAGACTCCAAAATACTCCTCTTCTTAATACTGTCCAACAAGTCCGAGTTCTTCTCCTCGTTTCTCTGCAAAATCAATTGCTTCAAACACTTGTTTTCCATACCGAGGGTCTTGATAGTCTTTTCCAATACGGCCATGCGTTCGCGCAACTCCTTCTGTTGGCGCTCCATCTCCTGCTCCTTCATCTTCTTCTTGATACGGAAACGCGCAGAGGCCTCAGTGTTGCGCTTGCGCTTCTCGCTGGACACATTGGACCGGCGGCCAGAACCAGACCCAGACCCAGACGACAACGGGGACACAGGCGTGTTAGCCTCGGGACTCGAGCCAGAGCTCGAGCCACAGCTCAAAACGTCGATATCTTCCTGCTTGACGGGCGTAAAGTCATAGAGCAACTCGGGTTGCTTGCCCTCAAAGTCAAGAAAGTCGGTTTGAAAGATATCGAGATCGCTCTTGGTGCCTTCACTTAGCACGGGAGATGCAAAGTCGAGGTTTAAGTCCTGCAAATAGTCTGTCTGGGTAAAGTCCATCTGGGGTTCCTTGTTTAGTTCCTGGTTGCTACAAAAATTCAGCGGATCGGCCGTTTAAATAGGACCAGAAAAACGAGAAAAAAAAAAGACCAGAAAAAATGAGTAAAAAGACAAAAAAAAATGAGAAAAAAATGAGAAAAATTTTACATCACAAAAGGCCTCTGAGTCAGACCGATAAGCCGTTGATAAAGGTAAAGGTAACATGAAGATGAATTAAAAAGATGAGAAGATGAGAAGATGAAGAGATGAAGACAGATGAAGAGATGAAGAGATGAAGAGATGAAGAGATGAAGATCAAGAGTAAATGTGAGATGAACAATAGAATATGAAAGAACACCCACGTTCAATCACATGCTGACTAAGCTAATTTGTAATCGACGAATGAAAAGTTTTTTCCGTCGGCTGCGGCAAAGTCCAGTCCTGCCTACAACGGAAATGTAGCGGTATCGGGCCATACAACGGGCCAAATTAGGAAGCAAAACACGTTAGGGATACATTGGATGGTTTGGGTAATTAAACGAGCGGAAGGATGTCTTCTCTATTCAAATCTTCATTCTATTCCTTCCTTCTATTCTACTCTCTCATTCTTACATTCTAATATCCTATCTCATTCTTCTATTCTTCTCATTCTTCTATTCTTCTCATTCTTCTATTCTTCTCATTCTTCTATTCTTCTCATTATTCTACCCTCCTATCCCCTATTCATTCTACCAGCGGTCATTACTAATTTTCCTTATTTTACGGAAAAACCTAGTATTATCTATGTACAGGAACGGGAAATGTAACCATCATCAATACAAAAACATGAATAACATGATAATGAGCAATAGACGAACATGAGAACATGAGCAATAAACGAAAATGAGAAGATAATGAGCAATAAACGAACCATTAAGGAACGAACCACATGAATCATCTGAAATAAGCCGCCTTTATGCCCGACAGTCACGAAATGGCATCATAATGATCTTGCAATGACCAACTAAAACTGCACTGAATTGCATTGGTGGACAAAACTGCAATACAAAATTGCAAATACAAAAACACTGATTACCAATGAACACAAAAGGACAAAGGAACCGTAGTACCCCTAGTTACAGTATTGCAAAAGTAGGTTTTTGGGCAGGCTTCGTTTCTCAGTCTTTGTGTTTGGTTCTGCGTATCTTCATGTAGTCTTCATATTGATATTCATCAATGTTCATTAATGTTCATCAATATTCATAATGTTCATTAATGTTCATCAATGTTCATCAATATTCATAATGTTCATTAATGTTCATTAATGTTCATTAATGTTCATCAATGTTCATCAATGTTCATCTATTTTCATCAATATTCATAATGTTCACTAATGTTCATATCAATGTTCATATCAATTTTCATATCGATTTTCATGTCGATTTTCATGTCGATTTTCAATATTCATGAATGTTCATGAATGTTCATCAACCTTCATCAGCCTTCGTCAACCTTTTTCAATCTTCATCAATCTTCATCAATCTTCATCAACCTTCATCAACCTTCATGTCAGTTCAATCTAGTCCACATTCCTCTCGCCATTACTTGGTCATCTCTGTTCACCTCATTTTAATCCATGTCTCCTCATGTTCACCCATTGTTCATTCAATCTGTCAATTGAGCGATCATCGCTCAGTTGTTGGCCTCCTCACAATTCGCTTCGGTCATTGTTCATCATTTTCTATCTTCACTCACAATTCGCTTCGCTCATTGTTCGGAAATATCTTCCATACTATTATCACTCAATTGGTCTCTCCTCACAATTCGCTTCGCTCATTGTTCGGAATTTACTTGTTGTGCCTCTTCACAAACCCATCCACTCCATTCCTCCTTCTCACCACCTGCGCCTCCAACTTCTTCGATGCCAGCCTTGTCTTTGCCTCAAACTGATCATCAAAGCTCTTCTTTTGCTGTCCAATCCACTCTGAAATCGTTTCTGGGGCCTTGGTCTGTGCCACCTGTGGCTTCACGTTCTGCGGCATTCCCGTGGCAGATCTAAACGCCTTGGACCTCAACGTGAGTGTTTGGAACACCGAACACAACGAGTTGGTGGCCACATACACCATCACAGACGCATAAAAGTCCTTGGTGATGAGAATCGACACAAATGGCAAAATCATCAACATCTTCTTCACAGGCGCAGTCATACCTCCAGCCTGGCCCATCTCACCTCCAGAACGCACCAAGAGCAAAATGAGAACAGCAGAGATCCCGTGCAAGCCAAGGTAGGGGTCCACGGAAGTGAGGTCCTGGAACCACGCGTATCCTTGGGAACTGAAACCTTCGACAGGGTGCGCAGACATCTTGCGCAACGCCTGGAAGAAACCGTACGCAATGGGCAACTGGAGCATGGGGTACATCTGCTTGTACATGGTGACATCATTGTCCTTCATCAACTTTTTACGTTCCTGCATGAGGAGGTACTTGTCCTGGGTGGACTCCGAGGTCTTCAACTCCGCGAGAATACGGTCCATCTCGGGCTTCACACGCCCCAACTTGGCGGCGTTGGAC
The DNA here is from genome assembly GCA_030558435.1 of Kodamaea kakaduensis. Lineage (NCBI taxonomy): Eukaryota > Fungi > Ascomycota > Pichiomycetes > Serinales > Debaryomycetaceae > Kodamaea > Kodamaea kakaduensis. Next base: position 89,099 of record JAJMSN010000025.1, read on the forward strand.
AGCGCAGACATGTAAAGGGGGAAAAGAACTACTCTGGCAATGACAGTGGCCACTGCAATGGATCCCCACCAGGGGAGTCCAGTGTAGACATGGGTCACTTCGAGAAAACGCTCGAGAAGTGCAGTGGGGCCGTAGCCTTGGGCCATCCCGATGGAGTCGAGGTACCCGAGCTGATCAGAGGTCATGGACGAGACTTTCTGGGAGATGTCGTCGAAGGACGTCAAGGTGTTTCTGATCTCAGAGGAGGCACTTTCTCCCGTGGTTTGGGTCGAATTGTAACGGAGACCAATGCGTGGGGTGAACCGGGTTGCGAGGGGGGCGGAAAGGGCCCTGAGGGTGGGGTTGAGGGTTTTACCCTGTCTGAGTCCTATTCTGATCATTGAAAAAATTTAGAAATTCTATAGAAACAATCTATAGAAACAATCTATAGAAACAATCTATAGAAACAATCGAGTGTAGCGAGATTGTTTCTATGGAGTATTAGAAAAATAGGAGAAACTAGTGGAAACTAGAGAAAATATAAGAGGAGAGTAAGTGGATTAGTAGGTTAAAGGAGGATTTCAGAAGATCAGAAGATCAGAAGATTTCAAGATTCGATGGACATGAAGGATTTGATGTACTCAGAACAATTGATCAGAACCAGTATTTGAAACTTTTCTTTCAATCTACTTTCATCCAATCCACATACTATTACGCTTTCAAAATTACATTTATCATTCCTTCACTCATTCTCCACTCATTCATCATCTCATTCATCTTTAATTTTTCAGTCCTGCATATCCCACCATGAACCGACTATCCTTCCACCGTCCCGTCCACCGTCGTGTCCACCTTTCCGTCCACCTTTCCGTCCACCTTTCCGTCCACCTTTCCCTCCACCTGTATGTGAGGTACGTCCACCAAACTGCTGCTGGTTTCCCAAGTGCCTCAACTGCTCAAACTATCCAAAACAACTTCAAATCCACCCTCGCACTGCTTGACCCCAAGGAAGCCTTCAAGTACGTGGTGAAACATGCACCGCCCTCACCACCCATCGACGACCTTCTCCTCAGGCTCATTCCCACCAATCTCTCAGCAGCTACAGCATTGCTCATGGCCCATTCCTCGGCCTCTAACAAGGTCTGGTCAGTGTATACCAGTGAGGTGATTGCACAAGCAAACCACACGGGAGCAATGACAGTTTACCATAATCTCGTAGAAAGGATGGGAGATAAAGAAAAAGAGGGTGAACATTTGAAAGATCATTTGAAAGATCACTTGAGGGAACATTTGAAAGAAGGACATTCGAAAGAGTTAGAAGAAAGAGTGCATTTCAAAGAGGGAAAAAGACATATTCCATTCTTGCTATCACTTGGTTGTGTGGAACAGCTTTCTCATATATTTTCATGCGGAGACCCCGGCCGTGCCAAAGGAATGCTTGCCTACTTCAAACAGTACTACAGCTACATCTCCCACAAGAGCACCTATAAAAGTCTCATGATTAATGTGGTGGAGGCCTATGCCTCGGTAGGTGACCGCGAATCTGCATTAAAGCACTTCCGTCGCTTGGCCCGGACCCACGGCGCCCAGAACCTGCCCAAAATCACCAAGTTGCAGAACGCTGCGGTGTTCCAGAATAGAGTCTGGCGTAACAAGGTGGTGGCAGGTGAGTACGCAGACAATTGCGTGGATACGGAAATTGGTTCAATTCTTCCTGTCGAGTACAATGTCTATAGTTCTCCGGGCAGAATGCCTCATCCCCTTCTCAAGGGACATTTAAAGACTACGGATCTCCCTCGGTTCCATTCAAAAATAGTGAGACCGCTTGTGGAAAGTACCATTTCCACCACAGACCTCCACTACTTGACGTCGATGTGCGAGTCGGTGCACCCGGAGTTGAGGACGTTCATGGTGCGGAGCTTCTGCGAACTAGGCAGGCTAGGGGACGCCCGCAGGATCTTGGGCGACTCGGACGAGGGGTACAGGGTGTTTTTTCACTACGCAAAGTTTAGAGACAAGTACGAGGTGGTGAGGGGGAAGAGAAGGGGGGTGGTGGAGATGTTTATGGAGAGTTTGAGTCTGGGGGATGTGGCGAGGAATAGGGAGAGGATAGAAAGTTTACATAGATGAGCGAAGCTCATCTGTGAAGATAAGTTTCCACCTCACAATGAGCGAAGCGAATTGTGAGCTGGAAAGACAAGTGAAGGTCAAAATTTCTAGACCTTGAGACTCAACTCCTCACCAAATCTTACCTCTTCCTTCAATTCATGTCATTATTAATAATTGGAGTACACAGCATGAACATCTTTAAAACCTGTACATAGACAAATTAATGGGAATAAAAACTACCAATGTACTGACCTTGGAAATAGCCAAGTATTGGGATAGACGGGCATAATCATCTTCACCTTCACTTTCATCACCTTCACTTTCATCACCTTCACTTGGCTGCGAAAAAAAAACAGACCATAAAAATCGCGACTCACCACACCCCTATGCCTCTTCTCAACGTCTTCTACACCTCTTCTCTATAGATCCTCCCCGTAAAGTAACTGTTTGCTCTTTCGAGCGTCTCCTCAATCTCATAAATATGTGTCTTCAAAGCGGCTTGAAATGCCTCATCGTTCTTGAACATGGGAAGGTTAAAGATTTCCCTGTCGAGCGGGCTGTTCCACCGAATCATCTTTAATTGGTCGATAGTGATGTGATGTTGGTTCCCCGCTCCAGCCCCATTCTCATTCAGTTTTGGTTCTCTTTGGAAATGGCCTCTCAAGGCCTGTTGAAATGTCTCGTCATTCTTGAACATTGGAAGATTGAATACTTTGCGGTCGAGCAGACTGTCCCAGCGTATCCAGCTCAATCTATGGCCGGTGTTGTTTTCTTCATCTAGTCTTGCTTCATCTATCGAAAGTATTGGTTCATCTATCGAAAGTCTACTTGGACTAAACCTCATGTTTGTGTTGGCTGCGAAAAAGTAATAAAAATCCGTTTTCCATTTTTAACGTTTTTCTTATTCTAATTGGTTTCCTATTCTGCTGGTCATTCTATAGTTCTTCTATATTTCTTCTAGTCATTCTATGGTTTTTCTAGTCATTCTATGGTTCTTCTAGTCGTTTCTTCTAGTCATTTCTTCTAGTATTTCTCTAATAGTCGTCCTACTGCTGGTTGAGATTCACTGTTTGATGTCGTCTCAAAGTGGCAGTCTGGAGTAGCTAAACTTACTCACTCACTGAGAGAAACGTTATACATGAGAGCTTCACTACTATCAGATATCAAGTTGGTTCGACACTCGGATCACCCGTTTCTTCATTTCCTCTGGGAGTTTTTTGCAGCCACCACTCAAAGTGGGGTGAAGGGAATGTATGAACAGTCTACAGTTGACTAGTAAATATCCTGTAAAGGACTGGAGCGACACTCAATAATTTCTCAGGTCACTAGTTCCTTCTCCTCTACATCAAGTGCTTCGTTTCATCTATTTTCTCAACTATTCATTACTCGTATACATTAAGTTCATTTAAGCTATTACTCTGCAAGCAATTGAGCGAGATTGCTTCAATTTTCGCTCAATCTTTGTTTTGTTATTATTCTGCTCAACAATTTCACTTTGCTCAATTGTTTCGTCGTTTGTTTCGCTCGTTTGTTTCAGCTATTATTCCGCAAGTAATTGAGCAAGATTGAAGTTTTCAACTTTTATTCTGCAAGCAATTGAGCAAGATTGAAGTTTTCAACTGTTATTCTGCTTGACAATTTCGCTTCGCTCAACGTTTTCACTCAAATGTTGTATTGTTGCTCAACAATCTCGCTTCGCTCGATTGTCTCGATTGTCTCGCTCGTTAATCACTTCTCGGATCCCTCATCTTGTGAATCTTCACATCCCCCCCCTCCAAATCACTCACTCCTCCAATATCCTGAGGCGTAATAAATATACTCTGACTCTTTGGATACTGGCGCAACTCCCGCAACAACAACCTGATACTTATGGACCTGTTCACCGAGTCCATAAAAACATCAAACTCGTCCAACCCCCTCACGCGCGAGTCCATCACCTTCCAAATAGAGAGCAAAAGTGCAATCTGCGCATAGCTCTTCTCACCCCCGGACAACGACTCCATGCTTCTGCGCTCCAGGTCCGCCCTGGTTTTCGCCAATAACCGCAACTCCTTCTTGGCGTGGATAAAGGAGAGCTGTCCCTTGAACCCACGCAACTCCAAACAGTTTTCAAACGTGCGCAGCGCATTCTGGATGTTCAGCTCAATGGTGGTGGTCAAGAACTGGTACCGGATCCGGAGCTCCAGGTCCATCTCCTTATACAGCTTGTCCAACTTGGCCAAGGTCTCCTGTGCAGCACGCTTTTTATGCAATTGGTTCCGCATTTCAGCCTCCACTTCGTCGAGCGGTCTCCCCATATCTTCCTGGAACTGTTTAAAGAGCCGCAGCACCTCCTCGTACTCGCGTGCAATGGACTCGGCGGTGTCATCAGGGCGGATCTCGACATCACTTCGAGCACATTTGGCCTCGGCCTCAGTCGTCGCTTGCTTGAGAGCCTTCAATCCTTCCTGGATTTTGGCACGGCACACTTCAACCACTTCGCGCTTCTTACGAAGCTCAGCCGCATGGTGTGCTCGGGTGCCCTCATTGGCCGATACATCCGTCTCGAGCTCAACGAGCTCGGCCCGAGCTTCCTCCAACGTTTTCTCGGCGGAGTCGGTCTTCTCCTTGGCCGCAATGCACACTGTCCTCGCACCCCGAACAGCCTCTTTTTTCTCGTGCACATCCTCCACCAACGACTCCATAACCGCTTGTAACCGGGCCACCTGGTCCTCGAAATCCCCAATCTGCAGCTGGAGCGATGCAATCCTCCCCGCATGTCCGCTCTCCTTCAATTTCCCCTCGACTTCCCGGAGCTCGCGCGACGCCCGCTCAATCTCGGCCGTGAGCTGGGTCACGCGACGCAGACTCGCGGCAAAGTCCGCCTTCTTCAAGTCCTGCAACTCAGCCCTCCTTTCGCGGGTCTCGGCAAGTGTGCGTTTAAGAGCCGCCTCCTCTGCCTCCATCTCGGCAATCTGACTGGTGTACGTTGCCGAGTCGTTGGCGAACTTGGCCATTTCGTCGCGGTAAAACACCGGGTCGTACCGCACCGTGGTGCCGGCCCGACTACTGCGCTGGCCCGATTTCGCATTGAGAAAGGACAAGGCCGAGCTCACGTTTTGCACGCGCAAAACGCGCTCGATATCGGCCTTGGACGTGATCACCATGCGCTCAATCAGACTCATGTCCACAAGCGTGCACATGACGTCTTGGTTCGCAAACTCAAGCATGTCGTCCACACACACCTGGCCATCTGGTTTGGAGTTTGCAAAATCAAACGTCTCGAACCGGCGCACAACCAAACTATGCGCGCGGTTGAGGTGGTACTTTGCAAGAATCCGCTCCATGATCTGACGGTCGTGTCCATCACACACCACAAAGGAGTCCAAGCTCTTTCTCAAAACAGTCGTCAACATGCGTGCCCATTGCGTGTACTCGGGCCGCAATTTACACCCTGCCCCAAGTGGCCCCACTGGCTTGCGGTGCCAGTCCTTGCACGCTTCGATATCTCGTATAACATTCTTGATCTGCGGTCCCCATGCAGCGTACTTGTCACCTTGAGACCTCGCCAACTCCTCTCGTTTCCTTGCAATCACGGCTATTCGCGACAGGGCATGTGCGATCTGGGTCTCGAGGTCCGGGATCCCGTAGGTCTTGGACTGTATTTCGTCGCCCTTTGCGCGCTCACTCCGTTTCTCTTCCTCTAGTCCCGCCAACGTATCGCGCAACTCGCCTGCGCGCACTCGCAATGCCTCCTTCAGTTCCCCATTTATCTCATCAATGCGCTTTTGTTCTCGCACAATCTCCTCCTTGGCCCGCACTATAGCCTCCTTTGTGCGCCGTATCTCGCTCTTTTTGCTCTCAACTTCGTCCTTGGCCTCCCTTCGCAGTGCGCTCACCCGCTCCACCTCTGCCTTGGCGGCATCGAGCTCTTCCAGGGCCTCGCGCACCTTTTGCGAGCAAGCAATCTCCCTCTTTTGCAACTCATTACGTTGTTGCTCGAGCTCCTGTGCCTTTTCATCACACGCCCTGACTTGCTCCTCAATGCCTTCGCACTCGCAAGTGGCGCTTTGGAGCCGCTCCTCGTACCCATTCACCTTGCCCTGTATCACGTGAGCATTGAACCAAAAGATCTTTCCGAAAAGGGTAGTTTGCCGGGCTCGCAACGTGCTCAGTTCCCTGTAACGATCAAACACCAATTTCGCCTCGTTGTAGCGTCTTGCGATCGCATCGTACTGGCGGCGCGCCTCGTCGACCTTGCGTTTCACGGCCACGATATGGGCCGTCGCCTTTTCGTAGTTGCCCAAAATATCCACAATGTGGGCTCCTTGCATAAAGTAATTGTACTTGTCTGTATCGGTGCTGGAGGCCAAGAACTCACGCGCCTTATCCTGCGAAAGGAAGGCGAGTGGGTTGTCGACAGTGATGACAAACTTGTATAAAATTTCGTCTAGTGTGGCCTTTTTGGTGCTCTTGACTTTCCCATCGGCCGCCTTGATGGCATACAGCGATGTGGTTGCGCCTGTGCGGGCGATTTTGCGCTCCACAATGATCTTGTGGCCATATGTTTCTGGCTGGAAGGCCTCCGCGCCTTCGTTGGCGAAAACAATGGTGATTTTGGCGGTGGATTTGCCCTCTTTGATGAGTGATCTGATGGAACTGCCTCGGTTGGTGTCCGTGGCCTTGGCGCCTAGGCCCACCGATATACCGGTGAGAATGGCGCTCTTTCCAGAGCCATTGCGGCCAATGATGAAGTTGATCTGGGGGCCGAGCTTGAGATCAAACGCGTCGTGGCACATAAAGTTGCGGAGCGATACCAGCTCAATGACCCCCGAGGTGGCGGGCAAAGACGCGTCCTCATCGGAATCCGATTCCAGCTCCAGCTCCAGCTCAGACTCTTCCGATCCCAGTGACCCACAGCTGGACCCAGAACTGGCTTGGGTCATGACCAACCGTCGTTTGGGTTGGCTCATGAGTTCCCCGATCGATACAGGCCGCTTAGACATGTTTATTTTCAAAGTAAATAGTCAATGTATGGAAATTCTACATGGTCATACTAATTATCCGAAACAGAGCTACCCAGAGACAAGAGTAGAACGGTACCTAGATGAAGAATGGAAGCTACCTAGATGAAGAATGGAAGCTACCTAGATGAAGACGAGAATGGTTTTAGTAGTTACAGTATCAGTACAACAGAAAACAGTACAACAGAAAAACTAAAGTGATTGCAAAAACAAATGGAAATTGCAAATTTTAATTTTGCCACATTATAGCAGCGGTTAGTGTAAGTTCAATTACATGAGCGAAGCGAATGCTACCAAACTAGAAAATCCATTGATAATCAATCATAATTGGGGCGGCAAACGAAAGATTGAACAGTTGACAGACGCTCGGTTGTGTTTACAGACAATGAGACGCTCTTATTCTTTAGATGGAATTGTGAATATGTGCTCATCTATAGACCCCAAAATAGCCTATTTATGCTCATGGATGAGCCAAGTGGTATAGATGAGCGAATCCATGTCGCTTAAAATCACCACTGACCGAGAATTACCCGCTTCCAAACACCCAACAAAAACCGATCGCGCTTAAATACCAATTGTGGTGATATTGAGTAGGTATCCTCAGAAACTTACATTTAGCATTGGTGTCATATCTTGAGGTTTATAAATATCACTATTAAGTTATGGGGTATCTCGAGTGTTCTTGTATCACTCCATTAATATGTGAGCTACCCCCACAACCAGAGATACACGGGAATTCTAAATCACACATTTAGTATTCCAAGCTACTACTCTAAATGGATGTCGAGGACGTAGCCCAAAAGTTTGATTACTTCATTACCGGATCGTGTGATATTGAAGAGTCTTGGGTCCAAAACATTTTGGTAGTTGTAAAAGAAATCATCAGTACCAAGACAAATTTCATTAGGACAATTCATCGTCAAGTACCAGTCCCAATAAGCTTCGATTGGGCGTTGTTCGCCTTCTTGCGTGGTCGCCTTTAAGAAAACCCTTACGACATGTTCTCTAATCGGCATTTGCTGCCGCACCCGCTGCGTTTGTTCATTCTCCCCAGTCAGGTCCCCCGAGAGATGGCCCGGAGGAGTTTCACCTTGGAGAGCATCGGCCGAATTGGCAGCACCATTCAGGTCTCTATGGTTATCGGTCTCTGAGGTACTTGGTACCTCGCCAGGTTGATTCGAAGACATGGGTGAGAATTAAAGGGGAAAACTGCTTGGGGAACACTGCTTATGGGAACACTGCTTAGGGGAACACTGCTTAGGGGAACACTGCTTATATTAGGGACACACTGCTCATGTATGTTATGTCAAAAGCAGAACATCTTATGCAATTGCTGCAATTTTTTGGGGAAGGAATTGTTGCAAATTTGGGGGAAAAGGTGTTAAAATAGGAAATTTTACCACCAGCTCGAAATACCAAGTAAATGACGCTGTTCAGAGAGGCTGATGAGGGCCCCAAGCCTTGCTTCCAGGCTACACCCACAAACAGAGACACACGGGGATCTTGAATCACACATTTAGTATTCCAAGCTATCACTCCAAATGGATGTCGACGACGTAGCTCAAAAGTTTGATTACTTCATTACCGGATCGTGTGATATTGAAGAGTCTTGTGTCCAAAACGTTTTCGTGGTTGTAAAAGAAATCATCAGTACCAAGACAAATTTCATGAGGACAATTCATCGTCAAGTACCAATCCCAAACAAAATCGATTGGGCGTCGTTCGCCTTCTTGCGTGGTCGCCTTTAAGAAAACCCTTACGACATGTTCTCTAATCGGCATTTCCTGCCGCACACGCTGCGTTTGTTCATTCTCCCCAGTCAGGTCCCCCGAGAGATGGCCCGGAGGAGTTTCACCTTGGAGAGCATCGGCCGAATTGGCAGCACCATTCAGGTCTCTATGGTTATCGGTCTCTGAGGTACCTGGTACCTCGCCAGGTTGATTCGAAGACATGGGTGAGAATTAAAGGGGAACACTGCTTATGTATGTTATGTCAAAAGCAGAATGTCTTATGCGAATTGCTGCAATTTTTTGGGGAAGGAATTGCTGCAAATTTGGGGGAAAAGGTTTTAAAATAGGAAATTTCACCACCAGCTCCAAATACCAAGTGAATGACGGTCTATGAGGTCAGATAGGTTGGTGAAGTTTCCAAGACCTGTTTAGAAACGTGCAAAAATGACAAACTACTTGTATCACTAAAAGTCGAAATTTTGCAGGTTGGTAAGGAGAATTCGGTCGTGGCAAATTATGTCAAGAGGCAGATTTGCCGTCAATTGAGGATCCAAGAGAGATTAAAATCCTGGATCTACTAGGGTCACATAGGAGCACATTGGTTATAGGAGCACATTCGTTTGACAGGAACTCATCATACATTCTAAAAACTGTCTCAAGCTCAAATTACTGATTGACCTAATTAAGCTATGTTGCAATTTAGACATACCTTGTACTGTGCCGGACATTAAGAATTTTCTTTACAACGTGTGAAAAGCGATAACCATCGCCGGTAAATGGAAAAAGTGGGAATCCGGTAGATCATGCCAAAGTCATCGGTGAGAATAGTTTTCTGGACACTGTACTAAAGAGAAGCCCTTGTTATCCTACCGAGCAAGTAGAGGACTTGATTGATGAATCCAGATCATCTTCGGAATTTATAATTCCAAAGTTGACCCGGATATATCATCTTTGGAGAAGTATATATGGAGCTATGTTCACTGTATTTAGAGGTCATGGGAAAAGTACATTTCGAATCCTGTTTGTTTGTTTATCAATCTCGTAAGTTTCATTTAAGCTTTAGCTTTCTACCACAGAGCTAACAGAATATTACTCGGTGATTACTAAGCAATATTCTCAATCGAAGAGACCAGAGCTAAACCGACAGTATTTTCACCAGATCTCAAACACTCATACCACGCTAAAGTACTACTCCCTTTTTTCATGTGGTCGAGTTCGCATCTCAAATCACTTTTTCGATTTATTTGATATATTGTGTGAACATGTCCAACAGATTTCTTGCTGAGGCCTATTTGCTCAAGCTGTTGGTCTTTAAATGTCTAAGTGAAAAGAAGTCGTCACTAGATTCTTTGTAAGACTACTGTGACAACCTGCGATGTGGGAAGAAGTTGAAGAGAAATTTGAGTGTCCACTAATTTGTACTACTATTTGGTTACACTACTCTTTGGGCACTGGACTACTATTTGGTTACAAATTGAGTACTGGACTACTATTTGAACTACGCTCCATTGAACTACTTTACTATTTGACTACTATACTATTTAACTACCATATCATTGAACTACTATACCATCGAACTACTATACTTTTCGGTCCTTTTTTTTTCACTATTACTATCCATATCTCGCTTCGCCGATGGTGATTATTGGCCGATTAATATCTCCCATTCCGCTATCCTGTACACAATTCCGCCGTTAATCTGTTCAATTGACTCCTCCGCATTTTTGTGTTGACTAGTGACTAAGCCATTCCCAAAAGATTGACGCAATACAACAATGATTCAATTGGAGACCGCCTAAACTTCCTGTCCCTCTGCAAACCTTGATTCACATACCCCTTTCATGTCCTATCAACCCCTTAAAACCGCCCCTGTCTCTGTCTCTTCTTTCGGCCTTCCCTTCATCCTATCTTCCTGCATACCTTATCACAAAATGGAAGCGATCGATCCCGTTTAGTCATCACCTAAGCGCGCAAGATGCAAAACGTCCACTCATTTCCCCTATTTGTGATTACCTATTTCTCAACCAGTGCTTATAAGTCATCTCATCTAGTCTCCCCCATAATCTAATGTTTCATCTAATGTCTCATCTCAACATCTCCATAGTCCACAGTATCCGATATTCTTCAAATTTCCTTGATTCTGTACCACATTCCTACTTTCTTCATCCACACCACCACACTCTTGACAATTTCATTGCTTCATTGCATTCTCTAATTTTCTTATCTTCAACGCTTTTGTGTCCCCTAACAATCTCATCTGTGCGTACGGCAAAAAGATGAAGCATTTAAAGCCTGCGTTTCCCTCTCTTTTCTCATCATCATGAGATTCTCTACCCTCCTTGCCTTGGCCACCGGTGCTTTGGCCATTCCAGCCAAGCGCGACTCTCCAATTGCCCCAAAGGTCTTCATTGTCTCTCTTTTTGAGTTGGAAAGAGACCCTTGGTTAAAGGAGTCCCCATTGTCATTCACCAAGAACCTCACAGTCCCTGGTCTTTCTCCAATTTACGACACTGTGCACTGTACCGAATCTGGTGAGGTTTGTCAGGTCACTTTGGGCGAGGGTGAAATCAATGCCGCTACCTCTTTGACTGCCTTGACTCTTTCGCCAAAGTTTGACTTGACAAAGACTTACTTCTTGCTGGCCGGTATTGCGGGTGGTGAGCCCCAATACACCACCATTGGTTCTGCTACTTTCTCCAAGTATGCGGTCCAGGTGGGTCTCGAGTACCAGATTGCTTACCAGGACTATGTCAACACTAACCCAGAGTGGACTACTGGTTACTTCCCTTACGGTACCGATGGTCCTTACGACTACCCTGGTAATGTCTACGGTACTGAGGTGTTTGAGTTGAACGAAAAGTTGAGAGACAGGGCCTTGGCTTTGGCCCAGGAGGCTACCCTCGATAACGGAACAGAGCAAAACGCTGTCTTTAGAGCTTTGTACGATTTCCCAGCCGCTAGCGGGCTTCCTCAGGCCGTCGCTTGTGATGGTGTGACCTCCGACACCTACTTTACGGGTAATGTCTTGGGTGACTACTTTTCCCAGTTGGCTTCGGTCATGACTAATGGCTCCGCAAAGTACTGTGCTACTGCCCAAGAGGATAACGCTAGTTTGGAAGTGCTTGTGAGAATGCACAAGGCTGGTTTGGTGGACTATGAGAGAGTGGTTGTTATGAGAACCATCTCCGATTTCTCCAGACCTCCTCCATCCATGGCTAACGACACTGTTGGTTTCTTCACCGGTGACGAGCAGGGTGGTATCAAGGCTTCCTTGACTAACTTGGTCAACGCCGGTTACCCATTCATCAATGATGTGCTCACAAACTGGGACTCGGTCTACGAAAATGGAACTACTTACAAGGCTGAAAACTACATTGGAGATATTTATGGTACTCTTGGTGGTGTCAGCGACTTTGGTAAGGACTCCTTTGAAATCGCGTAATCGTGTCCCCCCTATTAAAAGTTTTCATGCCTTCGGGCCTTGTTTATAGATACTCTTTATAGATCGTTTTCGGTATACCCATGGCTGCAAAAAAGTTTAATATTATTTAGCGTGCCAAGATATTTTGTATGTCAATGTCAAGTGACACTTGTGTCACTTGACATGTGACTGAATCCTACACTCAGTCCATGCATTCATAATGTGTTCATATCTGTATTCAGTGCTTTCCATCGCCTACATCGGGTCCAAAATATTCATGCGTAAAAAAATTATCTACTCCTGTTCCTCCTCTTCCACTTCTTCCTCAAACACCAGGTCGTAATTAATTATTAACTTCTCCATAATGGAGTTCATAAAGCCGAAATTGTTGATCAAGATCTCAAGCAGACTGGCCTCCGTCAATGCGGGCCCAATCACAGTGGCCAAGTTGGACGCAGTCATCTTGTTCACCTCGCTGTGCTCCGTAATCCTCCGCAAGTGGTTCACCAATAACCTCAAGGTCTCGTAGTTGGGCGCAGGCAACCCCTGCAAAATAGACCGGTAGTTGCTCTCGTCGTCACTGTCCTGCTGCTTCAAGGCGAAAAATTGATCAATGACGGGATCGGTCAAAAGCGCATCGGGCAACTCACGGAAGAACGACTTGACAACACTGGTCAACGTGTGCACGTCATAGTCCCTTCCTTCAAAGTCAAGATATCCTGTCTTGTCAATGATGGTCTTGACGTTGGCGAGCTCCGAAATAGACGACGAAATTCTGTAGACACCCACGTCCTTGATACCCTCCATCTCAATAAACTCAAAGATTTGTGTCAACATACGCGGCGCCTTGGAATTCTCTCTGTTGCATATAACCTCAATCGGAATTCCAAAGGTGGTGTACGTGTTGTTGCTCTTCATGTTGAGCTGCTTCGAGAAGAACCAGTGCTTGTTGGCATAGTTCAACTTGACCATCCACTCATTCAAATCCGCATCAGATGGAGCCTGGAAAAAGTAGTCGTCGTTCGAAACATCAGAGTCAATCTTGAAACACAATGGGAGCAAGTAGACAGGGAAAACCTTCTTGTTCTTCAACAGGATCACCAAGAACGGCTTCTGCTTCACATCCACATAGTTTTCAGCAGGTGGCAATTCACGTGCATTGACAATGCGCTCGTTACTGCTGGACCCAACGTTCAAAGAGAAGGGCCGCGATTTGTTGAACAAACCAGAAATCTTGAACCTCGATGACGAATTGGCCTTGTATGACAATGATTGCCTTCTTAACGAAGAACTGGAGGATTTCTTGGTGAGCGAAGACGAACTTGCAGTGGCATTCGACGACGTGATGGTGCTCGTCGATGAGAGTGACTGGTTACTGTTGTTTATGTTCATCGCCAAAACTTCTCTCGTGTTCTTGAACTGCTTCTTCTTGTTATCCAAGATCAAAATTCTTCTCTGGTCCCTCAAGACAGACCTGAAAAGCTTGAGCTTGTCGCGATCCAAGAATGTAAAGTCCCTCAAGCTCTGGCTGTGCACCAAGGTTTCATCCAAGTTCAACAAAAAGTCAAACTCACGTGTGTCGTGGTACACCTCGTGGCCTTCCCCATGCGTTTCGGGATCTTCCACACCCAACTCTTTGATGAGCTTGAATATAAGGTATCTCTTGTTAAAGTTGATGATATCCTTGTAGAACGAAGGACACTTGTTTGTCTCTAGCAAAATCTCAATGATCCACCCAAAGCAAGGCAAGAGTGGGTCCGAGCTCTGCAAGTCGTCAATCGTCACAAATGTCGGAATAAGCAGGTTCAAGTCATCGTAGGTGGTGGTGGTTGGACTCTGGCCCTCTCCGTTCAAAGAGTTGGAGGCCTTTGCCCAAAGGTTCGTGAAGAGCCTAGACTCGGGAGAGTATATGACATTTGTAATCGCAGTCTCGATACACGAAGGGATGCATTCTTTGGTACCTTCAAACACAAACTGGTTCTCGCTCATCTTCAACTTGGAGATTTGAACCATCAAAAGAAGCGTCTTCATACGGTCGAGTCTTTCATCCACCGTAATGTTCAAGTCGGTTAATTGGACCAACAAGTAACTCCTAAACTTGAAGTAAATCTTGAACAACTTGCGGAAAACCAATGGGAACTTCTTCAAAACGAGCTGCTTCTCAGCAGGGTCCACCAACGACTCAAACATGGTGAAAATATTCGACACAATGAGATTGTCGTCCGTGGTGGTATTCTTTTGCAAATTGAATTCAAACAAGGCATTCTTTTCAAAAGCGTCTTCAAGAATCTTGTACACCTTTACCCAGTCCTCTGCCTTGATACCAGTGTAGAAAACCGCCAAAAGCTTGTTGAATTTGTGCAAAAACTTTTCAATCTTGGCAATATTCTTGTGGCCAGGAAGATTTCTATTCATTGGAACCTCGTGCAAGGAGTTACTGAAGCGAAACTCGGCAATCAACACCTCCTCAAACTTGGAAACTTCGATGGGTCTGTATGTCTTCTTGACAAACAACTTCTTCAACTTTTTGTAGTAGTTGACCAAGCTCTCAAAGGACTTCTCCAAGGTGGCATCAATCTTCTTGGAGTTGTACCACTGGAGAATTTCGTTGCTGAAAAGTTTCAAGAGCTTGATGAGAATCGTCTTGTTTGAGAGATCGAGAGCAAAGTTCAGGTAAAAGTTGTTCACCAAAACAATCAACACCTTCAAGATGTTGATTTGGATCTTGAGCAATAATTCATAGTCCACTTCACCAAGCTCATTCAAGTCAACATCGGTGTCGAGAGACCAGTTTGGAAACTCCATGCCTGCATACTGCTGACTAGGAAAGCCTGCGGTTGACATGCGGTTGGCTTCTTTGGTGTTGACGCGCGAAATGTACATCTTCTTCATTACGGAGATAACCGCGTTACCAGAGTTGATGAAACGGTGTGCCAATTTATCGAGCAACTCTTTGGTGGTGATGAATGTGTTGTAATTGAGGAGGAAGACAAATCTGTACTCAGTCAAATCGAGCGTTATGCTTTCGTCAAAGTACTTGGAGTCAATGAGAAGCAAGTCGATGAGCTTGTCAACCGATGCAAACTTGGGGATGTATTTGGTTGGTGCGGTCGATCCAGAATCCGTTGAGATCACAGAGTACTTGTTTTTAGCAGGAGGCGGCGGTGCATCGGGCTCCTTCTTTTCCTCCTTATCCTTTCTGGGCGAGATGGTGAAGTTTTTAAACTTATCGGAGTTGAGTATGTCATCCACATCAATGCCCAAACCCGGAACATCTTCTTCGTCATCCACATTGTCCACATCATCAAGAACAGTTGAGTTGGAGTCGATGTCACTGACAAAGTCATCTATCCTAAAAGTCAAGTCTTCATCAATGTACACATTGTGCTTGTTCATCAGCGGGTCGAGCATTTGCTGCAAGGGCACTTTGCTTTCACTTGCGACGCTAACGGTAGTACCACCCAGTGGAACTAAATCGTCGTACTTGCTCATGTTCACCTTAAAGTACGCACTGTTGAATATGGGTATGCGTGAAGAGGGACTAGGGTCTTCGATGGGTATCACGCTCTGATTGCTCAAGGATGCAGAAGAGTCATTGGAGTGGATGGAGATGCTCGAGGAGTTTCTGTGGCGGTACGACTCAGTCGGCTCCTTGTACTTGAGATACGCCTCGGGCAAGTCAGGCTCCAACGACAACGAAAGTCTCATGATTTTCTCCAAGTTTATCAGGTCGCAATTCACCTCGATCAATTTGAGGAGCGCACTTTGGAGCACGCCATTGCTGCTTGCGCTTCTTGGGGTGGCGTCGTGGAATGCAGGAGGTAACAGCTTGGCGTCGTCGCTGTTTGCACCAAGGTACAATACCTGGTTCAAGCTCTCATTCAGGAAGATGAACCCCATCAGGTCGTACCTGCGCAAGACATCGTCATTAAACCTTATTATATCGGTGTAGTTGTTCAAGTTTGCCAAGTACTCGTTCCACCTGTTGAAGGAGTAGTTTATGCGTTTCCATATGGATTCCAACTCAAAGATGTTGGCTGTTGTCGAGGCCATATTGTTGATGACCAAGTCTCCAAAGTAAGGAATCACTGATTCCTTGGCGTATATCTTACCCAAGCCGCGTGGGGCCATGATGTGATACAGGTCCTTGGAAGCCAGGTCTTCGTCGCCCTTTTCGGGCACGGCAAACAGGCCGTGCGCGAGGTAGCGCTTGTCCAACTCAAATAGCACGGGCAGCCAGTCATTCTTCAATAGTTTTATATAGTCAGGCAGCACCAACAGCCACACCTTGACCAAACGCAACACAGGCTGCGACAAAATGATGGACGAGATGCCTAGCCACGAGGACATGTTACCCGATTTGTCGAGAAGACACCCGAGATCAATCCACTTTTCAAGCAAGCGGGCCTTTCTTTCGAGCACCACAGAGTTCAACTTGCCCGTGTGGCTCTGTGGCGGGTTGCCATTCTCAAAAAGATGGTTCACCAATAACCTCGAGAGGTAGTGGATGTGCAGATCGTTATTGAAGATCAATGGGTTCTTCTTGTAAAACACATCTGATGGGGAGGTACCCTCGGACTGGTTTATGGAGGAGTAGAGCAACAAGCTCTTGTCGATATTGCTGTTCCAGTTCTTGAAAAACTTGAGATCAATGGCACTGACTGCAGCCGCAAAGTCAAAGAGATTCACGTCATTCATGAATGCAGTTGCATTGAGGTCCACAAAGGGCGATGTAGTGCTGTCCAACAGCTCCTGTGACACTAAACCAATGAGTGTTTGTTGTTTCGAAAGCATGCTGTGTTTGAAATCCGCTACCCTAGCAAGAAGCAACGATGGTTGTGATGGGCGTTTAGCAGGTGGTTTAATAGGTGATTGGGTTAATTTTGGTGCTGACGGGGCTGGGGGTGCTGGAGGTGCCGATGTTGGCACTGAAGTTGGTACTGAAGTGGGTACTGAAGTGGGTACTGAAGTTGGCACTGAAGGTACTTTTGTTGAGGCTGCGTCATCTTGCTCCTCCTCTTGCTCCTCCTCCTCTTCTTCTTCCTCTTCTTCGCTACTTTCCTGAGTGGTTGTCACCAGGAGCTCCAACTTCTCGCCCTCCTCAGTACATATCTCGAGTATGCGCAAGATGTAGGGAGCGACATCTGACTTGAGAAGGTACCCGTTAAAGTCCTCTTTAACGATATCGAGGAGATCCAATGCACGCAGCAACACGACACTCGTGTTGTAATCACCCTTGTACTTGCCCTCAAACACGGCGCCCATCATACTGCACATGAGCCTCAAGACCTTACCGAAATTGGGCAAGATGGGGAGGATACTGAGCACAGACCGCACCGACGGCTCATCTGCCTCGTCTGTGTGGAACAAGACAAAGTGCAACAAGGCCTCGATACTATTTGACCGCAGCGCACTCTTCCCCAGGGCTTGGTACAGCAAGCTAATAGTGGCTCTATTATGCGAAAACTGGTGGGCATTAAAGTCATACTGTAATAAAGGGTGTGGCACCGTGGTGTCCATGTATGTCATGGAGTACTCGCTCAGTGAGTCCAGCACCATGAGCCCCGGTGTGGTTGGAGTACTGACCTCGTGGATTGTCAAGTTGCTGCCGTTTGACTGTTTGAACAACTCTTGGGAAGCTGAAGGAGGCGGAGGTGGGGCGAAATCTTGCCCCGATATACTGGCGAGCGAAGATGTCAGCTGCGAGTGTTCCATGAGCGGGTCTTCGTTTGCGGTGACTTTGAACAGCCGTATATTTGTGGCCGGAGCCTTGAAGAGGTACAACTGCAGGCCCTTCAACTCTGCGCGGTACATGCGCATTGTGTGTTCATTAATGTCCGACACCGAGTTCAGGTTGACAATGACGTTGAGCCAGGCATTCTTCAACAGTTTGGTGTCGTACTCGGATCTTGCGAGGGCCGAGACCGATTTCACGCCGCGGGCGGACGGAGTGGTGGCGGTTGTGGTGATGCTAGCGCTGGAAACTCCATTCACCGACCTTGTGTCATTCTGGAGAGTGGAGTAGTCGTCGGCAAAGTCCAGGTCATAGAGCGAGCGGTTCTCGTCGATGGTGGGATATATGGTGGCACTCAGTCCCGCGTGCTCGCGGTAGGCATGCGAATTGCCCTCTGGTTTGGGCTCGGGCTGGTTTTGCAGCACTTCATTCTGCTGGTGGATCTGCGGGTTGTTCTGATTCAAAAACCCCAAGCTCTTTCGCTTGTCCTTCTCCTTTCTAGACGTCCAGATCTTTCTCATAGTAGCGCTTCTCACTAGAGACGATGTGGAAGAGAAACTTTGGCGACGTGTTTTTAAATCTTTTTTGTTAAACAAGTAATTTTTTGTTAAACAGGTAATTTTCTTGTGCAGAAAAAATATGGAAATACGACCAAGCTTGAACGATCGCCCTGAAAGAACATGATTCAATTGGACTGCAAATTTCGTCAGAAATAAATGGCGTTCCCTCTCTTACACCTACTCGAATTTACCTCTACTGGCGCTCCATTTTTCCGCACCGCCCACCGCTGCGGCGCTTAGTACCCTGTGCATATCCTTTAATTTTTTTCTACTTGCCAACCGCCATCCATTCGCTTCTGTTCTGCTGCCTTGTTCTTCCTTCTCTACAGGCAGTCCTCTTGTGCCTAGGACTTCCTCCTCTTGTCTGAAAATCCCTCTTCCCTATTCGGCAAAATAATTGAGACGAGCAGGGACAAAATCCAAGCCGAAGACAATAGAAAACAAGGAGCAAAACAATGGACAAATGAGAAGGTGGTGGAGATGGGTATAGATAATAAGGCTCTATCTGTCGCAACGCCCAGAATGGCAAAATTAGAGATGCTACATACACCGACACAGGCCACGGACTCGTACACTGTGGGGCCACGGACTCGGCATCGTGGACATGGATCCGAAAAAAGTGCTGCCGCACCAAATTGCCAGGCAGCATGGGTCCCTGCCTCTTTTTTTCGCCCACTCCCACCTCTGAAACCATTGAAACAAGGCTCGTTAAATCTTCCAACAGTCGGCATCTCCACGTCACTCTTCGTGTCACAAATATCGAGTGCCAGTGTTACAAATGGTGCAGTGTTACCAACCGATTAAGTCTCCTGCATTATCTCCCAAATTAACTCGGGCAATTCGAGATACCCCTACGTGGGTGTCTCCCCGTGCCAGGCTGGGGGGTTGCATGGTGCTCGTTTCCCAAGAGGCTGATTATTTCATCCATGTGCAGGACAGGCTGCTATGCGCATATTCAGGGAACATCCACAAAGCCTCCACACGGGTCCACAAAGTGCCCTGTTACGCGGGAAGCGCTAAGGGTCACAAAATCAAACCATGATGAAATAGGAAGTGGGTGTGGAACCTTATTCCTCCAAGCCATTGTGGGTGCTTCTTCCAAAGCCAATTTCGAACCTTATTTATCATCACCCAGGTTTCCAAGCAAGCTTTGCTAACCAAAAATGCTCAACTCCTCCTCACTACAATGTATGGAATGGTGAAGATCGGCTGTAACTCTCTTGTAACATCACCTAACCACCTCGGCTCTTTTCACTGAGATTTGCTTTACGAGAATATATCTGTACTTTATTTACTATATATGTGGTGGTTGATTTTGGTGGTTGTGGTGATTGTGGTGGTTGATTGTGGTTGTAATTTTGGTGGTTGTTTGGTGATTGTAATCATGCTGATTGTGAAGATTGTCGATTGTTGATTGGGTTGAGTAGCACTCGTTATCTCGCTTCTGCTCGATCCACAAACTGTTCCAAGGAGGAATGTGGGCTCAAAAATTTGTTGGATTAGACGGTGCACAATGCATCGCAATACCTGTCACGCCTCAGACCAATGCTCGCTTGCTTCTGAAAACTTCCTAGCCGAAACGTCATCGAAAGAACAATAGGGACAGATAAACTAATTGCTTAAATATCATGCTAGCGGGTCTATATTGACGCTTTCCCCTACTTGACACCGCCATTTGGTCTCCAGTAGCCATGCCCACTTTCGGGCCCTTGGTCGGCACCTGGATGCTGAAACGCACATCTCATGATGCGAATTTTCATCGATCGACAACCTGTTCTTTTTTTCATGGTTCCTTGCTCTTGCTTTTCTCTGTTTACTACATTGTGTTGTCTGTTTACTCATTTATACTTTGCCATTATACTTTCATACCTTATTCCCTTGTGTTCATTTCCTTCTGCTTCATTTTGTTTACTCTTTTTTTCCCTGTGGTACACGCTTGGTCCACGCTTTTTTTTCCTCGCTGCACATTCTCGCTAACTCTGGCAAGCCGATCACAGTGGCCACGCTGTGCTGACACAAACGGGCTGTGTGTTCATTTTGAGCCTTTTCGTTCACGCATCGGTCTGCAAGGAGTAAGGAACAAGTTAATTTTCGGCCCACCGCGTCACACGAAAATGTAGATGGGATTTAGACTTCAGCAAAAAGAGCATGATAAAGTTTATTTGGCACGATTGGCGAGAGATACTTCAACTATTGCAAAAGAGGTGAAAATTGCGCGGAATGGCATAAATAATTGACGGAATCTATGCGTCAAGCAAATGCCGCGTCAAGGCGTGGTCCCACAATCGCGATCATTCGACGCAATTTCGTCATCGACAACTTTACGCGCTGCTTTAGCCATGCCATGGCCCACTTCTGCTTGTTGAAAAATTATGTCATTGCTTAGTAAGGTAGCGGAATTCAGTACCCAAAGAGACCAGGAAAGTCAGAGACCAAAGAGACCAGAGAGACCAGAGAGACCGAAGAAGTCAAAGAGAAGTCACCAGAGTTTAGTCTTCCCCTTCATGAAGACAGTCTGAAGTCTTCAGAAAGAAATCTAGAAAGAGGAGGATCTGTTTGAAAACATTGAGAACCATTAGGGTGCTGAAAAATTCACAGAAAATGAAGCTCCACAATTGAACGAGAGCGAGATATTGAGTAAAAATGAACATAGAGAGGATTCCAAGGCTAGGGTATGAAAAGAATGGTTTCTCTAGCTCTTTTAATTTTGCACTATATCATTTGTCACCTTCTTAACTACCTCCACTCTCACTTCTGCTTACTCTTACTTTTTGTTCTTACTTCTTACTCACTTCTTACTCTCACTTCTTGCTCTCACTTCTTGCTCTCACTTCTTACTTACTTTACTCTTACTTCTCTCACTGCACTTCTTCACATTCTTCACTAATTCTTACTATTTCTTCTTTCTCTTCTTTCTCTTCTTTCTATTTACATTCTATTACTGCTTACCCACATCCCTCACGTTACCGAATGGCAACACGCTATCGATTCTCTCACTCCCACTAAACAACATTGCCAATCTATCGATTCCACACCCCCACCCTCCCGTTGGAGGAAGCCCGTACTCCATCGAGTTCACATACTCCCAGTCTGGAACGAGCATCTCGTCGTCTGCAAAGTCGTCTTTATCACGTTGCTGGGCCACAAACTTTGTGTACTGGGCCTCCGGCGAGTTCTCTTCCTCGTACGAATTCACATACTCTTTCCCATTGATGAACAACTCAAACCTGAGCGAAATCTCATGCTCTCTCCCCCCGTAGTCCATGGTGGTGGATTTGGCCAACGGCAGCAAGGCTGCCGGCTGGTTGTATATCACGACAGGGGTATTTGGGTGCTCCAAAGAGATACTCTCCAAGTATGTCGAGCTGAGGTTATCCAAAAGGTTGGCTGGCGACAAATTCGACGGCACGTCCAATCCCGCAGCCCGGTGGTACTCCACCAAGTTTTGCGAGGTCAACTCGTTTGGTAGCAGAATCCCGGTTTTCTCCTCCAATGTGGGCAAAAACTCGTACTTCAAAAAGGGCTCGCTCAAGGGCTTGAGGTGCGGCACGTCTACTTTGGCAGACAAGTCCGCGTACATGCGCTGGAACATCTGCTCAGTTATCCCAATTAAGTCATTGAGACTCAAATACGATTGATAGAACTCACAGCTCGTGAACTCGGGGTTGTGTGTGGCATCCACGCCTTCATTGCGGAAATTGGGGCCGATTTCAAACACACGGTCAAATCCACTAATCACCATCTTCTTCAACCACAATTCAGGGGCCACACGAAGGGAAATCTCTTCGTCGTGGCCCTTGAGGTTGGTGAGAAACGGGCGTGCGTTGGCACCGGTTCCCCGTCCGGCCATGATGGGGGTATTCACCTCCAAAAAGTCGTGCTCGAGGAGAAACGATCTCACCAGCTGGATGATCCAGGACTTTATTTGGATCGGAAGCTTGGTCGATGGGTTCACAAGGTAGTTCATCACACGATGGGAGTTGATGAGGCCTTTGTCGACCACTTTGTTGGGTACCTGGCGGAGCCTAGGCACCATCATTTGCATGGGTTTGTCCAACTTCAAGCTCAATTCGCCCGCTTGAGACCGTGACGCGTGTCCGTGGCACCCCACAACGTCCCCGGGTTTGAAGAACAGGAAAATCTCATCAAACTGCTCTTTGGAAAGACCCAAGAGTTTACTGTTGGCCATGATCTGCACCTTATTTGGTCCGTTCTCAATGTCCACAAAGTACAAGGCCTTGCCAGCACGGCGAATGGTGGTGATCTGGCCCTCGAGAATGGTTGGCTCGGGGTGTTTTCCATTAGGACATTGCGTGAAGTCAACCTTATCAAAGGTTTCTCTGAATTGGGCAAGCGAAGTGGGACGGGTCGTGGGCGAAAGTTTGGCCCGGGAAACCGATATCGGTGGGTATAGCGAGGCGTTTATGGAAGCCCGCCGGGTTTCATAGGTGAGAATGGAGTATGCGCGACGAAATCGCAACATCAGCAGCAGAGCGAAATTAAAAATGAGTAAATCGACTGAGTAAATCGACGTACCCCCAAGAGTAGAGTGTAGTTGTACGACTAAATTTGTTTGAAGAGAAATTGAGCAAATGGAGTATACCGAGTATAACTAGCCAGAAATACTGGGCTCATTTTGAAAATTCGTAGACTTGTATTGATTGCCCCCAAGACAAATTCCGTTATTTGGTAGAAATTCTGTCAAAACTGTGGAACATCACCACAACTATTCATTTAAATGTACAGAACACCTTCAGAATACCTTCAGAATAACATCTTCAAAATAACGCCTACATAACATCTATAGAATATCTCAAAAGAGATCCTCTAATTATCCTCTTATTTCAATAGAGCTTAAAAAGGATAATTGTGAGTGGACTTGATCGATGTGACTTTTTTCTTTTCGGAATCCGAAATCGTTCATTGATATTTTCCTCTGTCAAAACGTCTCACAAGATCGAGCCCATGATTCTGATCTAAATTTGACAGACTTTTGATTTGCACCCATTCTACTGTGAATCGTTCGCTGGTTCGGTAAAGCTGTGTTGCTCAAAACTTTCACTTTCCCGATCCGCATCAATTGATCTTATCTAATTTCACTCTACTTTTTTTTTCATGGACTTCTTCGAATCTAGAGAGGACACCGATGGTGTCCGTCTCTCGTGGAACACGATCCCTCGCTCCAAACTACAACACCAGCGTAACATCGTGCCACTAGGCGCTCTCTATACCCCCCTCAATAATAAATCCGAAGTCCATGCCCTCCCCAAAGAGGCTCTCTCCTTGTGTCGCCAATGCCGGTCGGTCCTAAACCCATACGCACGGGTCAACAACGACATCTGGACATGCCAGTTCTGCCAGTTGTCTAACCGCCCACATCCAGGGGCGCTTGCAGTGAACCCGCCGCCTCAATTGCAGTTTTCAACCCTCGAATACATCACAGACAAGCACAGTACCCTCCCGCCCATCTTCTTCTATGTGGTCGACACATGCTTTGAAGGAGAAGACGTGGGAGACATGTACCAGGCTCTCAAAGACTCAATCCTCGCGTCCTTTGCTCTTTTGCCCGAGGACGCGTTGGTAGGCTTTGTTTCTTTTGGAAAACATGTCTACCTCCATGACCTCATGTCGCGTGAACGTACAGTGCTCACTTTCAACGGAAACAAGGAATACTCCCTTGAGGATGTGCAGAAGCTGCTTGGCTTCGCGGGCGAGGTCCGCGCGCCCCAAGGCTCCTACATAGATAGTATCTTATCGGTGGGTAAGCGTTATCTCCAGCAGGTGAGTGTGTGTGAATACAACTTGAACACAATTGTGGAATTGTTGACTCCAAACACCTTTGATCATTCGCAGTACGTCACCAGAGCAGAAAGGTGTACGGGAGCCGCGCTCAATATTGCATCGCTTGTTCTCAAAGCCACCCTAGGCACTACAATTCCATCTACTGGTGGTCACTTGCTTTGTTTTGTGGGAGGATGTTGTACTGTGGGTCCCGGGCGCATTGCGGGAGTCGAACTCAAAGAGCCAATGCGTTCCCACCACGATATCGACAAGGTTGTGCACTCCACCCTTCCAAATGCACCGAAGATTGGTACAACCACCACAAAGGCCGATATGACTCGCTACAAAGAGGCTAAGAAATTCTACTCAAAGGTTGCAAGACTTGTTGCGGGGATGGGTCTCACATGCAATCTCTTTATAGGAAGTTACGACCAGGTAGGTTTGTTTGAAATGGACGACGTGTGCTACCACACCGGAGGTACTGTCGTGATGGCAGATTCTTTCAGCACATCCATTTTCCGACTGAGTTTCCTAAAGTTTTTCAAAAAAAATGAGGCGGAGTACTTGGACATGGGCTTCAACGCCCTGTTGGAGGTACGCGTGACCCTGGACCTCAAGGTTCAAGGCTTGGTGGGTGCCGCAAGTGCCATCCCTTCAAAGGACCAGACTCATTGCTCTACCCTGGTAATTGGTGAGGGCTCCACCACAGCATGGAAGTTGTGCAATGTGAATCCACAGAGTACCTACGCGGTATACTTGGAGAAACTAGACTCATCGGCCAACTCATCCTGTATCCAGTTCTTGTTCCACTACCAGCATCCTTCCGGTGAAATGCGCCTTAGGGTCACCACAATAGCGCTTGGTGTGGTTGTGGACAGCGATATTGGTAGCATGGAGGCTGGTTTTGACCAGGAAGCTGCGCTAGTATTGATTGCCCGTGACTCTGTGCGGAAGCTTCAGGAAACTGCAGCGGGTACTTCAAAGTCCGCATTGACTATACAGGCAGTGGTGAAGCAAATCGATCGTCTTCTCGTGGACTTTTGCAAGAGGTTTGCTGTGTATACCCCAGGATTGGTGGAGTCCTTTAGACTCGCGGGGGCCTACGCAATGCTTCCTCAATTCCTCTACCATTTGCGCCGTTCCCTGTTCATAAACGTCTTCAACAACTCCCCTGATGAGACGAGTTTCCTCAGACATGTATTCATGCACGAGGACACGGGCAACTCCATTATCATGATCCAACCGACTTTGCTCTCGTACGATATAGAAAAATTCGGAGCCGTCAATGAGGAGGGCGAGGCAGACACAGAACCTGAACCTGTGTTGCTTGACTCCCTCTCTCTTTCACACGACAAGATTCTCCTTCTTGATACCTTCTTCCAGATTCTCATCTACCACGGTTCCAACGTGGCAGAGTGGAGAAACGCCGGGTACCACGAGAAGGAAGAGTACCTGCACTTCAAGGCCTTCTTAGAGGCTCCCAAACAGGAGGCCATGGATATCTTGGTGGACAGGTACCCATTACCTCGTTTCATAGACTGTGATGAAGGAGGAAGTCAGGCAAGATTTTTGATGGCCAAGTTGAACCCAAGCACTAGTTATGCTACAAATCCCCTGCAACAATTGGTGGGCGGTCAATTGGATGTCTTGACCGATGACACCAGTTTGCAGCTGTTCATGGATCATGTGCAGAGAATAGTTACTGCAAAGCATTAAGGAGAACGACCTGGTGCCCCTAGTATTTAAGTATAGATGTAGCTCAGGGTCGTCTGAGATTTAGAAAACGAAGTAAAAGGAATACAATTGATGTCAAAAGTGATCTCGAGTAGATATAATCAGACAATTACGTGCCATTAAGAAAGACAAGTGCTTGGAAAACTTACTCCAACAACCAAACAAGATTTGTTCGCATGCTGCTCTATGCACATGGAAACTTTCAATCGCGTTTCCTGGATGCATCCGTTATTCCAGTACGCGGTGATTGAAAGTTCATCTTCCGGACTTAAGAGCTCGATATGGTTCAAAAATCATACGACACGCTGGTTTAGCTTTGACGAACAGGTGAGCCCGTGGATTACGCGCTGTCATTAGTTATGATAAACAAAGGGTTTCAATTAAGTTTGCGTGATTATAATTTGAGGTCGAGTTATCTGAATCATATTATTGTTACATAAATTACACTATACCCTCAAAATGCCGCAAAAAACCACAAATAGATCAAACAGGACGACAGGTTGGTTGTAGAAGGGTCATCAAATTGGATCTGAAAACTGACACTCATTACTTCTTCAAAGCAACAAAAACATTCAATGTCGATTGTGTCTGATGTCAGAAAAATGTTCCCAACTCGATATTATCTGCTGATTTAAGTGAGTTGCCTAGTGATCATGTTGAGATGCATGATTGCATTACCAACTGAAAATTCTCATTCGATTAGCCCGTGGGAACCACTCAATTCCCGTTCTCGTTCTCAACATCACTCATCGAGTCACCATTTTTTTCAGTCTTCTTCTTCCTTGCAATCTTAATAGCCTTCTTCAAGAAATTACTTTGTTCATTTGACTCTTCTTGTGTATCGTCCATGACATCTTCCATTTCCTCATCCTCGTCTTTATCATTGTCTTTCGCCTGAAGTCTCACCTGCTCATTGCACACCAAATGCTCCTTGACTTTACCAATCAACTCACCGTAATCATCGTAAACCAAGTCTGTACCAACAAGTGTTTTCCATTGTGTCTCGTATATCTTGCCATCTATGACATTCATGTTATTGATGGCATCGCCATTCTCGCCTGCGTTACCACCTGAACCCATATTATTAGATAACTTCAACATCGGGTTGTCACTGTTCAAATCGGTCATTTGAAAGTATGCCAGGGATTTGATTAAATTAATCTTTGACGAAGGAGTACCTGTGTTGTTTGGCTCATCAAAGTTTTGATTCTTTCCAATCATTGGGATGTCAATCGTGACATAAAAATCCTAATTGTTAGTACAATTGTCATTTGAACACTGTTGTGCTTCAATTAATGCAAGCGTCATTTATTTACTTACCTCATACTCCTCACTATTTATCTCTTCATTATTATTCTCCCTTGCCTTCCTCTCTTCCTCCTTCTTCCTCTCTTCTTCCTTTCTGGCCTTGATGTCTTCATCAGACCCTGCCTCAAACTTTGAGTGGAAGGTCCAGTTCATTTCTTCGCCCTTTTCCAAGAATGAGCAGTTTCCATTCATGGTGAGCTCCCATTCGCCATTTTCCTTTTCGTACCTGTCCAATGAGCAAGCACCTGCTCTCAAAGTATTCTTCTCTTCGTCAATGACATCATACACACCAGAGGTCTTCAAAAGAGACATTCCCAAAGCGATTTTGGTGGCCGCATGGGTGACAATAAGAATAGACTCGATGTTTGGGTACTTTTCAGGGAACACAGCAAAGAACTGCTTCCAGAACGACTGCGCTCTTGCGAAAATCTCTTCGTCAGTCTCACCAGTAAGGTCAGGAATCACACCGAGAGTGTTGTCTCTATGCCACTCCTTCTCGTTGGATAAAACATCGCCAAAAAAGCCACTCAATCTGTCGTAGTCTGCTGGTTCTGGGACAACAGAGCGTCCCTTCTTGTACCATTCTCCCACACCTCTTTCGAGGACGATTGGGACATTGAGCTGCTGAGCAATGGGGCGACCAGTTTCCACACACCGGTAGAAGGGAGACGATAAAATAAACTGAGGCTTATCGGGAAGGGTGCCAATGAACGTGGCCAACTCCTTTGCTTGATCCACACCATGCGGTGCGAGTGGGGGATCAGAGTCTATTCCAGTAGGATTAGGAGGATGTGGTAGCGGGAGCCAGTTGGCTCTATAGCCGTGTCGGCAAATATAGATTGTCTTGAGTGGCATCGGTAGAAAGCAGAAACAAAAGAAGTAAAGAAAAGAACCGAGATTTAGATACGAAACAAAAGGTAAAATGTAAAATTAATGGGAAAAAACGATTCAGAATGAATAAAATTTACTGGAACCATGAGACGGCACATTTTGCGAGGACTAACAACCTGATCTTTTCCTTCTCTGTCATCATCCGTTGAATCGCCTATATCCTACGCAAAAATATCACTACTTTTTTTCACTGTACAACATCTATTCGCGTTAATTGTACTACTTCTTAGTCATTTCGCATGGGCTACCCATCTCCACTCACCATCCTGCGCGAGCATGTGGCTATTAACACCTATTTGATTCTCCTATTACCTCTCTTTAAGATATGATCCCTGAGACATGATCCCTTAGATCAACATCTCCAATGGGTTCTCTATGATCTTCTTCAAGGCCTTGATCCACTCACCACCGAGAGCACCGTCAATGGTTCTGTGGTCGAAGGTACCGGTGATGGTGATCACATCGTCGAAAACGAAACCCTGCTCATTAACATCGGATGGAACAGCCTTCTTGTCAACAGTACCAATGGCAACAATGGTGGACTGAGGTGGGTTGATGATGGAGGTGAAAGCAGTCACAGCGTGGTTCATACCCAAGTTGGAGATACAGATGGTACCACCCTGGTACTCCTCTGGGTTCAACTTGTTGGCCTTGGCTCTCTTACCCAAGTCCTTAACCTCCTTGGAAATCTCAGCCAAACCCTTGGTGTGAGCATTCTTCACAATTGGGGTGATCAAACCAGTTGGAGTGGCAACAGCAACAGACACATCGACATTCTTGTAGGTTCTAATGACACCCTCGTCACCCAACCAAGCAGAGTTGGCCTCTGGGACACGGAGGGATGCCAAAGCAATAGCCTTGATCAACAAGTCGTTGACAGACAACTTGTATCTGTCCTCAGCACTAGCGTTCAAGGATGCTCTCAACTTCAACAACTTGCTGACAGAGATCTGAGACTGCACAATGTAAGATGGGGACTGCTGGGTGGACTGCAACAATCTGGTGGCGATGGTCTTTCTCATGGAAGTGATTGGGACATCCTCGTAGGTAGCGCCAGCTGGGGCAGCAGCTGGAGCAGCAGCTGGAGCCTTGAAGCTCTCAACATCCTTGGCAACAATTCTGCCACCTGGACCAGAACCCTTGATGGATCTCAAAGAGATACCCTTGTCCAAGGCAATGGTCTTGGCCAATGGAGATGCAATTATGCGGTCAGTTGGGGCACTCTTGGATGGAGCACTAGACTTCTTTGGAGCTGGAGCATCCTTCTTCTCCTTTGGCTCTTCCTTAGCCTCCTCCTTTGGAGCCTCTTGCGCTGGAGCAGCAGCACCAGAGTCACCGGCATCCTCAGCAGTGAAGTCCTTGAAAGCATCCACGTCCGAGGCCTCCTCAACGTAAACTGCAATTGGCTTTCCGACAGGAACGTCCTTAGCACCGTCGTCAAGGAGAATCTTGGCGAGGTATCCCTCTTCCTGGAACTCAAAGTCCATCGAAGCCTTATCGGTCTCGATCTCGGCAATTGGCTCACCTGGGGTCAACTCATCACCCACCTTCTTGGACCAAGAGCCAATGTTACCCTGGGTCATGGTTGGGGAAAGAGCTGGCATGTTGATGACAGTGTGTGGTGGGAATTTACCAGAAGAGTACAATCTAGCCCAAGACAATCTGGAAGTGGCAAGGGCACCACGGAGGGCCATGGCAGATCTAGAAGCAGCAATCAAAGCAGACATGGTTGAGAAGAAGAGTGTAATCTATCTTTTGTTGCCAAAAAGTGATGAGAAAATTTGTTGGTGCGCGAAAATCCATACTGCAGTAGTCGCATCAGTGTGTTCCGGACAGATCGGGGTATTTCGGACAAGTAAGTCCGAAAAATTCAAAAGGAATACACAAGACCGGAACATCTCAAGATAAGACAACAGAAACCGCACCACTAGTCTGTGGGAATTACAGCATCATACTGAGAAAGCCACGAGGGCAGATTGCGTGTAATTTGTGAACAGAGAAAGCCCGACTGAAGTCAATAAAAAAATTGCTGCTGAGGTAGATAAAAGACGATAGGGAAAGTCAAATCAAAGAAGGAGGAACCAAGGTCTACTTGGATTAATATGTGGCTATTTCCGGTTTGTTATTGCATGGTTTAAGCCCATATTTGAAGGTTGTTTACTGTATTGCACTATCTATTGCTGTAGCCCGGGAATCGGATTCATTTTCTCGGACATTCCTATTCGGGCAGACGAGATGAAGATTAAAGTCTACTGTGTGATTCCGCCGTTACCAAACTGCATTGCAATTCGGCTGAAGATTTCCGAAGTAGAGGTACACCCTCCAATCAACAGCTTTATAAGTAGGTGAGCTGGTCGACAATGAGTAAGAAGATTGATAAGCATGTAATATCGAGAAGTGGATGAAATCTTCTCAAGATGCGATTGAGGTGATAAAAGATCAGGTATAATAAGATGATCATGGTAACTGCTATCTTTTCCGGGTAGCTCTAGGCTTCCCAGATCGAAAAGGTAGATTTATGTGCGTTTACTAGAGACCAATATGCTCGAGTGTATTCCCCCTTTTACATCCTATGAATATGCTATCCTTCGACTGTTCTTGCGACTGTCAGATACACTGTTCTTCTGGTTTGCTCTCTATTTCAATAGCACTCAAATGTCCACTTCCTACCTTCACAACGAGCTTTTTATCCACGTTGAGCACTTTCTTGTCTCAAAACAAAGCTTATTTTTAAAGAACAACGAAAATCTGACAGTTGAATCTAACGTATAAATGATTCGAGCTGGGGGCAATCACATATAGGTTTTTTTGGATTCGGATCATGGGTGTCAGTCGGGTTGCGAATTTACCGGAAGATTGAGTTTATTTTTGTGACATGGTTATGTAGCACAAAGCCGTGGCTGCAAAATCTAAAGGGCGCAAAATAAACGCTAAGGAGCACATTGTATTTGGACAGTGAATACTCATATTTCACGTGAAAATTAAGCGCTTGAAGAAGACATCACCGCTTCAAGTTAAGCGGCTTTAATACCGAACCATAGCTCTCCATTCTGTTGTCAAATACACGGAATAACCAGTTGTCTATACCGCTTGAGCAAACAAATATTTATGATAGAGGCAGTGTACCCTTTCGCCAGGGCCTCTTGGTTGAAACGCAAGGTTTCACAGTCATACAAAATCTTCGATGCCTGGCTACAGAGCATTGATCCTAACTCACTTGACTCTCCTGCTGAATTGTCTCGAAACGAAGTGGTCTTTATAGTACCAGAATTTGTTGATATTTATTTCGGTGATACATTTGAGGTCACATCTAGCGATTGTGTTCATTCGTCCATCTGTTTGTGTGATGATGGTGAGACTCCTTCATCGGCTGGTACTTCTGATGATTTGGTCCTTGGTCGCCTGAGTGCCACAGAAGTTGATGTTCCCTTGAAGACAATTGAAGACTATCTTGATCAGCTCCTCGGTTATAGAAGATCCTCTTTCAATCGCAGTAGCTTTAGTTCCTTCCCCTCTTCTGGAGCGTAATGCTCTAAATCAACGCTTTCATTCCTTACTCGAGAACTCTTTTGGAAGCTCATTATCGTCTGTTGAGAGATACATGTAGGGGAGAAAAAGTAGAAGTGATTACAAGGTCACTTTCTTCTCATTTTGGAGTTTCATCTTCCTCTCAAGATACTTCTTCTATTCATGTTAACCTACATTACCTTATAAGCTTCCGATGAGCTCTGAATCGGGATTTGAAGGCTCGACATCCGAACTTACTAAGGGTGTATCTATCTAGCTAGTGTACTCAGTTGAGTTATTGAGATAGTGTTTTGATAGTGTACTTGTAGAAGTAAAGGAACTTGTAAGTGAACTGATTTTTTTTCACTTTCGAAGCCTTGTCAAAATGCTCCTCTAATCAGCCACATGATCTCATAGAGCACTTTTGAAGTTCTAAGCTCTAGCCATGTACTCTCACATATCTAGGACCCGTTCGTGGCTTTTAGCTGCAATGGAATTCACACAACTCATTCAGCTGAGATGCGGTTGGTTGTTTGATGTATTAGTAGCATATTTACATTGCCCGATTAGTGCTCTCGACAATTCTAGGAATTAAGGGAACCTCGGTGTACAGGCGCTACTTGGAACTCGGTTTTATTTGCGCTATCTATTCCTGAACTTTATCTAATCCTTAATCTTTTAACTTTCTCACTTGGTCCGTTAGGATTCCAAACCCTTTAAAATCAATAAAGAGCGATCCCCTGAGATACCCTTCAAGCTTTTTTGTAATCGAGATGTAACGTTCGTAATATCTGTGAATGCTCATAAAGAAAAATCGTCAGATAAACCGAACATTGACTTTCCCACTTGCTTTTCTTTTGAAAACATACTTGCAATATCCTCGTAACCACTTTCAGCCGCATAATCTTCCTCATAACTGACGTCTACCCCTCCGTTCTTCACCAAGCTATCCTTTGCGGTCTGCCATGAGAATCTCACAATTCCGAAACACCAACCGAAAACCTTATCTACGTTAGCATTGAACCAACGCACTGTGTTGGGATCCGAGGGATAGCCTGACCCTATATTCACCCCACCCAAAATTTTATCATTGTAAAACTGCAAATTGAAATCCCTCGTGACTTTAGCCACCACTGAAGCTGTACTCACAATTGGGAATATACTATCTGCTTTTTTGGTAACGGTCACATCGATTCCGGGAAAGAAACCTCGAAGCTTTCTAGCGTAGCTGTCTGGAGGGCCAACAGTGTCGACGAAAATGTACTTGACGTTCACACCACGCGCGAGGACTTGCTTAATCAATTCTATAGTTGTATCATGTGCCTGTTCGTTCAAATTATAAGATCCTTTTCCTGTGGCCGACTGAAGCATTCCACTCAGTATATCACGTGCAGTCATTGTGGTTGTACACCATCCGACGTTTTGACTCAACTCATCGTCGCCATCAATCATGCAAAACAATTCTTTCCTCTTATCCTCTTTCAAGGTCTTTGAGTCTGCAAACCCATACTTCGACTTCAAAGATTGCAGATATGACTCAAGTGCGTATGCCACACCATATACCATCGGACCCATAACAGGCCCTCGACCAGCCTCGTCTACACCCAAAACAACTGGCTGCGACATGTCTTTTTGGATAGCTGCAGGAATTTCTGAATGGTGTGTGGAAGATTTAAATGTCATTGGAGATTCAATGTCTAGTACTGACGAGGGAAGCCATTTGCCTTCGGCCAAAGTTTGGTCTTTCTGGTCCTCTTTTTGGTTGTCTTGTTCGTCTTCTACTTGCGTACTCTCGATAATAGTAGATTGAACTTCGACTTTGAGGGCTGTTGTTGCATTCTTGAAGTCTTCCTCAGTTTCCTCCTTTTCGACAGCTATGCTAGTTGTAGACACCTCTAGGAGTCCCGCATCTGGAGTGTAAATGCTCTCAATCGCGTCATTGTCTAGCTTCCTCTTCTTTATGGCTTCCATCACGCGTCAGAAAAATAACGCGAATTCTTTGAAAATATACACTTTTAACCAGATTGCAAAATGTACATGGCAGATTGGTGTTTAAGATGTGCAGATTGAAAATTTAACTTTCAAAACATTGGCTACTCAATGGTGGGTGACTCAAGACTTTTTTTGGCTGGATTCTGAAAAGCCTCTCCTTACATTTTATTGGCGTAGATCCCCGTAATCGGGTTATTCACGGGATTCTTGATTTCAGCTCTATATATCGTTCCATCATCTCCTTCTTCATTTCGTTGATTTTCTATCGTCCTGCAGATGTAACGATCTCCTTTCTTCTTTTCGTTAATTATCTATCATCTTGTAGGTGTTGTCTATGGTCTATATTGTCATCATCCTCATAAGCGATCAGCATGGATATTGTTTAAGCACTGCGATTTTTCTGCTCCCAATCCCTTTCTATTCATTTCAAGTCATACTCATCTTGCGTTAAGTGATCCCTTACACTTTCGTAAACTACAAAAGTAACAACTGTCGCCGGTAATACTCTGATTACATTTGCAATGATTCCCTTGTAAAATGCTTTAGCTCCACCTTCGCTCCAAATCTCTTTCACAACCTGGTTGATAGATATTTTGGAGTGTGAAACTTGTAATCTGGCGCGGATCACTTGCATTGGGTACATGATCAACATGCTGGACATTTTCGATATTATCAGAGCGTACAGATATTCTAAAGGTCCCATCTTCTCTTTCTTACCAAGCAGGTCCTTCAAATGGTCGTAAAATGTGAATTGTAAACTCCCTTGGAATACCAGAAAGACACTTGGCAAGGTTCCTCGCCAGAAACTCGAAAGCCCTTCTGTCCTGAGCATTTGTCGCACTCCGTCAATGACAGAGGCATAAGCTTTCGCCTCAGACCTCGCTGTTCCTAAGATTCTCGTCTTGAGCACCCAGATCGGATTGGTCAACACACTAGTTGACATCCCTGCCAAAGCCAGGGCAGTGAAATAATTTGCAGTGTCGTTGTCTAGCTTCACTATCGTTTTGAATTCAGAGTAAAGCCGAAAGTATAAACCCCATGCAGTGATGTTTCCTAGTAAGTTGGGTGCTAGCCCTCGATAGCATTGGTTGATGATATGGACCGATGGTGTATATGTTTTGCTGAGATTGTATGCATGGTATCCATCCTGTTTTATCAGTTGGAGCACCTTCGCTATGGATTGAAGCTGCGAAGTACTCCCATGGCTGAGCTGGAGCCTTATCTTGATCAAGTCCAACGGATGTGCAACAAGGGTTGTGCAGAACCCTGACGTGAGACCTGCGATTAGCTCCACCTGTCTATGAGAAAGCTCCATCAGTAGGAATTAATAATTCGAGCCGCAAATTATAGCGATGAGTGGTTCTTAAAGTCACTACGTGATTACATTAATTACATTGACAATATCTTCATTCAAACTTAAATCACTATATACATGTAATATTCATATCCCGTATCTAAGCAGATGGAAATGGCGACAACAAGTTGAACAAAGATGGCTTCTGTGGGCTAGTAGACCATCCCAAGTACAACACAAAAGGGATGAATCCGTAGTGAGCAGCGGTCTTAGAGTACTCCAACAACTTGGAGATTCTTTCCTTCGACTCGTCAGACAAAGTGAATTGGTATTGGGCTGGTGCAGACATTCTCGCAATTGCTGTTTGTTCACTTAAAAAAATTTTGATGTGTTTTATGTCACGTGATAATCCAGCCATGGAGGTTGCAAAAGAGCATGGACTTCGGATCAAATTTCAAACAGCACGGAATGCCAGTGATTAGCTAATTTACCTTGCATATCCTAAACCAGCACCCAAAATTTAGAAGTGGGCCTTTTGTGGTGCGATTGAGCAATGCAAGGATGTCCTTCTTATTGACGTATTTGTTCACTCAATCTTCTCTTTTCGATGCTTGTGATCGGAAAAACAAATGACTTTTGGAACATTCAATGTTCAAAATCTCCCCGATCTAACAGTAACCTAGAATTTCATAGCTGATTTTACAAATTCTTTCCTCCCAAGCCATACATGCTTTGTCATGAGGTAGTTAGTGCTTTACCCTCCTTGAATTATGAAGTCGGAATATTTACATGCTGCTGAAGACAATTGTTGGCACACTTCGAGTAACCAAAGTGAGGTGAACATTCGGCATTTTTTTGCAAAAAAAAGTAAAATAATGCACAACTACACTGGAGTTGCTTGAACGTGAGCCAAACACCAGATGGCTCAGGAATGAGTCCTTCAGTAGTACAGTAGAAAAATTGTTGAACTAATAACTGATAAATAAAGTTCCCTCAACAATAATCTCGTTTAATTTGGTAGCGCCTATACGAATAAAAGTCGAACGTGATTTTTCCACTGTTGTGTCCAATTAGACCACTGTATTTTTTGCTTACACATTTCGGGAGCATCGCCCTAAAGCCAGCGAGAGGGCCAGAGGCCTGTTCAGTTGGCTGCAAACGCCGTGCGCGTGAAAATGCCTGAGCGAAAGAGGTTCAAGATCTCAATTCTTTGATAGTGTATTTTTTTGGACCTACAAAGCCTCCCTTATCCTTATCTTGACTACATACATTGCCATTTGGAATTAGATGTCTAGTACGATTGTGTATTGATTAGATTTACACCAGCATTTACTTCTGCTGGAGATAGTAGTAAGCTCCAATGGCGATAAGGAACACAACCACAGCGACCAATGGAGCAGACACTGCCGACTCTTGGTGGGTGCTGGTAGGGATTCTGGCTTCTTTCACGACACCTCCCTCAACTCTTCCAATCAACAAGTCGACTAATATTTCGTGGGCCTCATCGGAGTGGCCGATATCGTTGAAAGCTTCGGTGGCATCTTCACCGGCAACATCAACGATAACCTCCTCACCACCTGGGTGCTCATCAATGTACTTGGTAACGTTGTAGACCTTTCCGTTGTAGATAATCCACAAGTCATCAACTGTGTTGTGCTTGGAAACTTCGTCAGCTGTGAAAACCTTCAACTCTTCAGACATGGTACTAGTGGATTAAAGAAAACGATATGTATTCGAAATTTTGTTTTAAAAATTACTTTAGATCGAAAAAATCATGGCACATATTTGTGTTTGCATGTGGATAATGTTCGTGATATTCAGCTCTTCTGATTTTGACTCCGCGTTCTCAGGTGTCTTTTTACCTCATGTGAATTTCACCGGGTACTCTTACTTAATCGAGTAATACTTTATCAATTCTGCGAACAACTCAGAAGACCCAAAATACTGCATATAAAGTTTTGGCACAAATACCCATGGCAACTACAATACTTATCTTGTTCATTCGTATCTACGTTGTGTAAGCCACCCAAGTCAAGATAACGATAACTTAATGATTTATATTCCCCATTACAAAACTGTGACGTCATAATTGAAGCCCAAATCCTTCAATTCCTTCTGCTTGTGCTCCTTACTTTGTTCAAATTTCTTAGTGATGGCAGCCCACTCCAGCTCAGTCTTTGGCTTGTCGTGGGCTTCTCTGTTCTTGGTGTTCCAGTCAATGACTCTAAACTTTGTGTTGGCACCTTCGAACAAGTCTTCGTGCACGGAATCCAAAACACTAACTTTCAACAAATGTCCTTCCAAAAGATAGTTGTTCATGGTGTCAGCTGCTACGGCTGCGACTTCGGGATCAGCAAACTCAATCCATCCGTAATGCTTAGATGCTCCTGTTTTTTTGTTTCTGGACAACCTCAAATTTATAATGTCACCGAATTGGCTAAAGTATTTTTTCATTTCAACCTCATGGAAACCATGTGGGATTCTTCCGATGTAGATGACTCCCCTTTTACTACTTTTTCCTTTCGAGCTTTCGGTAGTCTTTGCTATAGTTTTGTTTATAGAGTGACCACCCTTGGTCACTGTCGTAACAGACTTGGATTTCTTTCTTGCGGGCTCTTCGTCTTCGATTTCATCTTCACTGTCGTCGCTGGAGAGACCATTCAAGTCTTCACTTTCGCTATCCAGAGAAAGCTCTCCCTCAGAGCTTTCTATTTGGAGTTCCTGCTCAATCTCTTTAACAGACTTTTCACTGTTCTTAGTGGCAGACTTGGATGCTTTAGCCATGTTGCAAGATAATTTCATTTTTTTCATATCAACTCGATGAGATGAGGACTTAGAATGTCGCGCGACATATTTAAATAATGTCGCGAACAGCTTGTTGCAACAAGGTGAATGTTTTGTAGACGGGTAAACCAACGACGTTCAGATAGTCTCCTACTACCCGCGGAAAGAAGACATTCCCAAAACCCTGTATTTTGAATCCTCCTGCTGCGTTGGCACCTTCTCCTGTACTGACGTAAAATTTGACAAGATCGTCTGATACTTGAGAGTCGAAATCTAGCTGCGTGAGCTCAGTTTCACAAAGCTTCGTGGTAGTTCCATCCTCTTCTATTCTCACAACAACAACAGCGGTAATTACTTCCACAGGAGATGATCTGTATTTGGAGAACATTTCCAAATGTTCTTCGTCGTTGGCGGGCTTTTCGAATATAGCTCCACCACACGTTACTATTGTATCTGAACAAAGAACAATTCTCTTTCTATTGCCCTGAAGCTGCTTCAAAACATATTCACACTTTTTGAGGCAAGTCTTCTTGACATAGCTTTCATTATTGCCCTCTTTCGGGAGATCTTCTGGGAACGTGGAGACAATACACTTGAAGTCTTTGATTTTGAGCTGCTCCTCGACAATTTTTCGGCGCTGAGGTGATTGGGATCCGAGGATGAACTCGTAGTCTTCAAGGGCTTTGAAGAATGACATGTGGATGTAGTGTGGTAATATCGGGGAGTTGATGATAAAAGCAACCTGTAAAAAAATAAATACAGGTTATGAGTGAAATTGACAACTTACCACAGACGTTGCTCAACCTGTAAACACTTCAAGCTTTTTTTTAGGAAAGTTATCGGGTGTTCAAATACCTGCTGGAAGTGCATCAAGATGAAAGTACTTTACAAGGATAACCCCAGAGTGCTTGTGATATACTCCGAAACGCATTCTTTAACTTTTCAATTCTTAGAAAGAAGAAATGCGGATCCAACGGTCGCTGTGGAAATCTTGCCGAATGACAAGATCACAAAAGAAGAGGGCTTTCGGATATTGATCAAGAGACCTGTGTACGGATGTCTTGGTCTCATTAAAATAGATGACCAGGTGTTCCTTTCAGTGATAACTGGAGCACAAAAGGATGTGGCACACCCTATGCCATACGAGCTGGTGGACAAAATTTACAACGTTGAATTTATTTCATTAAACAGCGATGAATGGGACTTTGTTGAAATGGATCCGTCTGGGGCTGCAATGATGGATCAAGAGCAATCTAATCAGTACGAAAATGACTATGCTCGTGCCATACATCCATGTTATGAGTTGAAAAAGCTTCTTTCCAACGGCTCTTTCTATTTTTCAAATGACTTTGATTTGACCTCT
The DNA here is from genome assembly GCA_030558435.1 of Kodamaea kakaduensis. Taxonomy (NCBI): domain Eukaryota; kingdom Fungi; phylum Ascomycota; class Pichiomycetes; order Serinales; family Debaryomycetaceae; genus Kodamaea; species Kodamaea kakaduensis. The sequence continues at coordinate 128,289 of JAJMSN010000025.1, forward strand.
CTTCTACAGGATAGGGGAGTAAACAATAAGCGCTTGTTCGGCGAAGAAGGTGATATTAATCCAAAGTTTGGTGAAAACTACAGACAAGATTACATGTGGAATTCTTTTCTCATGACCGAGTTACTTTCGTTCAGATCAAACTTGGACGAGTATGCGAGATCCATTTTAGACAACAATCAGTTTTTGACAATAGCAATAAGAGGCTTTGCAAAAACTGTTCGCTTGAACTCGCAAGACTCCATTACTATAGTTTCTAAGCAATCCTGGAGAAGAGCTGGTACCCGCTTTAATGCGAGAGGTATCGATGATAATGGATACGTAGCTAACTTTGTTGAAACTGAATTCATTTATTGCGACTTGTCTCAGTCTTCTGTTTACGCATTTGATCAGATAAGAGGCTCAGTTCCGACTTTTTGGGAGCAAGATTCCACTTTGATAAACCCCAAAATTACTTTAACGCGATCGGTTGATGCCACACAACCAATTTTTAACAAGCACTTCCAAAAGATTTGCCATCAATACGGTGTATGCCATAACGTGAACCTTTTGTCCAAGACAAAACCTGCAGAAGTTCAAGTCCTGCGTAGGTACAAGGAGTTATTTGAAAGGAGTGAACTTCAAGATGAAATGTCATTCACAGAATTCGATTTTCATGCCGAAACCAAACCACTGAGTGGTGGTTTTGCTGGAGCTACTAAGATTTTACCTTACTTGCATAATTCCTTGGAGGAGTTTGGATGGCTCTCTTATGACGTTGAGGAAGGTGTGTACGTAACCAAACAGGATGGTATTTTCAGAACAAACTGTTTAGATTGTCTTGATAGAACCAATCTTATTCAGCAAGTCATTTGTCAATACGTGCTTGATAACATTTTGAAAGCCCAGAGACCAGGTGATTCATATCGGAATAGAATTTCCCATGAGGAATTTGTGATCAAACATAATACTTTATGGGCTGATAATGGAGATGCAATTTCTCAAATTTATACAGGTACGAATGCTTTGAAATCTTCTTTCTCAAGATCCGGCAAAATGAACATTGCAGGTGCATTATCAGATGTCACCAAATCTGTCTCTCGAATGTATCAGAATACATTCGTCGATGGTAAAAAACAATCAACAATGGACCTACTTGTGGGCTACGATTCGAGGAATTCAACGCCAGTTAGAATTTACGACCCCATTAATGAGTATGTCAGAGATATGATCAAGTCTAGTGCTCACTTGTTCACCACTAATAGGGACATCAATATTTATGTTGGAACCTTCAATGTGAACGCCTATGACACGTCTCAAAGAGCAACTGATTTGACATCATGGTTATTTCCTGTGGAGAATTCTGACTCGCCACTCCCAGATATATATGCGATTGGTTTGCAAGAACTCATTGAGTTGAATGCAGGTTCCATATTGGGGGGAGATACTTCCAGAGCAGCCAAGTGGTCCGGAATAATTACTGAGCATTTAAACTCTCAACATGAGCCTTATGTGCTCCTTAGAACTGAATCTTTGGCTTCAATGACTCTTTTGCTCTATGTTAAGAAATCGCAGCTGAACTACGTTACTCAAGTTTCAGGAAGTTCAAAAAAAACAGGCATGGGTGGAATCACTGCTAACAAAGGTGGTTGTGCTGTGAGGTTTGAGTTTGGCTCGACATCATTTTCTTTGGTGACTTCTCATTTAGCTGCTGGTACGCAAGCAGTTGTTGAAAGATTCAACGATTACCAAACGATTCTCCAAGGCTTAACGTTCACACGAAACGCAACGATTTCGAATCATGATCATATTTTGTGGTTTGGCGATTTGAACTATAGAATCAATATGCCCAACGATCACTGTAGATCTTTGATTGAAAACGGCGCATTTGATGAATTGCTAGCTGCAGATCAGTTGAACCAAGAAATTAGTAACAAAGGAGCGTTCTATGGTTTCAAAGAAGGCCCAATAAAATTTTACCCGACCTACAAATTCGATAAGGGGACTTCTAACTATGACACTTCTGAGAAACAGAGAGTTCCGTCATGGACAGATAGAGTGCTTTATAAGAGTGCTCGGGGAGTGGAGCCCATAAAGAAAATCAACTATTCTTCGTTGATGGATATCATGGTGAGTGACCACAAGCCTGTATTTGCAACTTTCCATGCTACAGTTCAGTTTGTTGATGAGCCTAAGAAGTTACAATTGTCCAAACAATTGTACGAAAATTACAAACTGGGAAAGAAGGGAAGTCCAGAAGAAACCTTTAATCTGCTTGTCGAGCTATCTGAAAGCTCTGGATCGTCAGTTGCAAAAACTTCTCGCACATCCACTTTTGGCTCAGATACATTGTCCGAAATGAACTTGTTAGATTCTGATTTTGGTGATATGTCAAAGCCAACTGAAAGACCTTTCATTGATCAAACATTGCCGAGAAGAATCCCTCCCCCTCCAATGAGTAGGAAGGTAGCTAAACCCGATAAAAAGCAGGAATCGGCCAATGTCGCACCCCCACCCCCACCAGCGAGAAGAGCAACGGTTGAGAGTAAGTCAATGAATAATCCAAAGCCAATGAGTGTGCCGATTGGGTTTTCTTCAACTCCATTAATTCCAAGTAGGTCGAATTCAGCTACGCCCACGATGGGGAATTCACCAGCTACTACACCCAAGCCCCAAGATCACAAATTGGATTCACCTCTTACACCAAGAGCTCGAGATCCTAAAATTCAGCTGACACCAGACCTTTCGAAATCACCAGTTCCAGTTAAGCCAATGATTCCTGCAAAGCCAGCTTCACTTACAGGCAATAAAACAGTTGGATCTACTGGGAATGAAGATTTGAATTCCAAAGAGCAGACTGATGGTAGTAAGTCAATGTCTATGTCGGAGTGGAAGCCACTTGTTCCAAAGTAGAAGTCATTAGAATATTAGAATCATATAGAAAAATAAAGGGTGTTAAACAAGCCAGAGACTTCTCCATTATAAATTGCAAGAGATCCTTCTTGGGTCGTCCGCATACCAATTTACCAAAAAATCCGTTTCCAATTGTTCACACACAACATGTCTTCTGCTAAGAGAATCAAATTCGTGTCTATATCTGTTCCAATATTGTATGGAAATAATGCTTATAGGCTAACTCCTGATATGAGGAAGCCTAACACACCTGCTGATCATACACACGAATGGACGGTATTTCTTAAACCTATTTTGAATAATGTTGACTTGACTCCTTTGATAAAAAAAGTCACTTTCAAGCTTCATGAGACCTACGAAAATCCAGTGCGATCAGTAGAGAAACCCCCTTACCAGGTCACAGAGACTGGGTGGGGTGAATTCGAAATCGTCATAAAAATTCACTTCCATTCGGGCCTGGAGTTGGGTATAAACGAGAAAAACTTCCAAATATTTCATGCATTGAAGTTACATCCCTTTAGCTTACAGACGGCAAGGGAAAATGGAGAGGTTCATTCGGTTATGTATGACGAACTTGTATTCCAAGAGCCAACAGATAAAGTCTTCGAAATACTAACACAGAAACCACTGAATTTACTACCTTACAAGTTATCAGATCCTGACAAAAGGGACCAGGAGTTTATTCGGACAGATGAAATAGATGAATTGGCTCGCATGGAAGTATACATCAACAAAGTGAAGGAAGAGATTGAAAATCAAAGAAATGATTATAAAGACCTCGAACAAGAGAAACTTGCTTTGTTGCAATAATGGCATATATGGTCTCTAGTGTAATTCAACGCTTTGACGAAAAGTATATTTTGTATTCATCAATAAATCCCGGGATATCATGAAGACATAGGCCGAAGGGAGACGGTTTAAGTTCCCTAGCTTTTGCCTTACAAGACAAGCGCATACTGGTCATGACTAGCAGAACTGCACTCCGAATGAAACCTTGATGATTTACGATAAAGAGATAATCTAACGGGTAAAGGCCACCACCTAGGGGGTCTAGGATTCCGAGTTCTGTAGCCACTTTCAAACACTGGTGATTGTTAGATGTGAAGGGCACGTCGCTGACGTTGCAAGTTATGAAGCCATGGGCACAGCCATTCAAAGTTTTGTTGATATCCTCGATGTATTCTTTGCCTTGAGCACCTAGAAAGAAGACGAACATGAGCTGAGGTTGCTCTACATCGCTCATAGGTGCATCGTCTCCACCTTCTGAAAAACACAACTCCTTGAATATATCAAAACATAGGATAGGTAGCTTGTTCACAGTGGAATTTGGAAGGAGTAAAGGAGGTTTCTTGATCACATCTCTTCGCTGTGCTTTCCAGTTTATCCGATTATTTGAGATGCCGTAATGTCTGTGGTGTAGTAATATTGATCCAGTATCGTCGATTACTTCGAGTGAGCTTCGCTTCATAGGTATTTCATCAACAACAGTTGATACCCACTTTTCAGTCTGTTGTGTCTAAATTTCACTTGTAACGAAATCCATCGGCCTAATTCTAAACAGTGAGTGCGGAGAAAACATTACGTAATACATTATATAAGCTTATAATGTAGAAGAACTGGTTGTCCGCTGCTGGTACTAAAAACGCATTTCTCAAGGTAGTCTATAGCCAATATGCCTATGGTAAGCATTAAAGGAGCAAATTTATTCTTGTATCCTCATATTAAACAATTGCCATGGAAGCTATCAGCTCGAATTTTGTACTGGAAGACGGGAGTGAGAGAAACACCGTGCAGGTACCGCGCGGTTGGAAAAAACTGGCACATTCTAACCACATTATCCATTATCTATAATGTGTTCCTTGAAGACGATCAAAAAACTTCATGGAAGAGCACAATATTTAGCCCCAAAACTTAGTAAAGTAGTAAAGTAGGCCCTGTATCAAAACGGACTTCTAAGTTCAGCCATTCCTTATATGTGAACAATCCTACACTTTTGTGAGAGTGTCATTCGCTTGACAGTGCAAAATGAACAACCAGAACTATATCCTCAAATCTAGATACAGAATGTTGACTTTTTTATTTTAGCACATAATCGTTTTACCTAATACAAGATAACACCTTGTGCGCCCATACCGATAATTCGGGTAAGATTACAACTTTTTTTGCGAGAAAATGGTGCGCTAGACAGTAAAAATTGCATCTCCAGAAATTTATCATTCCATCTGGACATAAAAGTGTTGGCGGTTTCAACATCTTTTTACAAATGGTGCGCATGTTGCTCATCAAGTATTTCAGCTCACTCAGGTCCTTCTGTTGATTTAGCTATATTTGCATTACATTTAACAAGTATAAGTTCATTATTAGGAGCTATTAACTTTATAGTAACTATATTAAATATGCGTACTATAGGTATCCATATGATAAATGCACCTTTATTTGTATGAGCAGTATTCTTTACAGCCATCTTGTTATTATTATCATTACCAGTTTTAACAGCTGGGGTTACTTTATTATTATTAGACAGAAACTTTAATACAGGTTTCTATGAAGTAGGATTTAGACAACTTTTAGCATTCACGGATAAACGATTGGAAATTCGATTTCCCTACATTTAAAGGGACAAGAAATCGATTCAAGGAAACCATATAAAACTCAATTGTTTTCGTATTTTCTAAAACTCCATATAGATCGATGAAACTTGATCACATTAATAAACAAATATTATCAAACAACTTTCCGTGCTCTATAAAACAACGTTCAAAGCGCCATGAAATTTGCGACTTCACAACTAAACTTGTCTGCGCTGCTTTAGTGCTATCACATCTTCATCAATTTTAGTAAGTACTCATAATTTCACAATATTATGTTATGAATAAAAAGGGGAAAACATTCACTTAAAATCAACGTCACAGCGATAAACCGAAGGAGACTTTTGCATATTATTCACGTTTTTTCTTAGAGATCATAAAAAACGGAACTGTGGGAAACATCCCAATTTATCTAGATCTCGTAAAGATAAACATATCTTGTAGAAACACATTCATTGAATTTGCAGAGCTAGATCTTATAAATTGCATGTTTTTAATTGCAACCGCTTCGAGAAACAAAATATCCCCCATCTTATCTGATGTTCGGTACTTTGTCTGCATTTCTGTTAGACCTTTTTGATGCATGAAAATTAAACGTAGCCACTTGATAGTAACTTTAACATAACATTCACAAGTCCTCTTTAAGCGTGACGATGTGGTTTTTTTACATTGAAAAACTTCACAAGGAGATTGTGTGCGCTCAATCGAGTTGATAAAACTGGACCGTACTTTACCCTTGAACCTGGATATGATGCAACAGATATTCAATAATATCACTCCCAGCAATTAATTTACTCTAAATTGTTACATTCGTTCTTGCCGCACTGCAAAATTTAAATACTACTACGGAATCTTATATTGCTTGTTGAACTATAAATATATGACACCTTCACAAACTTCAAGGACAAAATGATTGGAATCAAAGTTCAGTACCGAATGCCAAGTATTAAGTCAGATTGAACTAAGGCTTCAATTAAATTCGCTTTTGTCCACAAATTTAATTGTCTGGCAAATTTGAAAATAAGTACAGTTACAGCCAAACCCATATAAATCGCTCACCTTTCGTAAAAATATCGCCTCGTAATATTTATTGCGTTGACAGCATCGTACAGCCAAACCATCATAAACTATGCACCCTTTGTAAACAAAATGTCGTAGTCCTATTTATTGCTTAGAGGACCGTAAAAATCAAGGTACTAACTTCAAAATTTTCGCGCAAAACAGTGACATAGTAGAATTTCAAGACATTATTCCAGAGTCATTTATCATAGACCATTGAACCTCTGGCAATTCTATAACCAGATTGGAAGATAAGTTTGGACGTGCAAATTTAGACGCACCCATATTATTGCAAAAGTCTAGAAGATTTAAAAAGAATAGCGAAATTTCATTAGATATTGATGCGAAGTTTGTGGGTTTAATTGTAGAATCAATGAACTAACTTGTTTTTCCAGTATCCTGAATAATTTTCGTATACATGTATTGAAAACCCATAATACGAATATTTCTATCAAAAAATTTCTATTCGCATTCAATGATTAATTTCTGAACGTAGAAACAGAATAATCTTATTTAAAAGGGTTATATAAGGGAAGTATATTATTTTTATTTATATAATTGTTATATTTATTAATATATTAAACTAATCTTTTGGACAGTATTCGTTGTTCTTGACTAGCCTGAAACCTTGAAAACCAAGTAATGGCAAAGTATAGGTAAGAGATGAGGTATTATGGCAGGTTCAATGACCTTGACCTAAAAGGTTGAGAAAATCGCATTATTGGTGTAAGAAGTCAGAGGCTGTCCCAGTAGCAACTCTGACCCTCGAGACTGAGATTCAGCTGTCTTCTAGTTATCAATTCCGTCGTGCTAATTCAATTGGATATAGAGACAAAAGCTGATTATACAAAATTATTTGTAACATATAGTTTAAACCATTTGTCGTAAAAATTGGCATCTCTACATTACTCGAAAATACCACAACCTACGAAAATTGTGCACTTCAACACAGCAAGTAAGATATAAAAATTATTCCGCATAACCTGAGTCGTCTCTCGTAGTAGTCAATGAGTTTGTAGTGTAGACATTTAAGCTGATTTACACGTAAACCTCCTAACTTTGCATCATTGTGGAAATAAAATTTCGTGGTCCTTTTTGAACGTGAAGTAGTGAAACTACATTTGAGACTTTTGCCAGAATATCCTTTTTGCAGTAAAAATGGCAGATACAGAAATTTATCATTGAATCTGAGTAAATAAATGTTGGCATAAGGTGAGCAATTTATGTGGGTTTGGCTCTACCTCAAACTTTACACCAATGTCTAAATAAAATTCCGTTCTCTTTTTAAACGTGACGGTTATGGGCTATATGCGAGACTTATGCGAGAAAAAATCGTGCGGTTGAGAGTAAAAATTGCACGTCCAGAAATTTATCTCTCTAAAATTGCTGGGGTAAGTTAGCGCATCAATTTATTACTGTAAACAATAAAAAGAACTACGATATCGTTTTACAAAATGTGCACAATTCTTGTGGGTTTGACGTTCTTAATAAAAACGGCTTGTAAACTAATTGTGTCTGTATAGAGTGTTTGCGGATCTGAAAGGCACACATTCAGCATGGAAGAGTACCTAGGACATTTTACACGTTGTATGGCACATGATGCTATGTATACACCTACACATGGCTATCATGACAGCCTCCCTTTCGTGCCTTGCTGTATGGTGGGTGCAAAATACTTTTTGCACCCAATTTAACATGCAAATTATTTTCAGTTTCAGTTTAAACCTGCAAGTTTGATTCCACACGAACAGATTTTACAGTTTTAGAAGGTAAGACTACAAGAAGGGTATAAATGATTGAGAAGATGTACGACGTGAGTGCTGCCACCTGATAACTTGATCATTCAGTTCTTTTATTTTCTAATATTTGGGAAGACATTACTCAGTAGTAGAGCTTTTGCAGTAAAGATCTGAATCTTTCTCGATGTTTGAGGAGACAGTAACTTATTTGTTGACTGTTGCTACAACTGCATGTGTAGCCATTGGTTTAATCAATACTTTTTCACCATCAACAGTATCATAGCTGTTTTCGTCCACGTATCTATCCAAAAGACTTCCCACGTGATTTTTTACTTCAGCCTTCTTCTCATCGGTCAAACTGGTTATATAAGATCTAGTCTCCCAATACTTGAACACATCTTCTGGTTTGATGAGCATGTCATGAAACGAAAAGAGCTCAACTTCAATTGGCTTGAATGCGCTCGTGTTCTCCAAAGCTTTTCTCCAAGCATTGCGACGATACTGCGGAACATCTCCGTCGAAAGAGTAGATATATTCTGTAACTTCTTTAGACCAAGGCTGATTGCTAAAGTACACCGTTGATAAATCCATAGGATCTGGATGTTTCTTAAAGTTCAATCCCCTAAAGTAACGACTATTATCATCAATATACTGGATATTTTTGGTTTCTGTCTTTTGACTTTCACTGGAATAATCATAATGCCAGATCAACCCTAGCTTCCCACCTGGTTTCAAGACACGCGCTATTTCTTGTGCACTTTCAGAATCAGCAAACCAATGAAATCCTTGTGATACAATGACTGCATCAACAGTATTTTCCTTCAAGGGGATTTCGTATGAAGAACCTTCATGCACATTGGATACAGTGGGGAAATTCTCTTTAAAACTTTCGAGCATTCCCTTACTGGGCTCAACTATGAAGAGGTTGTTTGTATTTTCTGTACCCCATCCATTCTCCACTAATCTTTGGGTGAACTTGCCAGTGCCTGCAGCGAGTTCAAGGATAGTCTTTTTGGTATCGTAGGTGGTAGTCCCATCTGTACTTGTTGCAAGTCCGAGAGTAGCCAAAAATGGATCGACGGTATCTTTGCGAAAAGTGAGACGGAAATTGCTGTACTCCTTGTGGTTCGAATTGAATGAGCCAATTGCAGTGGGGTGAGATTGTTTGGACATGTTGTTGAAGTAATTCCTAAAACTCCCTGAAAAATGATGTCATGAAAATGAATTTGGTAGTTGCTCGAAGTATGAGCACGGTAGCTTAATGAAAATAAGGTTTTCAATCCGAAGTTCGCTTTTAGTTGAGTTAGATAGAAGTCAGCTCTTAGAATGAAGGAATATTGACGCTTACCTATGCTACATTATATCATCTATATTTGATTGTCATTAAAAATCGTACTTATGTTGTCTTCTGAAAACAATCGTCTATGATACTTGTACTCACTTCATCTCCCAACTCCACGAAACAACTCTTCAAATGAGTGAGAACTTTCAATTTCTCGCCCAACGACGTTAGCGGGGTTTCCATGAAGTAGAAATTCACAAGGTCTGCACATTTCCCTTGGCAAACCAACTTTGTCATCAAGACATTCAAAAGTTCCATTGATTTGGTTAACCTGAGCAATGACATCACTTGTAAAAGAGTATTCAATGGGAGTGTTTTATACTCCATGTGTCTAAAAAGTTTAATGATCGATACCAATTTCAAGTTGATTTGATCTGCTTTGACCTCAAATTCGGAGATTCTCTTCAAATTATCAATCAATGACTCCACGAGCAATTTCTTGGATATTTTATTGTTGATTAGTTTGGCATTCTTTGCAATTATAATCTTCATATCATTGAAGTTGCAATTAATGAGTAACAATGATAACTGGTTAATTGTTTTTGCTTTAGAGCCTGGTGGACTAGGGTGACCAGGCGACTGCGAGGAAAGCACATATACTGCTCTCCCCATCAAGTATAATTCCGCAGTTTTATTGGAAAGGTTTTTGTACCTCCCCAATTTGTCAATCAATGTAACAATGCCCTCAGGGCCTTGTTTCAAATAATACATCATTAATAATTCAACATACATGGGTGATGTCTCCAAAGAATGCGGTGGAAATCTTTGAAACATTTCCATGAACTTCTTTTCTTGACCAACGTGAAGCAACGATAATGCATAGTACTTGAAAACTCCTTGTAAATCAATGCTATGACTCTCTACCAATGCAACGATAGATTCGAATTGGTTCTCCTCTGCTAGTAAAGACAAGTATTTTGCGACCCAATTCAGCTTCCATTCCAGCTTCACATTGTAAAAAGCCTCAAAAGTGTCCTTTTTCAAGACCAAGTTACGTAAGTAGACGTTTCTTGAATTTGCCGCAGAGTCAATGGCCAAATTCAATAACACGTCATTATGGTCTGACTTCAAAATCTCCCCATCCTCCTTCAAAGACTTGATCATTTTAATGGTCACAGCATCGTTTTTGCATTGCAAAAGCGATTCAAGGAGCCCTATTTTCTGTGCACTATCGAAATCCAGAATCAACAAACGTCTCATGAGGTCAGAAACATCAATCTTGAAAGCGCTCAATTGATTGATAAAGTTGTAGTTGATAACAATGCTCCACGTGCTTGCCGAAAAGGTGCTCCCTTTTTTGAAGTGTTCCACAAACTTTTCAATGCCAGCTTCATAATTAACATTGAGAAGGTAGCCCAAGTTGAGATCATAGGTCAACTTTTCTGGTACTTCGGAATTAGGTAAACAAGTGGGGTTCACATCGAGATGTCTCATTGTTTCAGCAACCTCTTCGGTGATCGAAATTCCCTCGACAGTCTCAAACAACAATGAAACATGATCTCTAATCTCACTCTTGTACTTAACCAAGTTTTCTCCAAGTTCAACGTACAAATTTTCTGTATCTTCGAGTTGGTTCAAAATTCTGCACTGAAACCTCAAGATCTTGTGGAAAAGATTTAAATCGCCAGCATGAACATACGACATCAAGAGTTTGGAAACATTAATCAACCCATAAATGTTGTCTCTCTGCAAATCGAATCTGTCTACAGCTTTTTCAATCATGGTGGAGTTCATGAACAATCTGATGCAATATTCTTGAAATTGTGGAAGATTGCTACCTTGTTCCGGCAATTGCAAATAATTGATAAATTCGGAAATGAAGGCATTCAAGTAGCAGCTATCATTGAAATAGTGAACAGACTGTGATGCAGCCACACTCCATATCAACCCAAAGTAGTATTGGTTGAATGGTTCTCCATTGGCATTATAAACAACACCATTGTTTAAGTAGTTGAAGAGCTGCTGTAGGCTACTCAAGTCATAGATCAAATGATTTTTCAACAAAATCTCCTTAATCAATTGGAAAACCCTAGCGTGGTCCCCCATGTTGATGCACAAGGGCAACAAAGCATCACGGCAATGGCGCTGCTTGTCACTTCCTGATAAAATGTGCATTGTTTTTGAGTTTTGGTAATCTTTCCTAATAGCCATGTACTCATAGAGATACCATATCCTCTGGTAAATGGATGAAGTGTCTTGTTCTGTCTTCAGATGATTGAGCCTGTCAATATATGAGATTATGAGATCATTAAAAACTCCATTTTCCAATTCCGGAAGGTACGTCGTGGCGTTGAATTTAACCACCAAGTCAAATGCTTTATCAACGTCATTTTCCATAACGCCTTTAATGTATGCTGATATAACCATTGAAATTTGTGGATCCGAAATCGAGTCTGAGTTTCTGTACTCCACCAACATCTGGTCCAAAAACTTTGATGCCAAACCAAAGAATTTATTTTGTATGAGTGACTCAATCAACTTTGAGTAAACCAAAAATTCCATCCCATCAGCTGCATGAGAAGCCTTGAAGCCGGAATAAATCGATTTTAAATAATCGTATAACTTTTCTTGTGCACTAAAAACGTTCAACCTTCCAAATTGTTTTGATGCTTCAATTAATGAAATGTAAAACGAAAAGTCTTGATCCTTCAAAGATATCAGAGGAAGAAGCTTTTGCAAAACACTGTTGGATGCAAGATCGGAGTGTTTTGCTAGAAAGTGCACCATGGTAGGAGCCAAGCTCTTCATGTCCAACTTTTGAAAATCGATGGACTCAAACAAATCAAGACCGATTTTCCCAAATTCTGATGACTTGGAGTGGCACGTCTGGCGCAGGTAGTAATTCTCGCTTGGGAACCCATACACTTCGTTGCTTCCCTCGAACAAGCTTTTCAATATAATGTTGTAAGTCTCGGGGGAAGGCTTAATGTTGTGTATCATATCTTCATAAACGGTGAGCATATTCGTCAACTTTGTCTCCACGCTCTCTACTGTTTTTTCCGAGTCCAATGACCTCTTTGCTATAGATATCAAGACAATATTGTAAAGATCCACGTCATCGCTTTCTATGTCGTTTCTGGTCAATGTTTGGTAGAGAGGGTAGATGATATTTAAATCTTGGGGAGTAGAATGTTGAGCATAAATTTGCTTTATTCTGGAGGTCTGTGATTGAAGGAGTTGAGAAGAAAAGTTATCCTCTTCGACTTCCTCAAACTTTACCTCCTCCTCGACATTCACCTCCTCAATCTTCTGAGTCTCCCTAACCCTCGCCTTGTCAGTTATCCCAACCTTTAAATCCTCGATCCCTGCCTCTCCAGCCTCCCCTTCTATCCTCCTACTTCTTGAGGAGAAGCTTCTGACCTGAATCAAGAAACTTGAATTCCTGAGGTTATTCGATAATGCAGTGAAAAATTTGGATGAAATGCTCTCTATGTTTGTGAAGATGTCCTGGTTGATTCTCAGAATGAAGAATTTCGTAGCATAGTCATAATATATGTACCCATCCACATGGTCTTCATGATTCAAAATAAATGCAAGTAGGGTTTCTGGATACTTGGCCCCCAGACCTTTTCTCCTTTCAGTATCGTAGTTGTATAAAGTGTAATACATGCCATAATGCCCTGGGTCTATACCCAAGTAGTTCTTGTTGGTATTTGAAGGGTGTGGACCTTCACGAAGCTTTTTAGTGAAAAACTCATAGTACTTGGATAAGCTGTTGTTGTTGAGATACGGGTGGGCACTTGAGAAGAAGTTTATTCTTTCATGTGGGTAGGTGTACTTCGCCTGTTTGATGAAGTTTATGAAGGCCATGTTGAAAGTTCAAAGAACAAACGAGCAACAAATGAGGAATAAATGAGCGAAACAAAATTGTTCAATGAACTGTAATCTCTATAGATAGTCCAGTAGTCCAATAAGAAGTTCCACTTTAATGATTTAATGTAATGTCAATACTTTGTAAATTCAATTTTCACTGTCAAATTTTCGCTACTTTTTTGGAGTCATAAATCTAGTCATCTGTCAATTGTCATATGACATAAATCGAAAAGTGTAGGCCAAACACGCTTACACGATTTTACATAAACAATGCAATAGCAAGTGTGATCAGATCTCAGAGATCTCCAGCGCTAATCTACGTTGCTGAGTTTTGAGCGAAAATGCGTTTGCCATCCGGAAATGAACGGACGATTTGGATCACAAAAAATAAAAGAAAAAAAAAAAGACAGAAAAAAACGGCGGAAGGGAACGGAAAATCGTACTACTTTTTTGTCTCTTTGTACCTTACTGTTTTTAATTAGTTCATTCTTTATGCAACCTTGTCAATTTACACGGACGAATGATTTAAAGAAAAGGTATGAGCGAAGCGAATTTCATGGAATGCCAAGACATGTAACCAAGAGCAAATGGGTATTGTAATGAGTGATTAGAGTATGGTTTACATCTACGATTTCCTTCTCTTATCAATGTACGTCCTCTTCTATTACTGTTCCTGTAACGACAACTCTAGTACTCTGCGTAATTGTTCATCCTCGTCTAACTCTTCATAATTTTCGTGATTTTCATGTTGCACCTTCGACTCTTCGATTGCTCTTAAAAGGTCATCGTCCATCGGCGTCACACTCAGACTGAGCGCTAATGCAACAGTGAGCTCATCTTCCTCGTCAATGTCTCCGTTATATTTCTGAAACAACTCATTCCTCTTTTCCTCCGCCCACCGTTGATTATCGTAATCGTCCATTTCATCCTTAATCTTTTGCTTATCAAACCTCTTGAGCCCTCCCACACTCTTGGGCTTTTTACGTGACACACTTTCGTGAGTCGCAGCCTTCTTCCCAAACTGGAAGTACTGGATCAACTGCCCAGTTATTATGGCACCCACAGCATTTTGTTCACTCTGATCAAGAAGAATTCTATTAACGGGCACAACCTCAGTGAATTGATACTTTTTAGGGGGCTTGACACAAGCCTCACGGATAAACTCTCCAGAGAAAACATTGTAGATGTTGACAAATCCATTGTACCCACCTATCGCAAGCACTGAGGAGTTGAGCTCTATCGTAGTGATGGGTCTAATGTGCTGGTGTCTCGTGGTATCGGGAGCGTACTTGCTGAATTCCGGTACCACTCTAGTTTGTATTACAATGTCTCCAGTATCACGTACTCCCCACACTATAACTGAGTCATCGCTCATGATGTTGGCGCACAAGAGTCCATCTTTCCCAGCTAGACTGTGGTTTGGGGGCCTGGACCGAACTTGTGTTTGAAGTTTGGTTGAAAGAACTTCACAGTTGAATGTTATGGAGCGAGCAATAGGATCCACTTCTTTAGTTTTGCTCACTTCTTCGGCTCTCTCCTCTTCACTTTGTATTGTTTCCTGTCTCTCCTCCTCTTTTCCATTCCCAACATCTCTCTCCCCCCACCTGTAAACATCAATCCTTGACTTGTACGCTATTATTATGTTTCTTCCTCCAAAATCAACCGCCAAATCATTTCTTCTAGTTGCTGGAGGATTCCCAAAATACACAGGATAGTTTCTCAACGTCTCATCATCAAAGTCAACTTTAATCTCATAACGATTAGTGATCTCCAAACTCGAAAATTCAATTACGTAGCAGCTCTGTTGCGTGTTGCAAACTATTGTCTTTTTGAAATCACTCTTGATATTGAGAATGGGTCCATCAAGGGTTACATTACGTTCCACTTTACCAGCTAAAGTCCATAACGTGAGACGACCGGATAGATGCCCGCTGATAATATCCACCTTTTCCTTGTGTTTGTCTACTTGGTCATTTATCAAGACACAAATTATTGGATTTGCATCTTCTTCAACACCAACAATCTGTGTGGATGGTGAATTGGAAGTCGTAGATAAATTCTTGATTGCTAAATCACCCGTATTTCTTCCCACGACTAAATAGTTCCAGTTCAAGTCACAAGACACCAACAGCGAGGGCAAATTCCCGCCATCAACAAAGCCTTGATGTCTACCATCTTGTAATCTTGCCGTTGCGATATTTCCTATTCTTTGGGAAAACGTCATAATCTTACCCATACCATCCAAGCTGCGAAAATCCCCAAATACTCGGTCCACATGCTGTAGCTCGCTGGTGGGAAGAATATACGTTGTGTGGACTGGTTCACCTTTGTTCCACTTCTTCATTATGGCCACACGTGCGAAGTACTCCATCATCCACGCACTGGAGCATGACACACTAGGGAATGATGTTTTGGGGGTATGAAACTTGTTGCTAAAAGAATTGATCCATGTAGACTTATCTGACACTGCAAAATTCCATCGTTTGCACACCAAACGGATTATATTGAGTTGTATGGGATCAAGATTATAGAATATTCTAATGAGAATTTCTATGGGGAGATCCATTATGGTACTGGAGGTGGTAGTAGGTGCGTCATCGGTGGTGTTACCGAAACGGTCGGCCGACATGTGAGAAGCTACCGATAAGAATTAGTGGCAACCAAATAAAGAAAAATAGGCCAGTGGCAATAAAAGTTGCACAAGCGAATATTGAATGAATAAATTGAAGAAGTAGTAGGCGAAAGATTTAATCTCAGGGAAGTGGATATTGGTTCAATAGAACTTAGAGAGAATGTACTATCTATCAGTAGGAAATGGAGAATATAGCAAACACAGTGACTCGAGAAGACAAAGGTGGGGTGAGATGAAGCAGAGTACTTAATAGCATTGACCTTGTTGAATCAAAGGTAGCGATAACCTTTGTTTGTTCGATACCATGTTCGTAAATATAAAGAAAAGAAGTTGGTTCATTTGAATGAGTTGAATGCACATAATTATGTAAAACTGCAATTACGTCAAAATTCAGATCCTTTTTCAAATGCAAGAAAATCGAAAAATTTGGCCAATTTTGAAAAATTTATATTCATTCACTTCAATTATGGCCGGTAGTTGTTTTCAACATTGTTGATTTTCTTGACATTAAAGCTAAGCACTTTCCTTCTTTCCATTTTTGCCGTACGTAAACTTACGGACACGGTTTGACTCAACACCCTCACATTCATAATCTCTCAAAAGTTCACTCTTTTGATCCACTGTAACGCTTTCTATCCTTTCGAATAAATCTATTGGCTCAAATACTGTACTAAGACGCCGATCTCTCATCACACTCACATTTTCGTTTGGCTCAATTGTAAGTTTGTTCGCTGAATTGGCACTCAATTGTTCGTTCGCTGAAAAAAAGTGAAAAAGTATTTTGGTCATGTCTTCCACCGACGAATCTCCTGTGGAGTTCAAGGAAATTACCTTGAAGGTTCAACTTCCACAGTGTTTGGACAACAAAACCTTGGAAGTGACCTCTCTTCTCACTGAATCGGTCAGTGATTTGAGGCAAGCGCTCCTTATCTTGCCCTCCACCAAGAATCTCACCAACTATGATATTTTCTTTGAAGGTGTTAACGTTTCCCGTGATTGCGATGCAATGATCACTTACGAGGATCTTTTGAAGTCTTTGGAAATGAGCACAGATGTCTCTGAGTTGGCTTTCTCGATCAAAGAGAGAGCATACAATTTGGCTAATGTCTATGAGCACATTATCCGTTTCCGTGAGGTTATTGGTTTGCACTACTTTGATAGAATTTCCCAGGAATTCGGTACAGCCTCGGGATCCACCAAGTTTAACGAGTTGGACTTGGAAGCTTTAAAGATTCCCCAGAGCGAGGAGGATGTGAAGGAGGACAAGAAAGAGAATGGAGAGAACAAGAATGAAAAGTCTGAAAAAGTCCTTTCTTCCGAGCAATTGAAGAATGTATCTGAGGTCTCCTCCAGAATTCTTGAAGATGCCTCGAAACTCTCCGAGCACGCCAAGTTTACTGGATTTTCAGCCAAGACCAAAGTGCCTATCAGATCATTGACCGTTTCCCAATGGTCTCCTGTTCCTGCTGCACAAAAGACGAAAGGTGATTTGCTCTACCTCACTTTGCAAACCTTGGAGAATGATGTTTACAACATCACTTGTCACATTACCGGTTTCTTTGTCAACAGAAGCTCATCTGCAAACTTCAATCCTGCCATGAGAATCAACGAGAAGGGTGGTGTACACAAGAACTACTTGTTGTTCAATTTGTTGGACTCATTATCGCCCAAGTTCTCGCAAACCATTCAGGAAAACGAGGTGGCATTATCGGAATCTACAAACCACCCTGAGTCCTATTTATTGGCAAACAGATCCTTGGCGGCTCCATGGTTGGTCAACACTGAAAACGTTGTCAACTTGCCTGATTTGTCTAGATTCCAATTACCTCTCCTCTCCAATGGTGTGGACGGTTCCGCTTATATCAAGGACTGGAACGAAGATATCCAAGCTGTTCGTGAATTGCCAAACGAAAGCTTCCAGGATAGAATCTTGAAGGAAAAAATCATCCACAAGACTTTGTCTGAGTTTAGCAGAACTGCCACTGAGACTGCCATCAACATTATCAAGGGAAATTTGACTGCCATGGATCCAAACGAGGACTTTGACAAGCGCATTTACTTGAAGAATGGTATCTTTTACACTTCGGGTGCCACAACTGCTGATATCTTTGAGCAGACTGGAGGCATCGAGGCCTCTAGATACACTGCGAACAAGGACATCTCTGCCATTAAGGTCTTGAACAGAATCGACGCTCAGGGCGTGCACTCTTTGGTGTCTTGTATCGTTGACTTTATGGGTAAGAGAATCGTGTGTCAAGCTCCTGTCCCTGGTATTTTCAACCAGAGTGCTGGTGATGATGAAAAGGTGGTTTACGGACTTTCCAGTGATTCCTCCAAGGTTTTGTTTGACGAGTCCTTCAGTGAGCCAATGAAGCAGATTGCAGAGACCTTCCATCTTAAGAGCCACGATGTCCAGGTTGGTGAGACCAAGGAGACCTTGGCTGTTTCCAAAGAAACAAAGGGTCTTTACGGTACTGATGGCCGTAAGTATGTCATCGACTTGTACAGAACAGTGCCTAGAGATGTCGCTTTTACTGAGGAGCATTACGATTCTAGTGAGACCTCTTACCCACATGGGGAAGCCTTGCTCAGACATGAGGCTGTTGCTGACTGGTGGAAGCGTAACATTTCTGACTTCATCAAGAAGGAAACTGAAAGTGGAACCAGTGAGGAGGAATTGGCTCAGCTCCAGTTACCAACCGATAAGTACGTCTTCAACCCAGATGCCGAGTCCAAGGATGACCAGAAGGTCATCAGGGAGTTGTCTTCTTTTGTCAAGGATACCTTGATTACTGAATTCTTGAATGATATTACTAGCAGCGTCGCACCTTTCGATGGAAGAAACTTGACCGAATCCTTACACAAGGCAGGTATCAACTTGAGATACTTGGGTTACATTGTGGAGCAGGCCAAGAAGAGAAGAGATGGTGCGGTCAAGGAGGGTGAGGAAAACGCAAAGAAGAATGAGGAAGAGGCTGTTGGCTTGAGAGAAAAGGCAAAGGAAGAGGCTGAAAAGAAGGCAAAGGAGGTTGCAGAAAAGGCAAAGGAGGCAATGGAGAAGGCAAAGAATGGCGAGACTGAGTCCAAGGAGGCTGAGAAGAAGGAGGAGGACTCGAAGGATGAAGAGAAGAAAGAGGAGGAAGAGAAGACCAAGGCGACATTTGAACCTATTGTTGCCAACTATTCTGCTCTTATCAGAGTGGGAGTTCAAGAGATGATTGCAAGAGCTTCCAAGCACTTGTTGCGCAACTTGTCTCAAGACGTTCCAAGTTACTTGATGCCAGCCTTTGTTTCCCACTTCCACAACTGTTTGTTGGGAGGAGATGTGAATGCAAACCCTGTTGCTGATGTGCCCTCGGACTTGCAGGAATTTTTGTCTCCTGCTGAGCTTGAGTTCACCAAATTGACTCCATCAACTGTTTCCCAGTTGGTAGTCAAGGAAGTTTACTCTCGTTTCAGATACACCTTGGGTGGTGACTGGCTCTCTGGGATCCCGCGTGTACAGCTCATGAGAGAAATCGCACACAAGTTTGGTATTCAATGGAAGTCCCAGAACTACATCTTTGGTGCTGAGGAGTTTAAGGAGGAACAAAAGAAAGAAGAGAAGGTGGAGCAAAAGGAAGAATCAGTTCAAAAGTCCAAGAAGGGAAAGAAGCAGAACAAGGTGGTTGCCAAGCCTGTTGTTCAGCAAGTTAGAACCACCACCTTCATTGGAGAAGACATTGTCGACTTTGTTCCTATTGTGAAGGATTCCGACTACAAGTCTGCGATTGTCGATGAAATTTTCCAGACTGCACGTGCACACATTGTTCAGGGCGACAAGGATACTGGAGTTTCGTTATTGAACGAATTGATCAACATCCAGGAGCAAATCTACGGTGTTGTCAGTGCTGAAACTGTGAGCTTGTACACCTTGATTGCCCAACTTTTTGCCGAGATGGGTATGGAGTACCAAGCTGCGATGATTGCACGTAGGGCCATTGTGATTTCCGAGAGAACCACAGGTTTTGACTCGTATGACACTATCACCGCGTACATGAACTCTGGGTACTTTGAGTCTTCACAACTCGAATTGGTCAACTCTTTGAAATTGTACAAACAAGCCATTGATACCTGGACTCACGTCTATGGAAGAAACCACCCAATCATGGTGACCACAGTGAGTAACTTGGCTGACAACTTGTTGCTGTTAAAGATGTATCCTGAGGCTGCCAAGTTCTACGAGGCTGCTGTAGAGATCTCTACCCTGGTTAACGGACGTATTTCTGAAATCACTGGTAGTATGTACCAGGGATCTGCGTTGGTTCTCTTGAATGCGGGTAAGTTTAAGGAGTCTTTAGAGCAGTTCAAGATAGCAGCTGACATCTTCACCAAGACCATCGGCTTTGATGATGCGTTGACTAAGCGTGCAAACAACTACGTTGACAACATCAGCAAGTACATCGAGTACTTGGCCGCACAGGAGCAGCAGAAGAAGAAGCAGATTCTGCAAAGAGCCGCTGCCACGGGTAACAAGAAGGTCCATGTGAGAGCTTCATCCGAGAAAAAGTCTTCCAAGGGCAAGAAGGATGCAGTGAAGGCAGACCCTGAGATTTCCTCTCGTTCAGTTGAGGACATTTTGAAGTTTATCGAGGGGGATGAATAATGTAAATAGAACATCCATGAGCACCCATGAGTGTAGCAAATGGATGCGAATAGAAGTATTCATAAGCGAAGCGAATGAATGCGTAAATAGACAATTGATTATACTAGAAAATTTTGCGAAGCAGGAGCATTCTGAAATGAGCTGAAATGAAGTAGACGTCTTGCATCAATTGAGCGAAAGACTCAATAACTAATGATCGTTCAATCACCTTCAATTTTGCTCACCCTAAATGCAAATTTACTTGACTACAAAATCAAATAAGAACCCTTTAAAAGTACTTATAAATGTCTAATTTTTGCTCCCACGTTGATGGAACGAGCAATCAAGCGAGGCGAGACTGGGTGGAATGCAGTCTTGGTCCACGTTGTAATTGAATATTTTCTGAGCTCTAACTGAGCAACTAAATGAGCGGTGGGCACTTCAAGAAACTTGATGGTACTGGAAATAGATTGTAATCCTCTATTTTCTCACCATACACCCACTCGCCAAGCGCTCTGTTGATAAATATGAACACACCTTAACAGTTGAACATTTTATGAATGAACACTGGTTTGCTTTATTTCATTCCTGAAACTAAATTGTTCAATAAACACTTGCTTGAAAACAGACATGAATCGTTCGCCATTCTTGTTCATGTTGCCTCATCAGTTGTTCATTGGTTGTTCACCGATTCAACTCTCTTGTGCTTAAATTCCACATGAATATTTCTAATAAACTTGTCATCCTTCCTCATCAACTCCTTCAATTTCTCCTCAGCTTCATTGAGCTGAATCAAATTGAAGGAGCTCTCCTCAGTCCGTAAGGTCACGAAGACATTTGTGTTTGCACCTGCACACATTACCAGCAAGTTCTCAAGCTCAAACAGTTTCAAGTCTTCATTTTCCAGTATTTCCAGCAGCACTATCTCGTGTAATTTATCATAGGTTTCGCTCCCTGGCTTCTCTCCCCTGTCGACCAACTCGTACCACGATGTCTTAAATGTTCCCCATCCGGCCTTAATGATCAACACGGAAACACAGAGCCCCCCAACGGAGTCCAACCATGCAAGATCGAATAATATGCCACCAGTCACAGTAATCAAGGCCACCAATGACGTCAAGGAATCAACCCTATGATGCCATGCGTTGGCCACAAGCACCTTGGAGTTGGTGGCATTTGCAACCTTCAAAGTTTTATGGAAAAGGATTTCCTTAACCACAATGGAGCCACCAGCTATCCAGGCAGCGTTGATGTTGGGCACTTCACGAACTTCTGTGTGTTCGGAACCCATGTGTCCATCCATGTGGGAATGGGAATGGCTGTCAGAATGCGAACTCTCTGTGAGCGAATGGGAGTGGGAGTGTCCGATTTGAATTGCGGAGAGATGGTCGTAGATATATGACGGCAATGTGTACTCGAAAACTTGCAACATTGAGGACCAACCCACTGAAATTCCAGCGAATAAGAGGACTCCACTAACCAAGATGGACCCCACGCTTTCGATTTTTCCGTAACCTAGAGGGAAATGAACCGGGGTCCCGATTTTCAGTGCAACATTCACTGTGGCCAACGTGAGAAAATCTGCCACCATATCAGATACCGAATGAATGGCATCTGCCACCAAGGACTGCGAGTGGAAGTAAACACCCCCCACACCTTTGGAAACAGCCATGGCAACATTGACAAGGAGCCCTATCCATGTGATTCTCACTGCAGGGTTGGAAAGGATGGATTTGGTGCTTGTTACAAGAAGTTCATTAGGTTGGGAATGGGAGTGGGAGTGTCCAAACAACGAGTGGCTGTGATCATGGGAGTGTGAGTCGTGAGAATGCTCATGGGAGTGCGAGTCGTGAGAGTGCTCATGGGATGAAGCCTCATGGGAATGGTTGTGTGAATTATCCCTCCTATTAGTTAACTTGTTCATGGCTGAATTTTTAAAGTTTTTTTGGGATATGCTGAAGGATCGAAACAAAAGCTTGGGCAGGCGGCAATGGCCCGTAATCGAGCGTAAATTTGCGCCTTCCTTTGTCAATTGCGTTGATAATGGGGTTCCATGAGCAATTGCACCAATCAGTGCACTAAGCAGTGCACCAAGTGTGGAGAATGATCTGATGGTGGCGCCATGAATAACGCGTCCGTCTAGACCTGAATGTATGTATAGCAGTCTCAGTTGCCTATATGGAGTCAATGTGACCCTCAGTGCCACGCATCTGGCTGATGGGGTTGATATCATATAGCGTTGGGCGTATCAATGTAGATGAGGTTTTTTAGATCTCGAAATTATCTCCATATCAATTTTTTCTACATATTTTTCGGATCCGAGATGGTGACGGATCATGTGGAACTACAGGAAGTATGGGAAATGCGAAGAAGTGTCCAGGTTAAAGTCACAGTACATACGAGACAACACAGTAGACTACTTGGTGTATTATATGTAAAATGGTACTCACAAGGCTCTTTTAGGAAAAAGTTTCCCCATAATTTGTTCCCCATGGAGAACTCAGAAAACGGTCTAGTGAAGCGAAGTTATTGAGATGCGAGGGAATGATCCATATTTGGTTTACCTTATCCCACAACCAAAACACTATCACCTTGGCACTAGCACGTTACCAGCACCGCACTGTCCATTTACTAACAACCGAGCTCATAACCTTACACTATCTCTACCAATCTCCGATTACTAATTACCTATTCTATTAATGCCCTGAAGACGTGTACATTGTACACATCAAAACATACCTTGCTGTATCTGTAAACTTCCACTGCATCATAATTCTTGAAATCATGTATGAAAACAAATATGAGCACTTCGTACTTCATATATGATCACGAGCTCCAGAGTGCATTTGATGAGCACTAACGAGAGCATTAACACGAGCGCGAGCAGATGAACACAACAAGCTATGCGTTTACTTTTTCGTTTACTCTCCTCTTGAAATGAACGAGAACTTTGCATAGTTTTGCTTCGCTCATCTATGCTTACTATTTATGCTCAACTCATTCATGCTCACGAAAACAACTGCTGCACTGCCGAAGTGGCAGAGAAATCAACATTCACTGGCTCAGGCTTTTCAACCTTCTCTACCTGCTTATCCCTCCATCTTCTCAAATCGCTCTCCAAACGGCTCTTTTCTTGTGCTTGGAACAATGCATATTTCACCAGAGGCGTGGGTCTGTGTACGTGCATGAAATTGCAAAAGTCCCTCAGACAACTGTTGGTATCGTACGCCCTACAGTTTGCCTCGTGAAAGCTTTCTACGGGCGAAAGTTCACAATGCACAGGTCGACTATTGAACCATTCTTGGTTTAGCGTGAGTGTTGCAACCAGCGCCATGTCCCTGTTCTCAAACCTCACGTAAACGTTGCCATTCAAGTGGTTATTTTCGTTTTCACACACCACGATATCCTTCACGTACCCCAACAGGGCAAACTTGATAAAGATGTCTTTGTAGAACTCATCAAAGGATTTTTGGAGCTCTTGGGGGTTGACCTCCTCTTCGTTGTTCTTGTCGAGCTTGGGGTTATCGTATAGGTTGGAGAGGAGGAGAGTATGCGACGAGATGGGTTTGATGTGGCGTCTGGAGCATTTTTCACCGTGACGGCACGCTCCTATTTTGGTGTAGAATGTGCAGCCTTCGACCATGATAAAAAAGATGGAGATTGATTTTATTTTTTGTTCTCAACTTTCCAATGGCACTATTACTGTTCTAATGATCTGTTAATGGATGACCTATTAATGACCTATTTTAAGAACAAAAACAGTGTATCAAATGAAGCTGATCTCAAAGATTTCAAAGATTGAAGATTTCAAAGATTAAGGTTTTAAAGATTAAAGATTTCCTAGATTAATTTCAAAGATTGAAGATTCCATCCTGCTTGGCCGGAGAAATAGTTGTTCATATCTTATGGCGTTTCTACGACATGATAATCCTTATTAATTTTCGTTGTCATAATGTACATATACGTTTTTGAACTTGCGCGATGTCTATTATCTACCTTCCATATAGAGATGGTACAATCTCGCATTGCTCGATTGTTGGCACCATCTTTGGTCTTAATTCTCATACACTTTCAGTCACAGACCGACTAACCACCTTGGCATCCTCCTTCTCCTCGTCATCGAATTGAACAATGTCATCCTGATCCAAATTACTCTTGGGTCCCTGGTACCATTTCCGTGCCCGCACGAGGAACCATACCGTGGTCATAAGCATTGGTCCAAAGTATACCACACATGTCCAGTTCATGGTATCCAACGTCAAATCCTTGCCCCTCACTGTAGGCATACACAAGATTGGAATCATCACGAGCACAAACGCACACGAAATGATCCCAATTGGCGTGGAAAGCCTTCCCAAATTCACGGGGCCCGGCTTGAAAGTATCCCTGGCCCATATTAACTTCATTAATGTGGGCATGGTGAAGGAAACAAAAGCAGCAATACCATTCACAGAAAAGATTGCTCCAATTGCAACGGGTCCTGCAAACATCAAAAACAAGAGACACTGTCCGATTCCAAAAGTCACCCAAACGGCAATTATCGGGGTTCTAGTCAACTTGTTCACAATCTTGCAGTACTTGGAAAGGAACGGGAACAAGTCATCACGCGAGTATGCAAAGGTAACTCTCGACAGTGAAAGCATACATGAGGCACCCATGAAATACGACGATACAATGGTCAATGCAGTGGCGGTATTCAACAACTTGGTGGTGAATATCTGACTGAGGTACGTGACAAAAGGCTGTCCCAATCCCATGGGGTCCTCTGCAATTTCGTCCAAGTCAACCACAGTGTATGCGATTGCAATCATAAAGAGGAACCCCACCAAACCTCCAATAGAAGATGTCATTATAATGGCCTTTGGAACTGCACTCGCGGCATTGCTACACTCTTCAGCCAAATGGAAGGGGGAATCGTAACCGCCCATTGTCCATATAACTCCCAAAAAGGCAATAAGTGTCGCAATTCCGTCGGGGAAGTCAGTCCTATTTTCAAACCCCCATGCGGCACTATTGGAATTGAATTTGGTGCCGTCTGGACGTTCCTTGACACCGGCGAGAATCATTACGAAAACCACAGCGAGAAACACAATGTTGGCCATGGTTCCGGTGGCATTGAACTGCGCGAGCCATTTGGTTGGAAGACATGCAATCACCGCATGTGAAAACTGCAAAGCCGCACAAACACCATACACCTTACCTGGAGTCACTTCAAAATGCAGATTATAGGCCACAAGAGCCAAAATCATCAGCGCACCAGAATAATTGACAGAGGCAGCAACAGTCACTTGACACAACCAATTGGACCAGCAGGTGATCCATGTGAAAAATGCCTTGTACTTGGGCGGGGCCAACTGTGAGACTGCATACGGCGCACCCGCACTCACGGGGAACGCTGAGGCCGCCTCCGCAAGAGAAAGTGCCACGCAGGTGACAAAACCAACACAAATCAACCAGGGGACGGGACTGACACCATTAACCAACTGCTGGTAGGGGAACGTAGCTGCAATCGATGGGAGCAACCCAAGCACGGAAAAGGCAACGGAGAAAACAGTCCATAATGAAAATTCTCTTTTGAATTCAGCCTTATATCCCATCGCCATGATCATGGCTTCGTCACCAGTGACCTCGTGGCTCACATTGATGGCTAGCCCTTGATCAGACATGATGGACTTGATATTCAAGTCATCAACTATAATTTGAGACTTAACAGGGTGCATGGTGGACATCTGGTTATTTGAAAGATGTCCCATGTTTAAGTACTGAAATTATTCTCATTTCTCTCATCATTTCATTTCTTATCTTATCAGAAATTGTTGCAAAAAGAGAAGAAATAAAAAAAGGAACGATAAAAAAGGAAATGGAGAAAAATTGTACAATAAGAATGACAGATGTCAGGTGTTTGCTCTCACCCTCCCTGTGGGTGTTCTTTTTCAAATCTCATTAATGTGAAATGGAAATGTGGCAACTGAATTCCCTATGAAGTAAAGGATTCTCAGATTGAGAGTTCTGGACAGCTTGCCCTCTGGGTGATTGGGGGTCCACTGCGGCAAACCCTTCCTAATTAAGTAATTTTGATATGGAACAATAGAGGATCTCCAACGGAAATACAACTGTGGATGCTATGTTTGAGCAAGTCTTCAAAGGTTCATGGCTAGAGAGTAAAGACCCCAGTGGGGCTTAGGAGTGCTTTGAAGAAATTTTGAAATTAGCTTTTCAGGACGCCTCAAGTGTTCTACTGATTCTGGTCACTGATTATGTCGACTGATTCTGCTTTCTGTACGTTGGTTTCTGCTGAGACCGGATATTTGCGGTTGCTGTCAGTTGGGTGCCTGCATAACTGCAAGGCATTCCACGTCAAAGTTCAAAACTCCGCTAAGCTCATCTTATCTACGCGCTAAGCCTTTGGGAACTGATAAGAATTGTGCCACAAAATCACTCCTTGCAAGCCGTAGAGGGACGTTGAAGAGAACAACAACGAAAAGAAGTAAAAAGAAATTGAGAAGGTTGTCTTTAACCGCACGCTGAGTAGGTTGAAGTGAAGTAAAAAGTGAAGGTAGTACAAAGCACAAGATGAAGAGGTTGAAATCACAACTGAGATTTTATCACAACTGAGATTTTATCACAACTGAGATTTCATCACAACTGAGATTTCATCACAACTGGATTCTCATCACAACTGGATTCTCATCACAACTGGATTCTCACAACTGGACTCTCACAACTGGATTCTTATCATAACTGAGATTCTTGAGGAAGTTTGTAGTGAGGAGTACTCGCAACATTCCAATTCACGTTTAGTTATCATCGCTTACAAAACTTCTAATCTTCAAATGACCATTTCTGTTCTAATATACACTGAATATCTATATTCTTTGATCACAATATTTCTACGATTGCTTTCGATTAGTTCGGCGAGCTGTTCTTGGACAAACTATTCCTCTCCATTGCAACCGACTTTTCGGTACCGTCAATCACCTCGAATGATTTGACATACTCCAAGTCGTTTTCGTCCAAGTTACTCTTTGGTCCCTTGTACCACTTGTGAGCCTCAACCAAAAAGAAGACGATTGCAATGATTAATGGTCCAAAGAAGACCACCGAAGTCCAGTTCATCAAATCCAACGTCAAGTCCTTACCTCTCACTGTTGGCATACACAAGATTGGAATCATCACCAACACGAATGCACAGGAAATGAAACCAATTGGCGTGGAAAACTTACCAAGGTGCACTGGTCCAGGCTTGAAGGAGTTTCTGGCGTATGTAATCTTCAACAAGGTTGGCATGGTGAAGGAAACAAAACCTGCAATACCACCCACGGAGAAAACAGCACCAATGGCAGTACTACCAGCAAAAATCAAGAGCAAGAGAAGCTGCTGAATAATAAAGTTCAAAATCACGGCATTCACTGGGGTTTGTGTGATGGGGTTCACCTTGGCCCAAATGTTGGGGAATGGGAACATACGGTCACGGGAGTAGGCAAAGGTCACACGCGAAGCTGCAAGCATACACGAGAAACCCATACAGAAACTCGAGATGATTGTCAAGGCAGTCATACAGTTGGTGATACGGACACTCAAGAATTGGGTCATGTATGTGACAAAAGGTTGGCCCAAACCCTGTGGGTCGGCAGCGATCTGATCGAGATCAACCACAGTGTATGAAATTGCAATCATAAAGATGAACCCAATCAAACCGCCCGCGGTTGAGGTAAGAATAATTGCTCTTGGTGCAGCAACATTGGCATTGGAACACTCTTCCGCCAAGTGGTAGGGAGAGTCGTATCCACTCATACTCCAAATCACACCGAGGAAGGCCATCAAAACTGCGATACCAGTGGGGTAATCAGTCTGGTTAGTGAAGCTCCATGCCGTGCTATTAGAGTTAAACTTGGGGATGGCCCCACCATAGCGCTCAACACGTTCATTGGCTGCGAGAAGTACCACAAATACAATCACCAAGAAAACCATATTGATCGCAGTGCCAAGCGAAGACAACTGGGCCACCACTTTTGTGGGCAAACAACTAATAACTGCACAAACGACTTGAATTCCAGTGGTTAAACCATAAGTCATACCATTGGAAATATTAAATTTTGGGTTGTTAAATGCTCCAAGTGCCAACATCATCAGCGCTCCAGAATAGTTGACTGAACATGCAGCAGTGATTTGACACATCCAGTTCGACCAACAAGTGATCCAGGTCAAAAACGCCTTGTATCTGGGAGGGGAAAGCTGAGAGACTGCATACGGGGAGCCTGAACTCACGGGGAATGCCGAAGCAACCTCTGCCAAAGAGAGGGACACGCAGGTGACCAATATTAAACCAATCAACCATGGCACTGGGGAAATACCAGAAACAAGTTGTTGGTAGTCAAAGGTTGCAGCAATGGACGGGAGCAAGCCTAGCACAGAAAATGACACTGCAAACACAGACCAAGCAGAGAATTCACGCTTGAATTCGGCCTTATACCCAAGAGCCATAATCATGGCCTCATCATCGTTTACTTCGTGGTCAACATTGATGGTGATACCTTGGTTGGAAAGTATGGATGTGATGTTGAGGTCATCAACATTGATTTGAGATGTGACCGGATGTATCCTCGATCCTGTGACTGAAATGGCAGGGGACCGAATGGGTGACCTTACCGATTTGACCATTTTGAGTATCTAAAGTAGATTGTATTTGGATCGATTGTTGTATAGTATTCTGAATACTATTTAGGTTCTAGTATATGCTCGTGGTATCTACTTGTAGCCTGCTTGTGTAGTATCTGTTTGTAGTACTTCTGTCTCGACTTGTATTATTGTAGCACCTGAGACAGTCTAATCAGTAGTATGTATATCACTGTATTATCTACTGACCGTTGAAACTGGCCCCGAAGACTATTTATAAGGGCAGCATCTTAGCCGCTAAAAAGTGATAAGACGTTTTAGTGTTCTATGTAGTTTTGTGCTACAAAGAAAATCATCGAGTGGAGATAGAGGGGACGATGAAACGGGGAAAAAAAGGAGGCAGAGTTTGTATTCGGATATCGCGGCTACGGAGAACAGGAGACTGTGATCAGTAGGCAGACGACCAAATTGGTTGTCTGCAAGGGTTCTGATCAGGTACGTACTGTGTAATAGATTTGTTACCACTATCTAGATAACCCAGATTAGCAAAAAAAAGAAACTTTGCGATAACCGCTGTTCTACTGAAAAAAGTGTTGTGCGGCGCATTTTTAGCGAGAGAGCGCATTGAATTTACCAGAAACATCCCCCACTGCACTCCACTTGGGCCAAGCTTTCCAAGCTTTCCATTCCCCAGCTTTCCAGCATTATAAATGGGCATATATGGACTTGACCGCGCTTAGGTGCGTAGCACGGCACTTTTTATTAGATAAGGTGGAGATTGCGTCAGTGCCATCTCCGGCGGAACACAATCGAAAAATGATAAGGTTCGAACTATCAAACAAGCTAGTGAATTCGGCAAACAAGAAATTGAAGCAAAACTGTGGGTTTCGGCTAGAGATTCTAGAAACTGGGAAGAGGATTGATTGAAACGAGTAACTCATGGAAAAGAAGAGAACTTTAACGAGAGAAGTGAAATTGGACGCAGTGGAAGAACAAATGAAACGACCAAATCTCCTATTTCCCCGGTCAGCAATCTCGATCTGGTCGGAATGTTTATGGATCTGCAAATTCTTTATCTTGAATTAAATTACATTTTTGGTAATCCATAATTACATGTCTGTATCGATTCTTATCTCCAAGCATGAGCTGTTTGAATGTACCAGCAAGTGTGGCATTGACAATAGTTGACTTTGCACTCTTTTCGTATTTCGTGCCATTTTGTACCCCACGACGTCATTGACAAATTGAAGCGGAAATCTCATCGAGGCGTAAAGCAGTGTTAAAAGAGCATGTGTGAAGATGGTGATGACTTGTGAGTGCAATACGGGGATGATCAAGAAAGATGAGGATAAGAAAGATAACGGAGACGAGGAAGAAGCCTTCCGGTGCCAAACTTAAGACCCGAATAGTGCAAAGTGCAGTGATAGTAGACAAAGATACTCAAAGTTGGCAGAGATGAGCTAGAAAATCAATAACATCAATAATAAAGACTCATTAATATGTGTTAATCCAGATCAAGTGCAATCTCTGTTCTAGAGAGAACATCGAGGAGAGCATAATTGGGGAGAGCATAATTGGGGGCAACGAAATTAGGGAAAGTACACAAATGTGAACAATTGAGAAAAGTCGATGACATTGAGCATTTTGTGAGCTGAAACTCGTACCTGATAGAACCCAGCTGAATAAACCCTGTATATAACCCAACACGTTCTCTATGCATAAATTCCAGGCCGCAAGATTAGACACGAATTTCAAGTATATTGGATATTGATGCGTAGTGTCTCAACGAATCATCTCGCTCTGCTCGATAATTTGATTGATCTGATTGAATCTTTGAAGGCCGATCTATTGGATATTGGCTCTGAGTGCACGTAGCCTCTCGAGACAATTTTTTGTGTAGCCAGACTACACTACAAAAAGAACCCAACTAATAGTGCACTTGAAAAGAAGCCAAACTTGGAAGATTCTGTTATTCAAACTTGGTTAGCTCTTATCCAATTCTTGGTTTGTTAAGTAAACGAGATAACATTAAAGAAAAGCAAAGCTTTTTTAGGACAACGATTTATACATGAAGCCAGGACGTTTGCAAGAGGAAGCGAAATGAACACAGATTAAGAGTCATTTACATAATACATTACATAATCAGTATATGCAACTTACATAATAGCTTATAAGATACCGAACGGTATGATCACTAGAGAGTACACAGGCAGCCAAAAGTAAAGTGGTAAATGTGGCCAAATGGTGAAAGTGTTACTCAAATGTCGCGGTACAGAGATGAACTAGGGCCGCAAAGCCATCATGCTTTACATAAATTCGCTCATCATGTTGACAGTGATTAGATACCAACGATTGTAGTTGTCATCTTTGCTCATTCAGTGTTAGATTGTTCAGTATCTGAATATAAATCATATTAAGAGTCAACAAAATCAGACCAAAAAAGATACGAACAAACGATACTGTGCACCACACAACAGCACACTAGACCAGAGCAGACCACAACATACAGCCAAGCAATCCAACCAGTGATCTGTACACATGTCTATATTCTTCAAAGCACCGATTGACCTCGAGATCCGTCTTGAAGGGGAAGAAACACGCAAGCATGTAGAAATCAAGAACCACCAGGGCCGAGTGGAAAAGATGCCCGTGTACAAAGACGGAGAGAGCGTCAAAGGAGCCGTTACTGTGCGCACGAAAGAAGGACGCAAGGTGGAACACCTGGGGCTCAAAGTCCAATTGTTGGGACTGATTGAAACCAATATCGATGGGCTAGTATCGTCAGAATTTCTTTCATTGGCGACGGAACTTGCCTCGCCCGGGATACTCACACACCCGGAGACACATCCGTTTGAGTTCAAGAATGTAGAAAAGCAGTACGAGAGCTACCGAGGGAAAAATGCGCGGTTGCGGTACTATGTGAAGGTGACGATGCTCAAGAAGAACCAAAGCAGTGAGATTACAAGGGAAAAAGAGCTTTGGGTATACCAGTATGTTGCTCCACGGGTCACCACACCAAAGAAGGAACCAACCACAGTGAGGATGGACATTGGAATTGAGGACTGTCTCCATATTGAATTTGAGTACCTGAAGCTGCGTTTCCTGTTGAAGGATGTGATTGTGGGAAGAATATACTTTTTGTTGGTGCGGCTCAAGATCAAGCACATGGAGCTCTCGCTAATCCGTAGGGAAACGGTGGGATCGCCGCCCAACCAGATCACAGATAGCGAGACTGTGGTGAGGTTCGAAATTATGGACGGGGCCCCGGTCAAGGGGGAAACGATTCCAATCAGGTTGTTTTTGGGGGGGTTTGACTTGACGCCAACGTTTAAAGATGTGAATAAGAAGTTTTCCACGAGGACGTATTTGCTGTTGGTGTTGATTGATGAGGATGCTCGGAGGTACTTTAAGCAGAGTGAGGTTATTTTGTACAGGGAGAGTTAGGCAATACGAGCAACAGTGGCAGACCGAGCAACATGAGCGAAGCGAATGTGCGAGGTTTGCGTGTTGCGAGTGTTGCGAGTGTTGCAAATGTTTTGAGTGTTGTGAATAATGCGAGTGATGTGAATTGCGATTGTTGTGAAGTGTTGTGAATATGCGTATTGCAAGTGATGTGAACTCATCAAACTACAAGCAGGCTGCAAGTGAGCACAGTCAAGTACAATTTAGCACAAGTGACAACACAGTACATTTACACATAATCCAAGACTCGATAATGAGGGCATTGATACAAGATTAGGACCATGAGCAAACCTTCCGAAAAAGTTTTGTGTCAACATGAAGGGTTGAATAGTTAGGGGACCAAGAATCCTATTAAGACTTCCCAACTATCATTCTATCACCATTTTCGTGGTTTGATTCACTTGAAAAGGGCAAAAAGATCAAGACAGTTTAGGGATGCTGTACTAACTGTTTCTTTTCAATGCTCTCACTAAAAGAAATTCATAAAGACCTTCTCAATTACCTTAGATACGGTTGGAAAACTAATCAATACAATAAAAGTAATCTCGTAAATGTATGCTCTTTTTTGCTTACCTAATTTGCTATTTCCCGATGCGTGCGGGATCAAATTGTACGCCACTAGAGGCTCAGACCGAGTGGTTTATACAATCAATTCATCATACACCACGTACAAGATACAAAAGTTGCGCATATTATACAACGATACAATAATCAAGATTAGAGCAATTGAAAGAAAAGTTTGATTAAGATAGACATTCGATTGAATTGAGGTAGACGAGATTACAGACGCGACCACGAAAGATTGTATGACTACAAAGACCAGACTGAGATCAAATAAGATTGATTAATTTGGGTCAGACTACAGACTGACTATAGACCGACTACAAACTGACTAACCAGACTTGATTACAGAATAGACTTACAGAACAGACCATATATCGTTGGTTATAGACTATAGACCATACCTGAGTTAACCCTACTTTACACTGCTTTCCTACCATGAACAACCTATCAGACGGTTTAGACGTTGCAGAACTCCAGCATACGAACCAACAAGTGACCTTCCGAACAGCGGGTGTGCGAGCGTTAATATACCAACTCCAGGCACTCTACCTTCGTACGCCTGTCAAACTTTTCCGACCCACGCGATTTGATTACCTTGCGTATGTACGAGAGCTCGCCGACCAGCACCTCAACATCAGCAAAAAACCCTACCGTTTCCACACCCACTCCTCATTGGGAATGCTTTTCAATGTCGTTCGAAAAGAGGGCTGGAGATTCATTCCAGATAAGGTACTTCCCCCCTTCATAGCGAATTCCATGACGGGTGTGATTCTTTACGGATCTTACTTGACTGTGCTTGACCACAGTCCACAACCTCCATCATATTATGATACATGGCGGGCTGGGTTCTTAGCAGGAGCCGCACAACTGCTTGCTGCCGCACCGGTGGATGCCATTTATACACGACTGAATGTGGCGGAGATCCTCAATGGGAGTCACCAGAACCTCTGGATCTACGGTGCGGCAAAACTACGTGAGATTGGCCTCATTGGAATATTTGCCGGATACAGTTTCTCGCTCATCAAGGAGAGTTTTGGGTTTGCGTTTTACTTTTCGAATTTCGAGTTGGTGAAAACAAAGGGGTATAACTTGACCCACGGCATGGTGTTGCTGTTCCGCAAATTGAAGAAATCGGTCAAGGAAAAGTTTGGCATCAAGGAGAAGGAAAATGCAGAGACAAAACTCGAGCAACAACGACTGACCAAGATCCTCAAGTCCTCGTTTGTGTTGCTTGCGGGAGCAACGGCTGCCTTGTCGCTCATTTTCGTGCAGTATCCAATCTCGAAAGTGCAAAAGATCCACTTGTCGAGATTGGAGACGTTGGATGTGTACAACTCTTCCAACAAAATCAACCGACCATTTATTCAATTGTACTATAACTCATACATCGATACGTACCACCAGGTACTCAAGTTCAAGAGGAAATCAAAGGCTTCGTGGTTCAGGGTCGCGTACAAGGGGTTTATGAAGAATGCCGTAGCAACGATCCCGGCAACTTCCATGGGGTTGCTTGTTTTCGAGATAATGAGGACCAAGTTGGCGGATGACTTTTGAACAATGAGCGAAGCGAATTGTTGTAGTACCAGAAAAGTAAAGAGCATTAGACAGAGATATTATAGAGATGGCAGATTGCCTGGACTCCCAGATGGGGCTTATTTATTAAACGAAATAGACAGTTGCATTATGAAGAAAGGAATTGAGCATGTAAGCATTTGAACAATTGAGCTAGCGAAATTGCGAGTGGGTAAGATCTCACATTGATATGGAAGTAGATTTTTTTCATGAAGATTGTAAGCATACTCGATTTTAAAAAGCACCTGTGTGTTCACAATTTTTATAATTCGAAAACTGGTTTTGATAAATTTTATTGAATACTTGTGTTCTTGATTGTGATTTTGACTATTTGTATTCTTGACTACTTTTGTTCTTGATTATTCTTGTATTCTTTACATTCTAGTGTACTCACAATTCGCTTCGCTCATTGTTCGTCCTTACTGTTCAACCCTCTTTTTGTACGCCTTCCAACCAGCATCCCTATACCTCTTTCCCTCCACCTCGGGATCTCTTCCCTTTCCAAACAACCCTCTGCCCACAATAATCACATCGGTTCCCGTAGAAACAACCTCATCCACAGTTCTATATTGCTGTCCCAAAGCATCACCCTTATCGTCCAACCCCACACCGGGAGTCATCACAATCCAGTCGAAGCCCTCGCTTTCTCCTCCCATGTCTCTTTGGGCAATGAACCCCACGACAAACTCCTTGTCGGACTTGGCAATCTCCACAGTCTTTTCAGTGTACTCTCCGTAAGCCAATGAACCCTTGCTGGACAATTCTGCCAACATGAGCAACCCCCTTGGCTCAGAGGTGGTTTCCTTAGCAGCATCCTTCAATCCTTGAACGATTCCGGCACCAGTGATACCATGGGCATTGGTGATGTCGGACCATTGCGCAATCTTGTACACACCTCCGGAGTATTGCGACTTGACGGTGTTTCCGATATCTGCGAACTTACGGTCCTCGAAAATCATAAAGTTGTGCTTCTTGGCCAACTTGAGAAGCGGTTCGATGGTTCCCTCATAAGAAAAGTCATCGATGATGTCGATGTGGGTCTTGACAAGGCAGATGTATGGACCGAGCTTGTCGATCAAACCCAAAAATTCCTCGGTGGTCTTCACGTCAACAGAAGCACACAAATTGGTCTGCTTTTCTTCCATGAGGCGGAAGAGACGCTGTGCAACGGGCGAGGCGTGCTTCTCGGCCCTGGTGGTGTAGGTAGAGGTCTTCATGATGATGAAAAAAAAGCTTGATCAATTTTACTCACCAAACGATAGATGGAAAAGACTACTCAAAAATAACTCTACCGTCTACGATCAACAACCACCATTATCATCTATTATCTACTACCATTCATGAATAGTCAAAAGACTACTACAAACCGAACTCATCGGTCATCTCATCAGATTATGTAATGAAGATCAGTGAAGATTTAATGATTATGTAATATCCATATCGGGCGAAATTAAAGATTGTGTGATCCACACACAGTTCCTTATTGTTAACAATTAGTCCCCCACCTTAACAACTAGTTCCTCTTACTGAGGAATTTTCAAAACCAACTTCCCTGTAGTCTCCCTGTTTTCAAGTTTCCGAGTCACCTCCGCATACTCACTCAAGTCGTACTCCTTCAAAACGAAATCGAGCTTGCCCAGATCAAGCTTCTCCTTGAGCTCTTCAAAGTACCCCACAAACTCTTGCTTTGTCGAAACGTACCCAAACAAAACGGGTCTCACCAACTTGATATTCTTTGGAGACAAAATACTAATGGGGAACGGAGTCACTGGCCCAGAAGCATTGCCGTAACTCACAAAGGTACCCTTGTTTGCCAATGCCTGGAGCGAAGTATCGAAAGTGTCCTTTCCGATGGAGTCAAACGATGCATTGACACCCACGCCATTGGTGTACTCCTTGACCTTCTCCACAATGTTGTCTGTGGTGGAATTGATCAAGTACTCGGCCCCCAACTTTGAGGCAATCTCCAACTTTTCCTTGGTCAGCGCAACTGCAATCACATGTGCTCCACGAGCAACAACCAATTGGATGAGCAATCTACCCACTCCTCCAGCCGCAGCCCAAACAAGAATGTATTCTCCCTTCTTCACATTATGTGCTTCCTCCACAAAGGTGAGTGGAGTCAATCCTCCAACAAGAGCTGATCCATAAATCTTGAGAGCCTCTTCACTTGTGCTGTCAGGAAGCTTGTACACAGTGGGCTTGGATTCCTCGAATTTGCTATACTGTGCAAAAGTACTGGGGCCAAGATACACAACCTTGTCTCCCACCTTGTACTCGGTGACTGCATCCCCAACTGCAGCGACAACTCCCAGCGCTTCTCTCCCAAGAATGTAGGGGAGATTGCCAACAGGATAAACTCCCTTTCTGAAATAGGCCTCGATGAAATTGACTCCAGCATAGTGGTTCTTCACAATCACATCGTGTGGAGAGGTGATTTGTGGGGTAGGAGCATCGGCGTACTTGATGACATCAAGTGAGTCGCTGATTCCGTCGATCTGGATAACTTTTTGTGTGCTTGGAAGGGTCATTGGTGGACAATTGAGTGGAATTGGGTGGTGTCTTTATACTTTTTAGGTGAGCCACATTACACAGTTAGTAATCAAAAAATATTTAGAGTTTATTAGTAATGAAAATTACTCCCACAATCGGAGTTAGTCAGTTGTCTCCCATATCAATTCTGCTCTCCCATTGTACTGGGTTAGTCAATTGCACTCGGAGTTGCCAATCAGCTAACTGTAGACTACTCCTAGACATATGATTAGTACAACTATACTGTAGCAGGTAAAACATCACGACTATTGATTACTCAAGTAGTCTCTCAAATAGTCTCTCAAATAGTCTCTCAAATCACCTCCCCCAATAAACTTACACAACTCATTTTACTTCTATATTTCTACATATTCTCTTACTACCTTATTTCCGTATTCCCTTCTATACTCCCACATCATTGTCTATCTCAACCCGAATCTTTGATTCTCAATTAGACTCTTAAATATATCAACAATTTCTATGGCCCAATTGTTGAGTCATCCTACTCTTTTTCTCCCTCCTTCTTTTCCTCCTCCTTTTCTTCCTTCTTTTCTTCCTCATTCTCCTTCTTTTCTTCCACCTTCTCCTCTTCCTTGCTTTCTTCCACCTTCTCCACCTTCTCCTCCTCCTCCTTTACCTCCTCCTTCTTTACCTCCTCCTTCTTTACCTCCTCCTTCTCCTCTCCCTCCACCTGCTTCCTTAAACTTGGATCAATCTTATCAATCTTCTCCCAAGAAACACCCCAGATATCGCTGCCCTTCACTAAAACACCATTGGCATGCAATACCAACACCATATTCTTCAATGTCTCACAGGCAGATTCGTGGAAGGTCTTGTCTGGATTCACCTCCTTCATCACTGCAATGCTCTCCAAAATCCCCAACCACACACGCTCAAAATCCTCACGCGAAAGCTCAGCATTGTGCTTCAAGAACAGTTTACTGAGCAACGAGAGCGTTTCCACCTGTGTCTTTGTGAAACCACCTTCATCTGTCTTCAAGACCTCCTCCTTAGAAAGCTCCGCGAGTAATGGGAACAACCCAAACTCAAACAATCCAGTGGCAGTCAAATCCGCAGTCGTTTCTACAGACAATACCGTCAGCAGAATCAAAGTGAGCGCATACCCCCTCACCTCACGGCACGGGTTGAAACACTGGTGTGCCAACGCTTGGATCAGCGAGTACGATAACTCCTTGCCTGAAAAATCAGCCCTCTTGGAAAGCTCAGTCAAGCTGGCAGTCAATTGGATTGACCTCTTGGAGTACTTGAGTGTCTCCTCCAAAGTGGGGTCTTCCTCTTTGTTTGCACTTGCTCCCACAGCACCAAGAGATGAGATCTCATCGAGCAACCCAAGCAATGGAACATAATTATGTGGCGTGATTTCAGATGGGGAGTTTTGTATAATTCCCTCGATAAACTCAAGAAGATCAAACGCAAAGGCTTGGATCTGAGCAAATTGACGCAAACATTTCCAGTAAGTCTCCTCAGCCAAAAGTGGCTTGCAGTGCACAGAGTCATCGTCCACCAAGGCCAAGAGTGGCTGCAAAATCTGCTCACCGTGTTTCACCAAGGCCTCTCCATCAACACTCACTACATACTCCAACAATGGGAGTGGGTAGCGGGACGAGTGTCTTGTGAGAAGAAGCGAGTAGCTGGTGAGACGGAGAGAAGACTTGACAGAAAGTGGAGCCTTCTCATTCTCACCCTCTTCCTTCAACACCAATGCCGAAGTCTTGGACAAGACTTTTTCAGTCAAGTTCGAATCACCCAAAAGGAGGGAGAAACACACGGCAACTTCTAAGACAAAGAGACACTCTGTCTCGTAGTAACGTCTGTTGTCATCACTAAAGGTTGGGAGCAGGTCCAATAAAAGCTCGACAAATACCTTCAAGTCGGCAGCTGGCCCCTTGGATATAATTTCAAATATAACGGGGATATTGATTGAGTTTACACAGTCAACAGTCGACAAGGTACTTTCAATCTCCTGGTCGGTGGGCTCTGGTGGATCATCAGAGTACCCCTTCAAAAACGAGGAAAATGTCAGCAAGATACCCGAGTTATTGGTGGGTTTCACCCTGTTGATAATGTAGCGGGGCTTCACTTTGGGTAATGGTGCCAACTTGATCTTTCTCTGGAAATCATGGAACATGTTGGGAGGCACGAGGCAGTTTTCAAAAAGCGTCAAGATAATCCTGATTACCTTGTTCCAATTGGACGATACCTTGCAGTCACTCTTTTTGATAAGACGGAAGAGAACAACAGTCGATAATTGTGCCTTGAAATCGCGCCCAAACCACACTGCGGTCTCGGAAACAGTAATAATGTCGGAATCGTCAGTCTTTTTATCGATGCTTTTCCTGTCGGTGCTTTTCCGTTCACTGCTCTTCCGTTCACTAGTCTTTTCCCGATCCTCACTCTTCTTTTCCTCCTTCTTGTTCTTCTTCTCCACCCTGATTTGCGTTATTGGGATTGCTTCACGCACGTCGTCGGATCCCGCAAGAGATTTGTGTCCCTCGTTTGTCAAGGATGTGAGGTCTGCAAGTGCCCCCACGAGTTTGTCGACCGCCGCACTCAAGTTGTAGTATATGCAAATATTAGCGCACTTGTCAATCAGAGACATCAAACGCGTAATGATGTGGTCATCCGAGGCCTCGCCATAAACACACATCAAGGTATCAATCACCCTGTACACCACACTCTCGAACAACACGCGGTCAAATTGACACATTTCCACCAACAGGTACTCGCGGGTTCTCTTTGTGTTATTTTGGGTAGAAATGAGGTTGTTCCACGCATCGTCAAACCACTTGTCTGTACCGTGGTGCTCTTCGGGCATGATGATTTCACGTTCCTTGATACTTTCGTAGATTTTAGCAAGGTACCATTCAGGGTAGTCCTTACCATTGTAAACACCGCGCAAATTCTTCTTGTAGTCATCCAAAAGCATCTGCTTCTTCACCTGTGGATTGTGCAAATCTGTGTTCAACATAATGACAGAGTAAGACAAGATGAAAACCGAATCGCGATCTGGTCTCACGTCGTCATCTTCACCCTCATCCTGACATGCCACATAGTGTTCTGCAAAGGTCTCGACCACCCTTTCGATTTGCTGGGACTCTCCTGGTAATCTGAATGTACGCAACAACAAACGCAAGGCTTCATCCACACGCAATCCCGCCAAGTCAAAGAGCCCGATGAATTTTCTCAACAACTCCACATTCGAAGGTTTGGCCAAGAGCTCACCCAAAATCTTCTTATTGAGACGGCCCGATTTGTTGAAAAAGAAGGCCGCCAACTCGTCCAAGTTGTGTTCGTCCAGAATGAAACCATTCTCCACGAGTGCAGCAATACCATCCTTTGGCTTGTCGTTCAAGAGGTTGGAACATGCAATGAACGAAGTCTTTTTCCTCTTGTTTGTGAGAAGGAACGACACAGATCCCGGTCCTGAAACGTCTACGTGCTCGGCATCCCTGCCCACGCGCTTGATTCTCTCATTAATCCCGCTGATAAAGGTCAACACACTTTCAAGACAAATCGGGGGAACAGTGTCTGTGGTCTGGAGGGCGGCCTCAGGTAACGAGAGCTTGCACAAAAACTCCAACATGGTCACTGCCAAATCAGATTTGTCGAAATCACAGTCGTAGTCAATCATGAGATCGGTGAAGAAAGTAGGTGATCTAGTCCACAAAAGCGAGAGCGACTCAATGAGTGCTTCCTTCAGCTGAGGCGACCTCAGTATGGCCGACCCACCCGCTTTTATTCCCTTCAAGGTATCGGCTGGCTTACTTGGGGGTGGCACAATCAGTTGGCAAATCAAATTAAGGGAAAGTTCAATCTGGGACCTGAGATGGGACCCCATCACGATTGCCAAAGTGGTGAACACCTTGAGCGAAGCCTCCAATAATGCTGGGGACTCTGTGGTGGTCAATATCTGGAGAATATGTTTCGATACCAGGTCACTCACGAGGGAGAATACACTCGAATGCTTGGGCATGTGCACACCCAGCACTTCGATTGCAGTATTGAGTAATCCAAGAGCGAAAACCCTGGTGGATTCAAGATGTTGGAGCTGATTACTGGGGTTAATCATGGAGATGAGAATGCCAATGAATTCATGGATAGTGACAATGCCAAAATAGGAGGGTTCCTGGTGTTTCTTTACATCCTCGCCCTCCTTTTCTCCATTCAAGAGCTGACCCTCTTTTTCGTCATGAACTTCTTCATCCACCTTTTCCCTCTCTATACCACCTATTATGTCCTCCTGTAATGGGTTTTCGTGAAAGTGTAACTCCTTATCCTCCTTGACATCCTTCAACTTGGCAAAGATTCTAAAGGCAATTGACTCCATTGCAATTTCGGCCAGTTTACGTAATACTTCACTTCTCTTTTTGTTGCACGCGAGGTTGAGGCAGGTGTGCACCACTTCGGTGACAACGTCATCGGACAAGCGATCAGCCAAGGGACTCTGCATCAACAGCTCAATCAACCTCACGACTTTTAGAAGCACTGCATCGTCTGAATTCTGGTCTCCTGTATCGAAACGGCAGTGTGTGAGGGAAGTTGCGATCTGGCCCAAGGTGACGTCCACGTTTTTAGAATCTTCTGAAATTATGCCATAGGCAAGGAACTTGTCGACCGCACTGAGTGCAAGCAGGGTGACGTGGCCCAGGGTCAGGGGCAGTTTAATTGTCAAAAGAAAGGGTTGGAGTAGGGTGAGGGAGTCGATCTGGTGGAGGCTCTTGCCCTCTGTTAGAATGGCACGTAGCTGGAGAAACAGCGAAAGGAGCGGGTTGTCGTTTGGTTTGGACGCGCCTATGGATATGTTGATGGAGGATGAAAACGCGTCGTCGTCGGTCTGGTTGGCGAAAATGTCGCCAGCGCCCAAAATGGCGGCCACGCCAGACTGGTTCCAGCGGCTCAGTTTACGCATCGATGACGAGAGCGTCATGCACTCGTTTATCATCAACGTTGTGGCATCGATGGAAACGAATCGCTCGGGCTTGGCCACGGGTGTGGGCGAGAACAGGAGCATGTTGATTCGTGTTAAAAAAAGAAGAAAAAGAATATTTGACAGAACATTTAGAATCACATCACAATTGAGCATCACAATTGAGCGATAGCTCAATTGTGATGATTTAGTCAATGAGCTTCATGAGTTATGAGGCTACTCATTTGTAATTATGCTGATCAGTATAAAAGTGAAAGAAAGTATAGAGGGTAGGGTTAGACAGGTAGACAAGATCAGACAAGGTAGGCAGGATCAGACAAGGTAGACAAGATCAGACAATAACAAGACAACACAATACAAGAAGACAACAAATCTAGGAGTTCAAAAGCCTAATAGAATTGGTGGAAACTTCCTGATAGAAGTTTGAGTTCACAAGTCAATAGAAAAAGATGAGTTTGGCCAAAGCCATTATAAGCCATCCGGGTTTTCATTACACGCATCCAAAAATGATTGATCCAAGACGTCACTTATCCCTCTATCGCAACATCTATCATATACGTTCTTACCGATTATTGTATGCGATCACTTGTAAGAGCTTTATTGCACTTGATATGCAGGGGTTCCCCATTAGGTATTTGGTCTCCCATCGTCAATCTAAAATAGAAATTAGATCAAGTCATGATATGGAGATAGAAAGTATTGAGTAGTAG
Organism: Kodamaea kakaduensis; assembly: GCA_030558435.1. NCBI lineage: Eukaryota > Fungi > Ascomycota > Pichiomycetes > Serinales > Debaryomycetaceae > Kodamaea > Kodamaea kakaduensis. The sequence goes on from JAJMSN010000025.1 coordinate 171,379, forward strand.
ACTAATAGAAAGCAGTAGACTAATAGAAATTAATAGAAAGTATTAGGAAGTAATAGAGAATTAGTAGTAAACTAATAGTGGGTGAAGTACTGAAATGGACTGAATCACTGACTACCTATTTCAACATATTTTGCACAATTTTTACATAAACTTTACACAAGCTGCTCCTTGATCTACCATTCACTGCCACTTAAAAATAGATAATTACGAGCTCCAAATACGAAGAAGCAATTACGAACTAAATCGCCAGGAAAGGTTTCAGACCAGCAACAATTTTAGTATGTACTAACCATTGAGATCCGTTCGATGTCCGCTCAATTCCGTTTATTCGGCCGTTGATTCTGAATCCTCAACAATTAATCATCATTTATCTCTTGCTGTCATTACCTCCATTATTATCTCACATTACCTCCATCATCTATTATCTCTCATTACATCCATCATCTATCATCACCTCTTACCTCTACTCCTAATCACACTTTTCACTTCTACACTTACTAATATTCACTCTTGGCATTTGTAATCTGACCGGCTCGGAACTTTTTTTTCCCGAACGGCTGAATATATATTTAATCACTTCTCCATACAGTCGATCCACTCAATCACTCACATCCACATCTACAATCGCTATGAAAGTTGTAATTATTGGAGCATCCTTTGCCGGAAGTGCTGCCCTCAAAGCATTGGCCAACAAGTCGACTCCCTTGGACATCACTGTGATTTCTCCCTCGCTGAATGCCCTCTACACTGTGGCTGTTCCTCGAGCATTGGTGGAGCCCCACATCATTGACGATCTTTTCCTCCCTGTTGAGGAGCGTTTCGCCAAAATTGCCGCTCAAAAAGGCCACAAGTTCACCTTTATCAATGCTGCTGTATCAAACGTGGACTTGGACACCAAGTCCGTTGAGTATAAGTTGACTGATCCTGAAGCCGGATCCGAATCTGTTGAGTACGACAACCTCATCATTGCTTCAGGTTCTTCTCCCGATGAAGGAGTGTTCAAATTGGACGGGACCCACAGCAAAACCAAGCACGATATCGAACTCTTGGCCACTAGAGTCAAGAGTGCCAAGACCATTGCGATTCTTGGAGCTGGTGCTACCGGTGTGGAACTCGCGGGAGAATTGGCTCACGATACGTCTGCCAAAGTCACTTTGATCTCGGGTTCTAAGCCGTTATCGGGGTACTCGGACTCCATCTCCAACACGGCCACCCGCAAACTCGAGGCCTTGGGTGTGCACTTAATTCAAAAGAGGGCAACTAAGAATGGGGAAACAGTGACTTTTGACGATGGCACTTCGCAAGAATTCGACCTTGTCATCAATGCCTTTGCATACACTCCAAACACACAGTTCCTCTCTGCGGACTTGCTCGATGCAAACGGGTACGTCAAAACCGACGCCCACTTGAGGGTGCCGGGATACAAGGAGGTGTTTGTGTTGGGAGACGTTGTCAGTGGATCGTTGCGTTCGATTGTTGATATCTTGTACTTCCAGGCACCTGTTTTGAACTCGTGGATCGATGTTGTGTTGGGAGGACCAGAGTCCAAGCTTCGCAAGTGGGAAAAGAGGGAGACCCAGCCGATGGTGGTGGTGCCGATCTCGAGAAACGGTGGTGTCATGTATGTGTACGGGTTCTCGTTGCCGAGTTTCTTGGTGTGGTTGTTGAAGGCAAAGACGTATATGGTGGATAAGTTTGGGGGGTTCTTCTGAACCCCAATCAATGTCAAACAATGTCAAACAATGAGCGAAGCGAATTGTTTGTGTACGTGAGAAGCAAATGATGAGTGAAGAAACAATGAGTGAAGAAATAATGAGTGAAGAAATAATGAGTGAAGAACAATAAGCGAAGAACCATGAGCGAAGCGAGTTGCTTGTGTACTTGAGAAGTGCAAATAATGAGTGAACATGAGCGAACAAACTATGAGAAAGTATGAGAGCGCAAACTATGAGCGAACAAACTATGAGAGTGCTAACAAACAATCCGCTTCGCTCATTGCTTGTCAGTACATGTATGTGGCCAGTTTGTTTTATTCCTTCACATTTATAGACAACTTAATGTATTTTGTAAAGTAGTCGAACATTGTATATTTCTATGGGACAAACCAATGCTATGGAAAATGACAATATCTTCTTTATTACTATTAGGGATAACAACCTCTACTTTCTCCTTTTGACTAAGAACAACACTTTAACTCTATTATAGATAAGATTACTGAAGAAAAAATTACCAAATTGGGTTTGCAGCCATGCAGCAAAAATTACAAAGAATAAGTGAACCGATAAATTTAAACATACAAAGTTTAATCAAAACCACCTCCACCGCATCCACCGCCTCCAAAATCGCCTCCTCCAGAATCACCTCCTCCAGAACTACCTCCTCCAGAATGACCACCAGAACGACCACCAGAATGACCACCAGAATGACCACCAGAATGACCACCAGAATGACCACCAGAATGACCACCAGAATGACCACCAGAATGACCACCAGAATGACCACCAGAATGACCACCATGACCACCAGAATGACTTCCGTTGTCTCCCCCTTTGCAACCTCTGGAACCTCCCCCTCCAGTATCACATACCCCATTTCCTGCATCTGAATTATTTGTGACGCTTGCGATATTTCCACTAGTTGTACCGACATTCGTGCCAGCACTCTTCGTTCCTCCAGTACCACCACTCTTATTGGTTGTCGTACCCTTAGTAGTTCCAGTTCCATTCTTGGTTGCACCCTTAGTAGTTCCAGTACCATTCTTGGTTGCACTACTAGTAGTACCATTCTTGGTTGCACCACTAGTAGTACCATTCTTGGTTGTCCCATCATCCTTACTTTCACCCTTACTTTCCCCCTTCTTTTCTCCCGCTCCCAAATCAAGTGCCGACATATCATTGAAGTACTCATACCTGCAGCTCGGATCGTAGCCCAGGAATTCTCTAGTCACCTCATCAGAACCCATTTGAAAAGGCTCTTCCACAGAATAGGTATAGAACTTCCCACGATCCTTGATCCACGGAAGCTCTTCCTTCTTTTTCGAGTGCTTTTTGTAAAACTCCATTGCCTTGCCCTCCAAAAAATACACGCTGATTGCGTTATGGGTGCTGATATGGGTTAGTTCACTACCCTCCTTCTTCTTCTTGAACAATCCCCTCAACTTTGACAGCAGAGCGGAACAGTACCAGCAAGGACACGTCAGGTACTCCTCCTTGTAGAGCATCTTGTACACCTTTGCAGCCTTTGCAAACCCCTCATGTAGTCTGTTCAGCTCCACCATATCCGGGTGGTCCACGAGTGCCATGCGTTTTGAAGCGCACCAAGTGGCGGTGTAGTAGTGTGCCGAGAGCTGGTGCGTGTGCCAGACCAAGTCGATGTCCAAGGTGGGCACCAAAAGGTCCTGGTACTCAAAACACATGCGGAGGAACTGCAAGTACCTCGAGATACTCAGCTCGAGTTCCGTGGCAATGGTCGGGGAGTGGAGCCAGTCGAGCGAGTTCATCTTGTTGGTGAAGGTTGCCTGGCGCAAAACACACGCCACGAGGTCATCGTGGAACTCGATCGCCGGCACATCTGTGATGGTGAGGTGAATCAAGTTCATGTGCAAGTACGCACGAAACACTTGAACGAGCCCCGGGAACTTTTCATACATCTTGGCCAAGAAGTACACGATTGTCTCGAAATAACTTTCCCAATTGCAGCTGTCGACAGTTTCTGTGAGCACACCTTGGCCCGAGATGGTGGTGATGATGGACGTAGATGACTTGCCAATTGTATGGGTCCGGGTAGTGGTGTAGGGAGTACCTGCCTTCCTGCGGAGATCTCTATTGTCTTGGTACTTGTGTACCTCAGCACCCTGGTCCACGAGTGCAATGCTCTCTTGTATTCTCCTGTGGAGCTCGAGCGGGTCATTAGCGGCCTTGTTGGGGAGAATCTTGGAGAAAACACGCAAGATACCGGGCAAGGGGTACGGCTTATTCCTATCGGCACACAATTGGCGTTTGCGTAACTCATCGTGGGTGATGATATCTTTGAAGTCGCAACTACATTTACTTCCGTTTAAATCTTGTTGCAATGAGCAGTAAGCAAATTCCAAGAGGGGGACATTCACGAGGATCTCATCGCAACAGGGGCATCTAACGTCCACCAAAAGAGATTCAGAGAAGTTGTGGTGGATGTTAAAGGGTTTGTCAGTAGCAGCAGCCTCTTTCTTTTCCTTCTCTTCTTCCTTCACTTTACTCTTTGGACCCTTCGGGTCCAAAGAGTTCAAAGAATCATCCGAATTCTTCAACGGATCCCCACCATCCATTATGGTGTGGTACGCCTCCACCAACGCCTTGGCTGGGGCATATTCAAACGAGACATTATCGATGGCCTTATCAACCGTGTAAAAAGGAAACGGGTACCGCGCAAAGCTGTAGAACTGAGCTCTCATAAAAGCATCGTAGCACATACTGGGATTCAAGAGCACCGTGTGCCATACCATGAGCACATCAAGAGGCGGTAAAAACAGCGAGAAAAGGGGCGTCAAGTCACCGCTTTTAGACCTCCTGAACTCGCCAACCTCGTCAAACCCCCTTTTAGTGCCTCCGGCAATGGCCTTGAGCCGGCTCACCATCAAAATGAACCTGCGCACAGCATTGGTTACGAACATATACCAGCGCTGGGCATTGAGATCCGCGTCGGAGGTGCACTCCACAGCTGATTGCATCACCTGGAACGCCTTCAAGAGCTTGAGGTGGGCCACGAGTTCGGGCGCCGTGGGCACATCTTGGCCGTGGTGGCGGTCATTGAGGTACCGATAACTAGCAAAGCGAATGGGGTCCCCTTCGAGAAGTTTGAAAGCTGGGGTCATAGTCAGTCTAGTTCAGTTTGAAATCCAGTTTGCAGTAAGTCCAGTCTTTAGTTTAGACTAGTCTGCAGTGTATCTTTGCAATCCTTTTATCTGTTTTCACAGCATTGCATTGGTCTTATAGCCTTATCATTTTTCGTAAATTCGTAAATGCCTGACGTCATAGTGGCATCTAAGAAAAAAGTGCCTTATAAAAATGCTTGGCTAATTGAGATCTGAACAGAATAGAAATACACATGAAGTACAGATCAGTACAGATAGAAGTACAATATAAGAGAAGAGAAGAGAATACAAGAGAATAGAATAGAATAAAATACAAGAGAATACAAGTAGAATAGAAGACAACACTGAGAAGAAGTAATACAACTACAATTACAGTCCACCTTATTTTCTCGTCCCCACAATCTCGTAAATGTAAATGAATTAGAATGCGATTTCATTCAGTCATTCCGCGTCCACATTCCACGTGGCTGAACAGGTACATTTACATATTGGGCTGTGTGGTACATGAAGTGAAGATAGTGGGCTCATGACATGTTCGTATTCAGTCAGTAAGGTGTTCGTATTCAGTCAGTAAGGTGTTCGTATTCAGTCAGTAAGATGTTCGTATTCAAGGCATGTTCTTATTCAAGGCATGTTTGTATTCAGGCATGTACATCAAGCACAGTATAGATACTCTCAATGTGTCAGAACAGGTTTCATCACTTCCTAGAGGTCTAAATAGCCGCAGCTACTCTACTGTCAAATGACCCTCAATCTTTAAAATTTCCTTTTTGGTCCGATTTCAGTCAGTTCCAATTCACTTGGCGTTTTTTATTGGGCTCGTGGTCTATGTACAGGTGAGCAGGTGAACAATGAAAGGAACAATGGGCGAAGCGAGTTGTTCACTTCGATTTCTGATCTGAAAGATTTAGGGAAAATTCGATACTATTTGTTCGTTCACTGATCGCTTCGCTTTCTTAGATCGAGGGAGGAACAACTCGCTTCGCTAATTGTTCTTTTCTTCGCTAATTGTTCTTTTCTTCGCTAATTGTTCTTCTTCGCTCCTTCTATGCCAACAAATGGAGAATGCTTCCCATTTCACTCCGTTACTGCTTTTGGAAATTCTCAATAAACTTGATCATTTTCATATGGAGCGAATTAAAGATTGTTAAGAATCGGATATCAGCAACAGCTCATAACAGCAACAAGTCATGACAGCAATGACAGTAACAACTCATAACAGTAACAACTCATAACAGTAACAACTCATAACAGTAACAACTCATAACGGTAACAACTCATAACAGTAACAACTCATAACGGTAACAACTCGCGAGAAAACTCGCTTCGCTCGTTTTCCTGCTTGTTGTTCATATTCTCCTCCTATAATAATCTCTAAACGACCTCCATGCCAACCTCCACTCCCTCTCCACACCCTTTGCAAACAAATCAAAATCACTCTTCTCCAACCTCTCCAAAAACAACGTCGTTGGAATCCCCACCATGAACGGCGTAAACACCACATCAGGAACCCCCCCCCTCCAGCGTTTTGCGTGTCTCTTGACCAAATCACTCCTGGTACTACCCACAATCTCTTTGATTTCCCCCTTCACATCCTCCAACTTTCTGCGTGCCGTCAACATGTGGTCATTTGCCACCACTGCTGTCTCGTAAACCACGTCCCTGAGCCTCCCTTTTATGCTTTCATCACTATCATGTCCCTGTGCAAGACGCAACACTTCCTCCTGGGAAATATCGTGCTTGGTCATGATATCCACCGGGAGTGTCACCTGGTTCCGCTGCGACGCATAGTACTTCATCCCCAAGAGCATCAGACCAACTCCACTGGCCTGTCCAATGTGTGCGGCAATGTCACTTACTTTACCCTGGAGCCCCACACTTTCCTCGAGCAACTCAATTGCAGACGGTGAAATACCGGGCGAAAGCAAAAGTGCTTGCACCATATAGTTGAGCTGCGAATGCGTGCCTTCACCGTACGCACACATGGCGTCGGTGTTTGCAAACCCGGGTCTGGTGTTGAGAAAGTGTCTTCTTGTTTGAAGAAACTGGTGCAAGGGCGCCACGTCCATATTGAGGCCATTGCGCACGGAGTCTCGGAGAACAAATGCAATGGGCTCACCGACTTCGTCGCCATATGGTTGGCTAAAGACTTTGGTGAGGAGATCCAGCCAGAACTTGAGTTTCATATCGGCAGTGGAAATACCCATCTGGGACGAGAGTTGCAGAGACGCAAGTGAGGCGACGGACCCGGACTTGTTACCGCCGTCACTGATCTTGTTGACCTCGAGATTGAAGGCCCGGATGGCAAGGAACGCATTACGCGCGGGTTCGGGGATGTACTGTGCTAAAAGGTAGGATGAACGGTCGTTCTTCTCAAGAAGAACATTGAGGTTCTCGACAGATTTATGGAGTGTGGAGGTGTAGTTGGTGCGAATAGACCGATGAATGGGAGAAAGGTTTTTGAACATGGTGGTAGTGGTAGTGTACGATGATACTATTAGTGTACTTGGTGGTAGGTATAGTAGTAGTAGTAGTAGGTATAGTAGTAGTAGTAGTAGGTATAGTAGTAGTAGTAGTAGGTATAGTAGTAGTAGTAGGTATAGTAGTAGTAGTAGGTATAGTAGTAGTAGTAGTAGATATACCTAGTATTGTACTATTAGTAGTAATAGAATACTAGTCAATTAGTAGTAGTAATACTAGTCAATTAGTAGTAATAGTAGTGGATATACTTGTAAACTATTAGTAGTGGTAGTATAGAGGTAGTATATACTATTAGTGGCGGTATATACTGTTAGTAGTACTATTAGTGGTAGGTATACTAGAATACTATTAGTGGTAGTAGAGTACTTGTATACTACTATTGGTAGTGATAGTATTAGAGGGCTGAATGATCCTATTAGTAGTGATCTATTAGTGATTAGTAGTACTATTAGTAGTGATACTGGCGGTAATTTTTATTAGTCTTCATTTTTCGATGCCCTTTGCTTACCTAGACATACAAATCAACAGCAAGCCCATTGGCCGCATTGTGGTTGAGCTTTTCCCCGAGAAAGCGCCATTGGCAGTCCAGAACTTCATCAACCTTCTCCCCCGCTACAAAAACACTGTTTTTCACCGTGTACTCAAGAACTTTGTCATTCAGCTGGGAGATGTGGTCTATGGAAAGGTGGATAGTTTGGATACTGAAAAGTTGGGGACAGGAAGTGTGCTGATGTTGGATGGTGGTGAAGGTAAAAAAGGGTCTGGTGAAGGTAATGAAGGTGGAGATGGCACTGGTGAATCAGGGTCTGGGTATTTTCCCGACGAAAACCTCACTGAATCTCTTGATCCCTTCAAACTTTGTATGGCCAACAACGGCCCCGACCAGAACGGGTCACAGTTCTTCATCACAACGTACCCCCAGCCCCATCTCACTGGAAAACACACTGTTTTCGGCCGCGTTACTGCTGGAAAGGCTGTGGTGCGCCAAGTCGAAAGGGTCGATACCAATAAGCAGAATGTTCCCGTTGATCCTGTAGTCATTTTCGACTGTGGATTGTGGAACGATGGTATGGACGTTCCCGTGTACATTGCGAGTTACGATACCAGGGGAGGCGATGTGTACGAGGAGTACCCCGAAGATGATGAGCACATCGATAAGGAGAGTTCCGAGTCGGTGTACAATGCGCTGGTGAAAATCAAGGAGAGCGGGTCGCTTTTGTTCAAGGGAGGTGAAAAGGAACAGGCCTACTTCAAGTACGTCAAGTGTTTGAGGTATGTCATGGAATGGTTCCCTGACCAGGACCAGGAACCTGAGTGGTACGCCAAGTACATGGACCTCAAGAAGAAACTCTACCTCAACATGAGTTTGGTGTGTCTCCAGCTCAAGAAATTTGACAGAGCGGTGGATTACGGGAGCTACTTGCTCGATATTCCGGGGGCAGAGAAGGGCGACCGTGCAAAGGCATACTTCCGTATAGGGTGTGCAAGAATTGAGAAGAAACAGTACAAGGAGGCACAGGACTCGTTGAGGGAGGCGGAGAAGTTGGTGCCGGGAGATAAGGCGGTGGAGAGGGAGTTGGAGAGGGCGGGGGAGTTGTTGGAGAGGAAGAAGGGGAAGGAGAGGGAGAGGTTTGGGAAGTTTTTTAAGTGAACAATCGAGCAAACAATCGAGCGAAGCGAGATTGTTTGTGATTGAGGCTATGGCTGAGCTACAATCTAGCGAAGCGAGATTGTTGCGAGTGAGATCAATAAGAAGAATTGAGAACAATTGAGCGAAGTGAAATTGTTCGAGTGAGAGTGATTTGCTCGATTGTTTGCAAGTTGAGACCAGTGTCTGAAGTCGCAATCCAGAACAATTGAGCGGACAATTGAGCGGATTGAATTTGTTCGAATGAGTTCTTTGCTCGATTGTTTGGGAGTTGAGACTAAAGTATCTGAACTCACAATTCAGAACAATTGAGGGAAGCGGAGTTGTTCGAATGAGATTTGCAACAATCGCTCGTTTTTTGACTTAAGATCAAAATGTCTAAAGTCACAATTGAATGAGAAGTAATGAGTGGCAGTGGATCAATAGCGAAGAAATTGTTGAATCAACTACTAATGGGTAACAAATGGCATACCAATGCGTATACAAATAGTATACTTATGAGTACTTATGAGTACTAATGAGTACTGATGACACTTATGAGTACTAACGAGTATCTATTGAAGTGTATCTTTGACGTGCCCAGCTCATAGTGGTTAAAGTTAGAACAGCCGAAATTCTGACTGTTCCAGTCAGCAGAGCTAGAGGAGTTGAATAATGAAATCATGTTATAGAATGTACAATATATTTAGTATAGACGATTGTAGCTGATCTTGAGTGAGGTCTTTACACGAAGAGTGGGTGTTTACTGTCCATGGGCGAATGATGTCAGTTGGGAATGTCCTAATGTCCAGCTGATTGGGTGTGACATGAGTTTAGTGAAAGCCGTTAATCCACATTGAGAGTGATTGTCCATGTACAGTTCACTCATCATCCCCAAATGAAGCCTGAAGACATTTATCGATGGAAAATTGTCTCCTACAAACGGGCAATTGTCCTACTCTTCTCCACAATAACTACATTCGAAAAAGCTTGTACATTGCCAATAACTACATTCAGACAATTCGCTTCGCTCATTGTCTTCAAAACTACATTCGGACAGTTGTCCTCAGTCCTCAGTTTATGCTCTATTCATGTCTATGCTAATCTATCACACGACACTGACAACTGCGGATTGGTGGGTATCTATTCGTACACATGATTCAAAATTACGAGCGCGAGGTGCAATGTCATACCTTGCTGCTCGATTCGATGTGTTTACCAATCTCTTTGCTTATCCTTGCTTCATCACTCTTAGCCTAGTTAAACCAACAACGAGCGAAGCGAGTTGTTTTCAATTCTTTTTCAATTCTCAACCAACTCGGTTTACTCGGTTTAACTTACTCAACTCCGCGGAGGCTGTCTATCACGCTGTCTTCTCTCCCTATTCGTGTTTCTCCCCCCATTCGTATTTGTAGTCCCCTGGTTCGTGTTTGTCCCCCGGTTCGTGTTTCTCCCCCCATTCGTGTTTGTTGTCCCCCCATTAGTGTTCCCATTGTTTGTCGTTGCATTCGTATTTGTAGTCCCCCCATTATTTGTCGTAGTATTCGTGTTTGTCGAATTTGCTGTCATGCCCGTCAGTTCCATAGTCTGAGTTACCTGCGGGTCAGGTCGCCTTCTCAAGTACCCGAGAATATACTGAAGTGCTGAGTTTTCACGATGACGCCACGGGTTCTCCAGCTCTCTTTGCACGGTGAGGTTCTGCGAGGGCACTTCAATACGCGAAGTGGGTTCATCCGACACCACGGGGTGGCGACAGAGCGGACATGTCTTTCTGTTCTTGAGCCACTCGCAAATACACGATTTCCCAAATATGTGTCCGCACGGCAACTTGATGGCACGGTGATCGTACTCGATCGTGGAATCACAGAGAAAGGTCATCACTGGGGTCCTGGAGGCAGCAGGAGCAGCGTCAGCAGCAGGAGCAGTGTCGGGAGCAGCAGTAGCAGCGGCGGCAGCAGCACGAGTGACAGAACGGGTAACACGAGTGGGTGTAGTGGAGGGGCTGGTAGATTCAGTAGCAGTAGCAGTAGCAGTAGTAGCAGTAGCATCAGTAGTGCCAGCAGTGCCAGTAGTACCAGTAGCAGCAGCTGTAGTACCATTAGGAGAAGTACCAGTAGTGCCAGTAGTACGAGCAGCAGCTGTATCAGCAGTACCACCAGCAGTAGTAGTAGCGGTAGCACCAGGAGGAGTGGCAGCCCGAGCAGCAGAACGAGTAACACGAGTAGGTGTAGTAGCAGCAGACCGAGAAGCACGAGGTGGTGTAGTGGCACCAGTAGGAGTACCAGTAGTACCAGTAATACCAGCACCGGTACCAGTAAAAGTAGCACCAGTAGGGAGAGTACCAGAAATAGTAGCACCAGTAGGGAGAGTGTCCGTAACAGTAGTACCATTAACAGGACTGGCAGCACGACTGACAGACCTAGTAATACGAGTAGGAGTAGTAGTAGTAGTCGGAGTGGTGGTACCAGCACCAGTAACAGTCGTGCCAGTCTCAATTATAGCAGTACTGGTACTTTCAGTAGCAGTAGCAGTAGCAGTACCATCACCAGCACCAGCCGTATCCACCTGATACCCATTATCTGTCTTTCTTCTCTTCTTTGGGTGTTCATTCTCCTTCTCCTCCTCCTCCACCTTTGCAAACTCCTCAAAACAAATTGAGCAACTTGTGAGGTCGCCCAATTTACTATATGGAACCATTGGAAACGATTTAAACTTATCCAACGTGATCCCCCTTTCCTTTTCCAAGTCGCTTAAAATGCTAGTGTATGCCATCTGAGTTGCCAAACGTATAAACTCCTGGATAGCCCTAGGATCTCGGTTCGACGTATTGTTGGGGAGCGAGAGAATAAGCGACCCGGACCGGTTGGGCATCATGGGGTTATTTGTGTCTGAAAAGACATAATTCACAGTGATGATAATAGTACGGTGCTCATTTTGCGATAATGTGGCGGTGGAAGTAGTGGACGTCTCGGTATCGGTACCGGTCACAGCCCGAAGAATTTCATTGAGTGGTTCGGGTAGACTTTCACTTGCACCATCAGTGTTTCTTACTTCTGCAGAATTTGCAGTGTTTGCAGTTGTGCCAGTTGCAGTTGTACCTGTTGTACCAGTTGCAGTTGAACCTGTTGCAGTTCCGGTTCCAGTTCCAGTTCCAGTTGCACCACCTTCTGTAGTATTTGTACCTGTTGCACCTGTTCCTGTTGCACCAGTTGCACCTGCTACATCTGTTCCTGTTGTACCTGTTCCTGTTTCTCCTGTTCCTGCTGTCCCATCTCCATTCTCCACGCCACCGTTTCTATCGAGGCGCACTGGGATATAGATTGGTCTATATGGAATGCGCTCAGTGTCCGCCAGGGAGTTTCTTCCGAGGCCAAAGATATTATCGACAAAGCGCTCGAAAATGGAGGTGTCGCGGGGCCTCTCGGGAGTCTCCTGCTCTGGTTGTTCGTTGGTTTCGTCGTTGTGATCAGCCATGAAGAAAAATGACGTTGCCGAAAAGATCAGACACAGAAGGAAAAGTGGCAGGGGAAAGTATAAATGGGAAAATTTATAGGAATTGTATGGCAGAACAGTAGATAAATGAGAAATATGGCAGAAGAGTAGGGAATATGATATGGCAGAGATTTATGGCAGAGAAGCAGATGGCAGAGAGTATGGAGAGTAGTGACACTGATTACAAATCAGCCGGTGAAGATAAGACGGGTTAGAGTAAGAGGATAGTTAAGGATAGTAAGAGGATAGTTAAGGATAATTAAGGAGAGTGGTTGAGAGAAGTTAGAGGAGGCTAGTAAGAGGAGAGTAGGAGGAATGTATGAGAAAGAATAGTAAGAGAAAGTAAGGATGTAAACACACTTCCAGACTACTATTGTGTAACTTCATTCGGTTCATTTGTATGGAAATTTTGGTATGTCAAGTAGTCAGTGTAAGTTCAATTGATGTTTTCATAGTGTTCATAGTTGTCATAATTGTTTGTTGAGTCGATCATTGAGGAGATGTCTCTCAATTCTAGTTCTTCTAGTTCTTCCAGTTCTTCTAGTTCTCATAATTCTAAGTATCTTCTTAGTAATCATTCTTAGTAATCATTCACTTCGCTTACTCAGAAAGCTCACTCAAAAGCTTCAAAAAACACATTGACTCAAGATCACTCAAGATCACTCAAGATGACTCAAGATCACTCGAAAGACCACTCAAACACTCTAAAGACCACTCAAAAGACCGCTTTAAAGATCACTCAAAAGACCACTTCACACAAACAGTTCACACAAACAGCTACACAAACAGTTCGCTTCGCTCCTGTTTGTTTGCTCACTGTTTGTTGCTCACTGTTTGCGGTCTACACCCTCCCTATCATTATCATATTCTATACAAGCAATTTAAATTTTCTATAACGGCCATGCCATCACTATGCTTTTGCGAAGCGATTGTATTAGTCAATTGGCTTCACTTTTAGGATAACAAGATAAATTGCTCGTTGTCCATTTTTCGTTGTCCATTTTCGTTATTGCTCGTAGTCAGCGAGCGAAGTGTTGAAACAGAAGTGTTGAAACAGAATTGAAAACAACTCGCTTCGCTCGTTATTTTCTGCTCCAACTCTCAACTCCAACTCGCTTCGCTCGTTGGAGTTGGCGAGTTTAAATCATCGCAGTCCCCAACATCACCATCCCCAACAACACCACCGGCACATACACACTCCTTCCCTCACTCTTATGACTTCCACTTCCCGAAGACGTCGAGGTAGAATCACTCGACAAGGTTCCCGTGGCCAGACCCTCGGACCCACTGCTCAATGCCGTAGAACTGTAGGCAGCAGCACGGGTGGCACTCGGCACACTCGACGAGATCACCTCGATGTCTGTGTCGTTCGAGTACTTGACCTGTGCAAGCGAAATCTCCAAGTCCTCCAAGTCGTACACCACATAGAGGTGTCTCAAGACATTGTCTCCAAACAAAATGTAGTCGTCGTCCTGCGGCACCACACCCAAGATACACAGGCTTCTCGAGTACTGGTTCACCAACGCACTCAATGGCACATTGAGCTTTTGTCCACTAAAGTCTATCACGAGGTTGACGTCTTTGTTGTTACTAGTAGAGCACAGGAGAGTGTACGCTCCATACTCGCTGGCGTAACGTGCACCCACCATCGAGGCGAGCTTGCTCACCAAACTGGTGGGGAAGTACGACAAAGTAGAACCAGTGTCCAACAATGCAGCATACAGGTTACTGGTGACCAGCAAGTTACTGCTCAGACCATCCAAGTTCATCAGATCCACCACCACTTCGGTACGGATGGCTGTCTTGTATCCCATCAGTTGCTGTGTGTTGACAATGGGAACTGTTACCAAGGACCCCGAGTACTTTGCGTGGTCCACACCTCCAAACAAAATGTGGCCAGTAGGGTCATCGTCTTGTCCCAAGTAGAGAGAGTAGGCACTCTTTTGAATGAGACCCTGGCTGCGCATTCTCAACGGGAGGTTCTCGTACTGGTACGGACTCACGTCCAGGTTTGTCAGGTAAGTGGTCTCGAGACCAGGCAACCCGATTCCAAGCACTCCCACATTGAAAGAAGTATCGTTAACCACGGCAAACGAAAGACCATTGACAGTGGTGCTGCTGTTACCAATACGAACATCGTCGTGGCCCCAGAACCCGGTGGCCTTGGTACCGTCAGCATACGAGATCTTAAAGTTGGGCGCAGACGAATTGGTCTTGAACGAGTCCAGCTCCCCGGTATTGAACGATCCGTACTGCGTGCACGTGTTGGAACCACCGGAACTGCCAGAACTTCCGGACCCGGCCGAGGACGAGCCCCCACCAAATGGGTTGCCACCGAAAGGCATGCCAGAGGCAATGGAAGTTCCCGTAACAATAATGGTAGTATACACCGCTTTGTTTTGGTTTTCGTCGGTAGAAGCAGTAGCAACGGCTTTTTGATGGCCCTTAGCAGTACTATCCCCACTCTCATTAGCAGTATCCTCACTCTCATCCTCATCCTTCTCTCCCCCAAATCGGTCAATCACCACGTTACCTACACCGCCACCGTTTGTTCCCAAACCACCAAAGCTATCAAACAAGGCCTCGTTGCTTGACAGGGACAGGGAAGAAGCCTCACACTCAATGTCGTGACTCATGACCCACAAGTCCAGCGACCCAGTGTCGACAAGCACACCCAAAGGATCCTGGCCACCGATACGCAAATACGTCATGTAGAAGGTCTGCTGGTTCTGGAGGTCCATGTTGGTGGAATCATCACGTTTGTCAAAGTAGATGCCCAGGACATCGCGCCTGTTCAAGTCGCGTTTGCTGTTGCCTCTATACACGTTGAAGCCAAGCAGCACGGCACCGTCAACGGGAGTGTGGAGCCCAAGACCATCACCCTCCTCAACACCCGCAACACCTTCAGCACACGCAATCGATGCCAAAGCAATCCATGTTTTCAAGTTCCACTGCATTGTTTTGTGGAATGCCTGGCTGGATGATTGTCTCTACTTTTTATAGCCGGAAAAAAAAAGTACTGCAGACAATGGCACTGCCTAGTTGGATCAATCGGGTAGCAAAGTCTTGGAGTTGCTCAAAATAACACAGACTACATAGAATACAGCTACATAAAGTACATAGACAGTACATAGACTACACAATATATACACTAACTAAACATACATTATACTAAACATACACTATAATAATAGATACAGTATACTAAATTATACACTAATACATACACTACATAGACTCACAATTATACAATACATATATACACTACACACTACATACACTACACACTACACACTACACACTATTTCACTTATACTTTTACGTACCTTGTAACCTTACTTACTTGCTACGGAGTTATATCGGAGTTATACCTGATTGTTGTCTTGGCAGGGATGATGATCATGGGCTGTGTGGTCAGTGTGGTCAGGTCCAATGGGTTCGTGATTGCCAAGTAATGTCTATATGCATGATGTCTAATATTGACACCCGGTACTCCAGTACTCTTTTCTCTGTTCTTTTGTCTTACTTTTCTTGTCTTGTCCTGGTCTTTTCTTATTCCTAGTGTTCCTAGTCTCTTTTCTTTTAGTACTCTTCTCACTTTCACTCTTCTCACTACTTTACTCTTCTCACTCTATTTCAATCTACTTCACTATACACTGTACCTCTACTTCACCTTACCACCACTCCCACATTCCATCACATCCCTTGGGCGATCCTTCCCTTTGTGGTCCATACTAAATTTGGCTCTAACGTTCCAAACTGTGGACTGCATAAAATAACGGGTGGGGTGCGTACATTGAATGAATTCTTCGTGTTTGTACTTGTTCTACTTCTCTTCCTTCTTCTAATTGTTCCATTTCTACTTCTCTTCTACTTCTCTTCTACTTCTCTCCTACTTCTCTTCTACTTCTCTTCAACTTCTCTTCTACTCCATTCTACTCCATTCTTGTACACTTCTTCGAGACCCTGTGGCTGCGAAAACTGAAACGTGCCAGCCACTCGTCACCAACTCAATCAAGTTTCAATAAACGGTTGAGAAGCGAAGCGAGATTAAGCCTTGTTTAGTGTAGAGTGTAGAGTGTAGCGAGCGTAGCGAGATACACTCGTATACTTGCACTTGCACTTGTACACTTGTACTTATACCTTGTACTTGTACACTTGTACATTCACTCAATTGGTAACAACACTAGACAGAGTAACACTGAGCATTGAGCATTGGACAACACTGGATTATGTATTGAGTACAAAGAGCAGAGTGATCAGTGGGACTGTTCCACAATCTCACCTCGCTTATGTTTCTGCGACCTTACCCAAATAGGAATTTTTCATCCAGCATGTGCTAACTTGCAATGTGTGGGTATCTTCTGTGCTACTGTAAGATGTCTTTGAAGATGTAGGTGTTAAGCTAGAAGAGGTATAGAGCTATAGAAGTATAGGAATTATAGAATCTATAGGATTGACATTGTTGATGCAGATGTGGAATGATGGAATGATGATTAGCACTCGGTGCAGATTCGTTTTTGCTTGACGTTTTCGGTCTAAAATTAGCTTTGGAGTCATAAGTGGAAGACATAGAAGAAGAGAAGACTAAGAGAAGACTAAGAGAAGACAAGCTTAGAGTAGGCTAATAGAGGACTGTTAATAGAAGAATAATAGAAGAAATGTTAGAAGACATGTTGGAAGAAATGTAATAGAAAACATGTTAAGAAATGTTGAGAAATGTTGAGAAATGTTAAGAAATGTAATATCGAGAAACATCCAAACACACCTACATCCACAAACACACGGAAAAATACCTTCAGTCTGAAGAAGAGCTTCTGCAGAGCGCATCGTACGTGATAGTGAAACAAAAAATTATGGAAGATGAGATGCGCTGTGCAGAAAGATGAGCGAAGATGAGCGAAGATGAGCGAAGCGAATCGAGCAGGGTGGTCAGTGGAGACCTAGAAATTGCCATTTTTGGCAAGAAATGATACTGTAGAGATGATGCTGTAGAACTGATACTGTAGAACTGATACTGTAGAAATGATACTGTAGAACTGATGCTGTAGAACTGATACTCATTCGTCAATAGATTAAGAACATATACTTATATGCAGGTAGAACAACCTCTGGAACATCCACTCACCAGAACAAAGACATGACATGGTACATTATATGAATTTCACAGAGTATGCAAGATATCCTTTGATCAAGATGATTATATTTGACCAAGATGATCATTGTTTTTTGATCAAGATCAAATATGAATTGTTGGGCGAATTGAGCAAGTTATTGGAAAGCATCCGATCACCTGATTTCGGTTGGCTGCAAGAGAAAGATTGGAAGAATCAGTGCCGCTTGGGTCATCGCCAATGTGTAACACAAAATGTTGTAGGTGTTGGGACATCTGGACATCCGGAACATCTCCACAGCTAATCTCGAAGAACGCATCATTCACTGAAAAATGTAGAGATTTCTTGACAAGAATTTGACTGGTGAGCACCAGTAGTCGACACGGGTTCTGGAAACAATGAACAATGATGTTAATTGGGTATTAGTTGTAGCTGTGGGTTTTGTTGATTATGTAAGGTGAGTGATTGGATTATGTAATGGGCCAGCTGCATTCAACTATGGTGCAATAGTACTAGAGTAGTACTACAGTACTACAGTACTCCTATTGTATACGTAGACTGGAACTTCAGTACAAGCTGTTCAACTGAGATTAGTGAGACTGATGGGACTTACATAAGGGGATTTGAAATTGACAAGAGTGAGTATCTAGTTAGTGAGATCGAATTTCAAAGTGAGTTGAGATCTCACTTCGTTCGATGTTACTTGAAGTTGACATGAGTTATTTTAGCTTTTCAAAGAGCGAAGGAATTACGACGCAAAGTGGTATGTACTCTTTTCTTCTGTTCTACTTTTCTTTTCTGCTACTCTGCTCTACTTTTCTTCTAATCCTCTACCTACTATTTCCGATGGACTTGATCACTGTCTCTTCAATTATCAATTGCCCATCTAAGTTCCATGAGCCAATCTCCTCTGGTGAATTACATAATCGCCAAAGTGATGCTGAGCACACAGATTGGACTTCTGATCTACTTTTAGTGAAGGGATGTAGTGATTGTATGGAACAGTGAACCTGTAGTGAGTGAAAATGATTGTATTCCTTCACTTGGGCTGACATGAACGAATGAGCTTAAACCTACTCATTGCACCTGAACGATCGACTTCACAAT
Organism: Kodamaea kakaduensis; assembly: GCA_030558435.1. Lineage (NCBI taxonomy): Eukaryota > Fungi > Ascomycota > Pichiomycetes > Serinales > Debaryomycetaceae > Kodamaea > Kodamaea kakaduensis. The sequence continues at coordinate 190,052 of JAJMSN010000025.1, forward strand.
TGAAGGAACTTTTGAGGCGACTAGCATAAACTCACTCGTTGGACTTCCTTAAAACAAATGAGCGCAGCGAATTTGTTGTTCATTCAAACTATGCTCATTCGTACTCATTGAATTTCATAAAATGAATGAGCTTAGCATTTACTCATTTGACTAAAACGAATGAACGTAGCAATTGGTTTAACTTATCGGGCTTTCATCGAACGAGCAAATTCAAAAATTACTTCGTTTAAACTACGCTCATTCATTTGAGCCTCACTCATTGAGATTTATGCGTAGCAATATTCAATCCACTGGACTTCAATAAAATGAATTCGCTCGCTCATTTTATGCTGTTTTATACTTATTCTCATCAGTTTACTTCATTAATTGTGTTTTCAAGGACGATTGAGCGAGCAATTGGTTTAATACTGATTGGCTTCAATAAAATGAATGAACGTTAAACATTTCATAACACTTCACTACGACTCACTCATTGCACTTTGATCAAATGAATGAGCGCAGCGAATTGATTATATCAATCACTCTCATCAAACAAATTCGCCCATTTACTTTATGCTGTTTTATGCTAATTCTTATTTGCTATCCTCACCATTGAACTAGTAAAACAAATTCGCTGCGCTCATTTGTTTTATACCATTCGTTGAACTCATAAAACGAATTCGCTGCGCTCATTCGTTTTACTCGTTTTATTGTTTTTTCAACCAATAATCTTTTCACAAATTTTTCTGACCATGATTTCTTCCGTGCGTGCTCTCAGACCCGGTGTTGCCTGTGCGCGCCGCCTCCTCCTGTCCACCCGCTCTCTTCGCCAGGAGGAGTTGCAGGACCTCAGCAAGTTGCCCAGAAAGTATTCGAAAGAGATCCAAGTCCCCGTCGTGAACCCTGCCGACAAGTACAAGGTGCAAATCGAAGAGTTGCACAAGTTTGGAACTTACATCATGGGGTGTCTCCCCAAGTACATCCAGCAGTTCAGTGTGTGGAAGGATGAGTTGACGCTCTACATCCCCCCGCATGCAGTGAGACCCGTGATGGTGTTTTTGAAGAACCACACGTCTGCGCAGTTCAAGGCGTGTATGGATGTGACTGCCGCCGACTACCCCTCAAGAACCAACCGTTTCGACGTGGTGTACAACTTGTTGTCGGTGCGCCACAACTCGAGAATCAGAGTCAAGACATATGCCAACGAAACCAGCGCTGTTCCGCTGGTGGTGCCGATTTTCCAGGGTGCCAACTGGTTCGAGAGAGAGACTTACGATTTGTTTGGAATCTTCTTTGAGGGACACCCAGACTTGCGTAGAATCATGACAGACTACGGTTTCGAGGGTCACCCATTGAGAAAGGACTTTCCAACCACAGGGTACACCGAGGTGAGGTACGATGAGGAGAAGAAGAGAGTGGTGTACGAGCCATTGGAGTTGACCCAGGCATGGAGAAACTTTACCGTGGGAAGCAGTGTGTGGGAGCAGGTGGGTGAGGGTAAGGACTTTACCCCAGAGAGTTTCAAGTTGCCTACTCCAGAGGAGGAGCCAAAGGAGGAGGAGAAGAAGTAATTGGTTCAACATTGAGCGAAGCGAAATGTTGAAGCAATGACAGCACATTGCGAAGCGAAATGTGGAGACAATAACATTCGAGTGAAGATACACAAGTACTGAAGCAAACACAATGGAGCGAATGTGTTTACATAAGGAATTATTATCGATAACCAAACACAATTGCTAATTGTGTTAATGATTTACTAGAAGAATTGATCACAATTTCGCTTCGCTCATTGTGTTGGAATTGTGTTTACATAAGGAATACTATCGATGAGAATTGCGGTAATGCTCCGCTGTTGAGGAGCGATAGATAGGCATGGCGAGCATAAGTAGTAAAATAGATGACATAAGAAAGAGACACTACATTGCGAAGCAATGTAGTGAATGTAAATTCTATCACGAGAGTACCACTCGGAATTCATCAGATTCAAAGTTCTCGAAAACTCATGGACCTGGTAAACTACTCAACAAGCTTTTTCAGTATCAAAAGATCATGCTTATTTAGTTGAGAAAGTGTGGTCTTTGAGTACTACATGTCTTACTTCCTAGTTTAAGTTTTACTTCCCTTAATTGTACTATCACTTCCAAGTCTTACTTCTACTTCCTAGTCAAGTATACTATTACTTTCAAATCTTAACTTTCTATAGAAGAATCTCAATTTTCATTTACACTCTACATCCAGTAATCTCTTGATCTCTTCTCTTATTCACTGATCTATGTAATGGAACAGCGGTCACATTTACAGCTGGTCATTGGTGAAGTCGACTTACCTGGAACCATGAACCAATCTGGGATCATGAACCTATCTGAAGTCATTGACCACACAATTTGGAGGCATCATAAACCCTGGTCTGAAATCGCCACTTACATAACGATCTCGTAACAATCTTGCAACAACCTTGCAACAATCTCGCTTCGCGAGATTGTTGTTCGATTGTTGTTCGATTGTGTTTATGCCTGCGCAATCTCCCCCCTCAACCTCTCCAACTCCCCACTCTTCTCCCCCAAAAACTCCCTCAACATCCTCACCTGACTCTCAATCAAATCGATATCCTGGCTCACCAGTCCCAAATCCACCTTCTCTCCCAGCTTCCTCTGCTGGTCCTGCTTGTACTTCAACAACTGCTCAAACTCATACAGCACCACATCATCGTCCGCCTCCTCACCATCATTCACCTTGGCCAACAACGCGTCCAAATCCGCGAGTTCCCTGCGTAACCGCACCTCTTCCCAGTCAGTACCCTCTGTAGCCGAAAAGTCCGTCCCCCTGGTATTTGACGACTGGCCAATCTTCAGCAAGTAATCCTTTGCAAACCCCTGTTTCGATGGCCGTGTCTTCTCCTGGCTCGGTGCCTGTTTCAGGAGATCGTAGCTGGGGGCCTCCTTCGAAAAGGTTGCACGCAAACTTGCGGGCACTCCCCTTGGAATACGCTTGCCATTCTCACGCTGGTTCAAAATGTGAAGAAACACCAAAACCTGGTCCTTGTCGATGGTCTCGAACGACTTGGGGTTGATCAAGTTCCATGCGCTGGAAACTTCGCTCAGTGGCACCTTCTTTAAGGACCCGTAAAGTGAGTCGAGCGAATCGAACCGAACGCGCCCGTACTGGTCGCAGTTGGAGTTGTAGATGGTCTCGTACGTGGCCTTGTCGGTGGGCGAGATGTACCAGTCGAAATCGTCGCTCAACATCAATTCCTCGTCGTAATCATCGTCGTCTGTTTGGAGCTGATTGCCGTGGTCAACGGCCTGGTTGGCAGCAATGAGGTGGGCTTTGGACAGAGGAACCAACCACTGGGGGAGCTGGGAGGGGACTTCCAGCATGGAGCCGTTGACAAGATCAAAGATCAAGCGCATGGTGATACAGAACTCCTCAAAGTCAAGGGATCCGTCATTGTCAATGTCCGAAAGCGACCAAACCTGGGCCAACTGGTTTTCGGAAAGACGCGAGTTCTTGAGGACTGGGGAAACTTGCTCACCAGTGAGCTTGTTGGAGGTGGGCTTGAGGCCTTGGAAGATTTCCCAGAACTTTTTGATTTCCCATTCTTCGAGACGGGGCATTTTGAACAAATGAGAACAAGAGAACAAATGAGCGCAGCGAATTTGTTCGACTTGTTCGAGTTTGTTCGTACAGTTGAACAGAAATAAGAACAGATGAGAACAGATGAGAACAATTGAGAACAAATTAGCGAAGCTAATTTGTTCGAATGAGTTGAATGTAACTGAATGTAACTAAAAGTCTGAACAATTACAGCAGCAATTACAACAATTCTTCGCTATTTGTTCAGTATCAAACATAACAGCAAAAACTGAATATTACACTTTACACTACCAGAAGTAAGTACATAGGGTTGTATATTTAGAGTAGCTCATTCATTACTAAACATACTGGAAATATAATTTGGTATTTAAGTCAAAGAGAGTAATTGGGCTCGGTTTCTGGTTTTTAAATATGTGGTGCCCTGAAACTTAGAGGCAGGATCTCTACAAATAGTCATATTCCTCGAACGCTTACTTAATTTGAGAATTATCTACTCAATTAGAATACACTTTATCTCCCATCAAACATGCCGCTTCATTCAAGTGTATAGAACCCTATGAGTGAGGATGATATCACTGGTTTTTGGCGCAGATTAAGAGTCAATAAAAACCCTTCCTTTATAAATTAACAATCTGTATGCACACCAAGAAACGGGTGGTTAGTGTAGTGGTTAACATATTTGCCTTCCAAGCAGGTGCCATGGGTTCGATTCCCGTACCACTCATTTTTTTCAACAATAGGTGAAGCTAACAATGAACGAAGCGAATTGTTGCTTTACTGAACAGGACAAGTTTATGGAGGACGAAGTTGATTTTTTTAAGTATGTCTTCTATTCGCTCGAACATTTCGCTTCGCTCAATGTTTTCTGAATACCTCATAGAGAAAACTGGAGGAATGAGACTCCAAGAAAATAGTGCCCAGTCTTTTTATTACTTTTCTATATACATGTTGGGATGTCTGCGATACCTCCAGCTGTCAACTCAGCATATGGATCACCCAGTAAATACAAAGATGAGCAACATTAGTAAATGTCACTTCCATCATCTCCAAAATACCATTGCACATTAAAGAACTATTACTCATCTTGAGTAGCGAGTACTTTGGGTGGGGAGATGCTCGCAAATTTCAGTTTATGGCATCCTCAGGAGCATTCCGCTAATACTCAAACTTACTTGGTAAGTTGAAGATCACATGCACGAGCACATCAAACGTCACGCTAAGTTAATATGGATTATGAATAGCACATCGAGCGGATGAAGTATGTGAAAACACATCGAGCGTGGCGAGATATGTTTTCACTTGGCTCGATGTACCAAGCATGAGGTTGAAAGCACATCTCGCTGCGCTCGATGTGCTTTCTAAATCAGTGAGTATGAGCACATCTCGCTTCGCTCGATATGCTCATTACTCACTTTCGTCGTACCTCCCCTCCAACAAATCATTCAACCCATCCTGAATAATCGAACTCTCCTCATCCATAGGCATTTCACTCAACAACTTTTGTTTCTCGTACCCCCCCATTGTGTGCTTCATTCTCCAGCCGAATTCCTGAAAGCTCGACACATCCATGATCCAGCACGCCCCAGTGATGATCATCCCCAGCACGGATGCGCAGAGCATGGTACCCGTTCCCACGGCCACTGCGGCGTCGGTTGTGAAGCTGTAGGTGAGCGGGGGCATGTGGTTGCCTTGGAACAACGTAGGGACATACTGTCTGGAGAGGGTGGATTTGTAGGCGAAGCGCAGGGTGAAGATGGTGAGGGCGGCTGTGGTCATGAAGAGCACCATCTGGTGTTTGCGGCGGGCGATGTAGTCGTCGCTGGCGTCAGCGAGAGCAAAGTTGAGGGAGTGGAGGGTTTCTCGGAGCATCACGAACAATGAGCGCAGCGAATTGTGGGAATAAAAGTTGTGCGATTTAACGAACAATGAACTCACAATGAACTCGCAATGAGCGCAGCGAATTGTGAGTGAATAAGTATTAGTGATGAGTTTGAGTGATGAGATGAATATGACGAAGATTAATGAAGATTTGTGAAGATCAAGATTTTTCAGATTTATGGAGATTTATGAAAATCAGTGAAGATCAGAATGAAGGTTAATGAAGACTTACGAAGACTTACGAAGATTTATGAAAACTAATAAGATTTATGAAGATCAGCCAAACATGAATCAAAATGAGAGTGAAGATGAACATTAGAGCGAGATGAGAAAGTGTTGGTGATGAGATTTTTAGGTCATTAAAAGGATACCAATTGGTAGTGTACTCAGCATTTATTAGAAGTTATTGATCATTGTTGGAGATTGAATTGGAGAGTCAGGTACTAAGGAACCAAATGAACCAGAACTGATGTATGATTCATCCGTCCTCTGACTTCTTTTCATTATTCTGTCCCACTTTTTCCAAAATGGCTGCGAAATCCAGAGAGAAAAGTCTGATGAATAGTTCACACCCTCTCATTTTTGGGATGTAATGGCTACTAGATGGCAAGAAGTAGAGAAGTTAAAGATGATAAGTTGAACAGTACACTAAATACTCTTCAGTAGATATTTAACAACTGGAATTCAATGTCTTCAATGCCTTGGACCGTCAATTGTCCTCGATATCTTCATCTTCAATCGAATAATTACCTTTATCTTCCATTGTACTCGATATCTTCATAGTCATTCGAATGATTATGTTCATCTTCAATTGTTCATCTTCAATTGTTCAACTTAATTGCTCAACTTCAATATCATCTTTAACTGTTCACCCTCGATTGTCGATATCTTCGATTATGCAATGCAAGATGCCAATACACCTGACTTGTTCTACTTACGGTTCATTTTCCGTCTCACTTGTTGTGTTTACATTCAAACATTTCTATTCAAGAGGTCATACTTCCTTTCCATCTTCACTTGTTTTATTCAAATAGTTCTATTCAAGAGGTCATACTTCTGATCTTCATATTCTTGTTAGCTACTCTTGTTAGCTCTACTCTTGTTAGCTCTACTCTTGCTCTATTGTTCTATTCTCTTATTCTGTTCTGTTCTGTTCTGTTCTGTTCCATTCATTCTCCTACTCTTCCTCTCTCTCTTTATAGAACAGCAGCTGCTGCTTTCTCAAAACAATCAATTAAACATAAAATATAAACTATTAACTAAGGAACGTCAATACAGTTAACGTACACATTCTCCCCTGTGTAGATTCTTTTATCTCTTCTCCTCTCTCCATCATTGATCAAGTGACTCTTCCGATGTTGATGTGCTCAATTTTGTTGAAACACAATATATTGAGCATGTTGCTAGTCAATTCACACAATCAGCATTGAGTGTGTTTGGAACATTCACATAATCAACATTTCGCTTACTCGCTCAATGTTTCATCAAATCACACTCGAATCGCTCGACATTTCGCTTCGCTCAATGTCGATCTCATCGAGCTCAGATCTCCTCCTTAAACAACCCCCCCTGATTCTGCTTGTCACTCAACAAGTCGGTCTCTCCACTCACAGCAGTCTCACTTCTCTTAATCTCAGGTGCATCCGTCTTAGCAGCAAGCTTCGAAACAGTAGGCGCTACAGTCCCAGCAGTATCCTTGGTCACATCAGCCTGCTTACCATTAGCCTTTGGTTCCTCCACCTTCTCCACCTTGGCTTCCTTCTTTGGCTCCACCTTCTCCACCTTCTTTGGCTCCTTCTTCTCCTCTATCTTTGCCACCTTTGGCTTCTCCACCTTTTTCGGGTCCTTCTTTTCCTCCTTCTTATCCTTCTTGAACAACCCACTCAATCTTCTGAACCCCCTCTTCCTTTCGGTTTGTGCAGGCGGAGCCTGCACCACTGGCTTTGGAGCGGGTTTCTTGACCGGCTCAACCTTCTTTTCCACTACCGGCTCCTTTGGAGGCTCGATATCCTCCAAAACAGGCTCCTTCTCCTCAACACTAAAGAGAGACCCAGTATCACGCAATCTGTCCTCGTCAACATCAAAACGCAGGTGCTCAGGCAACTCCTTATTGATCTTGTGCTCATCCTTGACTCTTTCGTCAATGGCATCAAGAATCTGTTGCTTGTGCTCCGCCTTGTCGCCAAGATGTTGCTCCTTGGTTTGCTCCAATTCCTTGGTCTTGCCATCAAGATCCTTGATGGCATTCTCGTGCTCATCAAACTTGGCCTTGGAAGACTCGTGCAAGTCTCCAAGAGTCTTGGAACCCTCCTCGTGTTCCTTGGTGGCAGTCTCGAGATCAACAGTATACTTTTCAGTATCGTCCTTGGTTTCCTGTAATTTCCTCTCCAATTCCTCAATTTGGTCCTCGTACTCCTTCTGCTGCTTTTCAGCAGCAGCAACCTCGGCCTCCAACTCTTGCTTGGCATCAGTCAACGACTTGAGCTTGGCGGTCTCCTTCTCCAACTCCTCAAGAGTAGGTCTAATAATCTCATCCTTTTCAGCCTGAATTGAGGCCAACTCGTCTCTGCGCTCCTTCTTCAATTTCAGCTCCTCCTCCTCGATTTCGTCAGTCTTTTCCTTCTTTTCAGCAAGTAAGGCCTCCTTCTCCTCCTCATGTTTAGCCTTCAAATCCTCCAACTCCTTCTTCTTTGCAACGAGTTCATCAGCCTTTTCAGTCTTGTATGTCTCCAAAGCCTTGGCCTCGTCTTCCTTACGTACTCCGTGTGCAGCCACACGCTTTTGCTTTGCAATCTCGATATCGGCCTTTTCCTGTGACCTCTTGGCAACTTGCTCCTGCTTGTGTTTCTTGTGCAACTCAGCCAACTCCGCCTGTCTGGACTTGTGCTCGTCGTCGGCTTCACGACGCGCATCTGCCTTGACACCAATGTCCGAAAGCACCGGGTTCACAACTTGTTGCGCCAATGCATCCAACTCAGACTGCAACATGGTGAGACCTCCACCCAAGTCCACAACCCCCGCCTTGTGAGCAGCCACACGCTCATCCGACTTCTTTTGGGCAACAGCGAGCGCATTTGCGTACAACTGGGCCTGTTGCTTAAAGTCTTTGGTGGATGAGTGCTTGATCAGGTCAAGACGCTCATTGGCCGCACGGCTGGCGGCAGCAAGCAATTGCGCATCCACAACGTCGGCAGCCAAAAAGGTGTTGGATCTGCGCTGAGACGAGACACCATCGGTAAACCCGGCCCCGTGTTTGAGCAGCGCAGCGGCACCTTCAGCAGCCAAATCCTCTTCACCTTGGGTCAAGAATTCTGCCTTTTTCTGGACTCCACTCCTGTAGTCGAGATCTGGGTTGAAACGGGAGTTCAACAGCTTGGTAGAATTATGGTTGGCAACTTGAGAAACTTTGCCAATGTCAAACGCACTGGAACTGCTCTTACTGGCAATACCCAGTCTCGAAACATTCAATTCGGGGTTGATTCGGCTCGTCATGGTACTGGTACTCTTTTGGTTGGCGGTCTTGTAGAGAGTCTCACCGTTAAAGGATGGGACCCCAGTCAGAACAGACAGCGCAGTGGACGACATGGTATTACTCCGGGGGGCTTTGGTGCTGATACTGGCGGCGGTGGCATCGGGATGAGGCTGGTCACGGCTCCAGGCCGTGATCTTCTCTTTTTTGGCAGCCAATGCCGCGGTGTGAGCATCTTTGGCAACTACCCGCTCATACGAGGGCTTGACGGTGAGGTCTGCGGAGGCGGCAAGAAGCGCGGCAGTATCGGAAGCATTGGAGTTGACCCCGACAGAAATGGCACCGGGGGACGTGTAGATTCCCTGCTTGAGCTTTTGCTGATAGATGGCCTGTTGGGAAAGCGGTTTCCCGTTGGTCTGGTACGAACGAGACATGATGAAATTGGTGGAAAAATGAAATTGCCAATTAAAGGATAAAAGTAACAGACACAATAACAATACAGACAAGACACTAGACACACACACACACAAACAAGTATACGTATATACATATATATATATTATATACATACACACACACACCCACCCACATACTATCCACCCACGTACTACCCACACTACACCCACTACCCACCACCCACTACCACCACCCATCTCTTCCGCCGTTTGCTTGCTTGCTACTTATGACGTCATGCAGGTTTCTATGCGTTGGATACAAAAAATGGAATGATGACAGACACCTGATACAATATGGATGCAATGTAGATAGATGGTGATGGTGATGGTGATGGTGATGATTGATGATTATGATAGTAAATGATTGATGATGAATTGGTGGTGACGAAAATCTGAGAGATGAAAAGGTGAGAGTAAAAGATGACAGATGTAGATGATAGATGTAGTTGATGGATGATGAATGACCGTAGACGTCCGACCTTTGTCTGATTTAAAGTTGGAGTGACAGATGGTTGATGGACAAATCCATGGAGCTGGACGATTTGAAGTGAAATTAGGTTGGTAAAAAATATCAATGCCACAGAAAGAGGTTGGAGAAGTTGAAGTTGTAGAGGTTGTAGTAGTTATAGTTGTAGTAGTTATAGTAGTTATAGAAGTTATAGAAGTTATAGTAGTCATAGAAGCTATAGAAATTATTGGTTAAAGACAACTTAGAGACAACTATTGAAACATCAATAAGTATCTGTAGAACCACTTAATCTTGATAAGCCCATCTAGATTTTGTCTTGAAGTTAAATTGGTTCGAGACTTCACCTATATCGTGTAGTACTAGACTGTTCACTTTACTGTTTACCTGACTGCTTACTTGACTGTTTACTTGACTGTTAGTACATAGAGTGGTACTTCAATTGACATTCATTCCGTTCACTTTAATTGTGCAATCTTAACTCCACTTTCCCTGTATGTTGGGCAAAAAATGTGGACGAGTCGGGAGTCGAACCCGAGACCTTTCCCTTGCGAAGGGAACGCGCTACCAACTGCGCTACACGCCCAAGCGTGTGATAAAATAAAAAATGACGGCGTGAAACCAACTGGGGAGGAAATTTTTCCTTCCGCCCCTGGCCCCCTATTGACCGTATGCTCTACCTGAGCATACATAACTTCACAGAAACATCTCACAGTTCTTTTCAGAGCCTTTGAGAGCCTTTTTTTCTGAAAATTTGTAAGTCTTGCGTGCTTACACTTACGTAATCTATTGTCTTCCCCGGATTTCACGTACCATTGTAAACCACCACACAAAGCGTATACTCTAATTACATACAATGGTATTATGTAGTTGGAGTTGGTTGGAGTTGGAAGGAGTTGGTAGGTGTTGGTTTTGTAGTAGTTGTGTAGTACATTACTACGACATTACCAGAAGTTACACATTTGACAATTGATGAAACACACATTGAGTTGAAACATACACATTGAGTTGAACATACACATAATGATTAAAGAAGCAGTTCAAAGTAGAAGTTCAAGTAGCACACAATTTCGCTCCGCTCAATTGTGTGTTGCAAATTGTGTTGCAAATTCCGCTCATTCGCTCACAATTTCGCTCCGCTCAATTGTTCGCTCAAATCAACCAGCCATCGAAAATAATCACAAACAACATGCCCAGGGTACCGAGGAATCCTCTCCCAACAAGAGGCCTCTACCTGAACCTCCCCGGCGACCCCCCTCTCGCTACCACCACACGCACCACAGTAAAACGAAGATACAGACCAGGTACCAAGGCATTGAAGGAGATTCGCGTGTACCAAAAGTCATCGGACTTGCTCATCAGGAAACTCCCCTTTGCCCGGTTGGTCAAGGAGGTGGCAGAAGACTATATCGGCGCCGACTACGGAATCAGGTGGCAACTGCAGGCAGTTTTGGCTTTGCAAGAAGCTAGTGAGGCGTACTTGGTTCATTTGCTAGAGGATACGAATTTGTGTGCGATCCACGCAAAGAGAGTGACAATTATGAAGAAGGATATTCAGTTGGCGAGGAGGATTAGGGGGCAGTAGCTCACTAGTAACTCACAATGAGCGAAGCGAATTGTGAGTTCTAGTGACAAGTGATAAAAAGTGAAGAGATTAGTACTAGTGAGACTAATACTAGTGAGACTAATACTAGTGAGACGTGAAAAGTTAGTGGTACTTTCACTAGTACCAGTGAAAAGTGAAGTACCACTAGAATACTAGTGACACGAGTGAAGTAATAGAGTAGCATAATAATCAATACCTTGCACTTGCAAGGTAATTGACGAGCACCTGAAACCCCTAGTGGAAAAGATCGGTCAGACCGAAACACCTCAAAGACCAAGACCTCAAAGACCTAAAGATCTTGAGACCGAAAGATCTTGAAAGACCGAAAGATCTCGAAAGACGCTGTAATAATGAGGCAGATTAATGGATTAAATGGAAGTACATGTATACATAAGAATAGAAATGATAATAAGAATGATAATAAGAATGGTAAGAATGGTAATAAGAATGATAACAAAGATGGAAATGGCACAAGAATAGTGATAATAAGAATGATAATACGAATGATATAAGTGGTACAAGAAAAAGTGATAATAAGAATGATATAATGATAATAAGAATGATAATAAGAATGATAATGGGACGAGGCTTGTCTAGTGCGCAAGTTCTAATATTGCGCAGTTTACAATAGATTATCATTGAGTCATGAAAGCCAATGTTGTATGGGTGACCTTAGCTAATCTTGTGTGGGTGCCCTTGCTAATCTTCAATGGGTACCTCGGAGTGTTCCGACATTCACCATGTCAATGAGGTTTCACTTTTGCTTACATTACATAAGACTTGTCCGCCTCGCTTCGCTTACTTTGGCATCTCGCTGCGATTGCGGCTTAGCTGTTATCTCGTCTCACAGAGTAACCCCAACTCCTGCTCTTTTATATCTCTCACCTGATCGTCTATATATAGCATTGTTAGCCAGACAACACATCGCTGGAATGTCAAATTGGTTAAAGTCTACTTTAATCTGATCTAGTGTTGCTCCTCTGTGTACATTATAGTAGTGTACATTGTGGTAGTGTACATTGTGGTACTTTGTGTACGTTAGTGGACTTCTTCTTCTCTTACTTCTTCTTACCTCTACTTCCACCTCTACTTATTACTTCCACCTCTATTACTGTGTAAATGTACTCTTATCTTATTTTCTACCTTCACGTGCCTCGCCTCCATTACGAGCTCGTTCCGGACCCTAATTAACCGTCACTCGCAGTGTCAAATTAAGCGAGTTCCATTTCATTGGCAAAATTTCAAGCTTCTTCCCCATACCCGCTTTGGGCCTCGTTTAAGCTTATCCAGTATGCACGCAGCACATTTCGTCCTATCGGAATAAATCAATATCCCATGCCATTTGTGCAATCTAAAGTTTGTGCAACGATCCGTTGATAGCCACTTTTGTGTAATCATATGCCACTGTGGAGTGCACCCATTTTACGCGGTCCCTACACACATCCGTGTGTACGTGTACATGTGTTGTTGTTGTGTTGCTGTTAGTCGTGTTTGTTGTGTAGTTGTGTTGATGTTGTAGTTGTGTAGTTGTGTAGTTGTAATATGGCTCTGTTGTATGGCTCTTTTGTATGTCTTGTTTTATCCTATTGTACCTTAATTAATACCGGCATTGTGACATTGCGTATCGGGTTACTTGATCGCGAGAGCCCAATTTTCCCACAAATGCTGGCGCAAACAATTGCCATGGATTACAGAACTGCAGACAAGCTCTCGGCACAAAAATCTCCTCGCGGAGACCCTTTGTCATGTGGTGGTTGTCTGTTTAACGGGCATGCGACCACTTTTGTCAGACAAAATTATAATACCATATATAATCGTTTGTGTCCTCCATTCCGCCCAACAATCATTCCTTCATCATCCCTGGCCACCAACCCGGCATCATCATCCATCATCTTTAAGGTTTGAAATAAGGTTACGATCAACAGGTTAGGATCTTGAGAATTCCATCTGATTAAGAATTAAGGTTAGGCGTACAACTGAAATAGTCTTAGCCCACTTCAGTTACATCGACTATAAGAGGATTGCTCCAGGTCTACAATCGCCTGTCCCGATTCCCTAGTGATTGATCATCTCTCACCAAACACCATCATCTGACAATCTGAGATCAGATACCCGAGCCCGCCAATTTGTGCTGTAACCACTGGTGCCCTGCTCATCGAAATAATATCAAAATTCCCGCCTGATACATCATCGCCAGCACCGCTAATTACTATCACAACTCAAATCATCCCACAACCACCAAGATTTATAACATCACCACCGCCGCATTTTTCCACCATCGTGTTTTGCAGAAGTTATTTCGCCACGTTCGTTCATGAGTACAGTTACGACGACCAAAAAGAAAAAAATTGTGTATCGCCAGGACCCAGATGGCGTTTTCCGTTTAAAGAAAATCGGCGAAGATTACTTTCTGGACAAGTCCGGGGACGACTCGCCTGCGTCGTCCCCCGCGTCTTCCCCTGATAAGAAGCCCAAGAAAAAAAAGAAGCATTTGGGCCCGAATGAGCTCCTTGACCTCTCGTACAAAATCTTTGAACCTCCGGCCGAAACAGAGCCCAGTGTTGCGCCGCCAGCGACGGTACCAACAGCCCCAGCCCCATCGGGCGCGCCACCGGGTGCGAGTGCGGGTGCTGTGCCTGAAAAAAGCAAGGACGCGCAAACACCCCCGGTCTCCCCAACAACTCACGTGACCCCACTGGAGATTGTCGAGACAACACCCTCAATAAAGAAAAAATATAAACACGGTAAAATTCGCCAAGACAACCAAGCCTCGGGCACAGTTGTCGCAGAGTCAATTAAAGAAAAGGCTGAAGAACCGGAAGCTGGCTCGATTAAAACATCTGAGTCCACACACACCAAGACAACACATTTATCAGTACCGCTGTCACTCTCTCTGGCTGCACTGGATACACCACCACTCTCGCCCATTGCGCCGTCGCCCTACACCACATTCAGATTGTCTGTGCTTCAAATGATGGCCACCACGGAATCGCAGGTGTTTCATGTCCCGAGTTTTGCCCTCGGAATGGGGGCCACTGCCGTCATGTATCGATATCGCGAACCATTGTCGGTATTGCTCGTTGGAGTCGTTGGAGTCATGGGTGCCCTCGCCGTGTTTTCACTTGTTGCGGGCACCGCGTTCTATTACTTGGGGTTGCTCAAGGTGGACGACTTGAACGAACTCCGCGAATGGAGACGGCAATTCTTTGCCAAACTCACCGGTAAACTGGTGGACCCACACATGGTTCCACCTGAGGACCTCCACTTGGGCTCGGACGTGTCGTCCGATGAGGATTACGACATTGACACTTCGGAGCAAACGCGCGCCGCGATGGAGGAGGCAATTGCGTCTGCACGAGTTGCGCGTGCTGCACTCGATGGTAGGTCGGTGAAATCCAACAAGACGCACCGGTCGGCCGATGATGCAGGAGAAGCTCGCGTGGTGCAGGCGCCAGCGACTTCTCCTCCCTACCACAGAAGAAACACCACCACCAGGGTTCAACCCTTCAAGCATCACTACACCAATGAGGACACTTTGAGAAGAGCACCGCCTCCAATCCTCAATCGTGCACAGAGCTATGACGTGAGGGAATTGCCCCGTAAAGTGGAGATCAAGAAGGAGATCTTGAAACCGGAACGTCACGTGTACAAGGTGCACAATCCCGCGATGCTCAGTCACCAAGGCACTAGGCGTAGCCTGGTTGAAGTGAAGCAGCTCCCGCCCAATCCTCCAGAGGCTGAGGAGCTTCCTTTCATAAACCAGGTCAAGTTACTCACGGGGAAAGAGTTTGACCCATATGAACAAAATTTGGCAAGACATAATAGCAAGAAGTCTGTTTTGGGGACTAGACAAGGTTATAATACGTTTATGGCGAATGCGGGGCATGATTTTGATGATTGAACAAAACAACAAAGAACAACTGAGCGATAGCGAAGTTGTTCGTGTTGTTCAGTTCTCATTAACATGCTCAAATGCTAATTCAGCATCCCCATCAATGATGATGTGAATCATCATTGATGATATGCTGTTCATTATAGTTCATTCGCAATGTACCAATGCATTCGAACATGGCTCGGATACCGTTTTTTTTCATCCGACAAGCCAACTTTGGGTCGTCTTTCATACTGGATGTGGAAGCCGCGGGATAGTTGTATATAAGCATATAATTAGAATTCACGATAAGAGTGAGTGTTGTAGAGTTGTTTGGGACTGTCGAGTGTTGACTGTTCAGTGTTGACTTTTGGGAGGGCTTATGTAACAGTTGACTTATGTAACATTAGGAACTTAACAGTAGGAACTTAACCGAGGCAAGGTTGTTTCGGTTGGTGATTTGGTCTCATTGATGTAGCAGGATTGAATGAAGCGATGTATAGTTATTCAAGTTATTTCAGTCGGTGGGTCCCAAGGTACTGGTGATTTGTTCATTCTGGTGTGTACTTGGTGTTCTTTTTTTTGCAACACCCCTTTTGGCTGCCAAAATAATTTATAATTGAGATAAAGTTATAGACTTTGATAATAAAGTGAATTGGGAAGATAAGGGAGGGAATTGAGAGGAGAGATGCGAGACGTATGGAGAAAAGGTGAGAAAAAGAATATAAGGGGGAAGAAGAGGAAAGGTAAGGGAAATGGTAAGGGAAATGGTAAGGGAAAAGGTAAAGAGACAAAGGTAAGGAGGGAATGGGAGAAGTTAAGGATAGAAGGATAGGTAAGGAGGCAAGATAAGGAAAAGAGGCAAGAAAAGAATAAAGAGGGGGACTGGTAAGCAATACAAATAATGTGATTATTTGAAGGAGTTGTGACATTGTGAAAGATTCATAATAGAATTAATGAGATGAATTGGTGGAGTAGCAAATGGAGATACTAACAGGAAAGACAGATGATAAAGGTACTAGTTTGAGCATGAAGAGGGTTTTTACTCACTTGTTCTCTTGTTAGCTATTAACTAATACTGAAACATATATCTTGATTGTTCATTAATACCTCATTTGCTCTAGAAGAGTAAGATATGAGGCTGGACGTCATTTATATGTTGGAAGATTGATGAACAGGGATGAATGAAGAGGGATGATTGATGAAGTCAGGCACTCATATGACTGTGCTGATTATGTCATCAATATTGGGTGATTCACTATACATTATGTTCACCAAAATTCATGGATATTCATTTATGTTTATTGGTGTTATTGATGCCATTGATGTTCATCCATTTCTTTCACTCATTCTCTCAGTTCGTCAGTCCTTTGATACTTTGCAATTGCTTCGCATTGCAAACATTTTCAAATTGTCAAAATGTTTTTTTTGTCAACATGCCTCTCTACAAAGAAGACTCCTTCCTAGTGGTATATCCCGGGTCCGAGCACACCATCTTCACGTTTGGATTCCAGGATGCTCTCCAGCCCCCCCAATTCCGTATCCCCAGTGTTGTTTACCAGAGTCCCAGCGGCGAGTACCATGCTACCAACGAGCCTGGGTACACTGAAGTCAAGCCCATTGTTGCGAGCCGTATTGTGAACCTCGATGCCTTCAACCACCTTCTCAAGGTCATTTTGCAGAGCATCATCACCAACAACCCTGTTGTCACCATCAACCACATCCCCTTGTTGTTGATTACGCACTCGCTCACGTGGTCGCGTCGCCAAATTGAGTTCATCACCAAATACGTGATTGAACTGTTGGAGTTCACTGCCTTCAACATCCTTGACTTTGCGGTTGGATGCACGTTTGGTGTCGGTGGTAACACCACCAGTGCTGGTGTTATCAAAGTGGGTCCCAACTCTACGCAGATTGTTCCTGTTGTGAATTACCAGCCGTTAAAGTTTGCGTCCGCGTACCTTGGGGACTTTGGCGGGCAAAACATCAATGCCGAGCTCGCGAAAATCTTGCCAAACTTTAAGCCACAGCAGATTGAAGACTTGAAGACATCGAGTATTTATGAAGTGCTCCACCACGAGGGATTCTACTCTGCTCTGGACTTGCAGAATGAGGATGAAAACTTGGATGTGGCCAAGTTGGTGGTGGAGGGCAAGCCGGGTGAAGAGGGAGAGGAGGAAAAGCCCAATAGTGACTTGGAAACCAATGTGTTTGTGGACTCTGTCACTGGGGAAAAGATTGGTGTGGGCAAAGAACGGTTTCAAGGAACCGGTGCGTTTGTTTCCACACTTGCTGCTGAGATCTACAAGACACTTGCACGTGTGCCTGACCTTGAAAAGAGACAGGAGTGCTACGATAACTTGATATTTGTTGGGCAAACGTTCCGCATCCCTGGTCTCAAGGAGGCTGTGGTGCTGAAGTTGGCGTCTGAGTATATGGTGAGGGACCAGAGCGACAAGGCACCAAAGAAGGGAGATGTGAGCTCTGCGATCTTGGCGTACCAACAGGCGGATGTTGCTGTGGACAACGACGGCGAGCACGGGTCGTCGCTGACGACCCAGGTTCCGGGGTCGGTGCGGCTCGCGAGGTACCCGGAATACTTTTCCGAGTGGAAGAAGCCCAAGGAGAGTGGGGGGTCGTGGCACGACGTGTACTTTTTGGGTGGGGAGATATTTGCCAAGCAGATATTTCTGAACAACTCGAACCACGGGAGGGCGTTGTTTGTGGATAGTGATATTTATGAGGAGAAGGGACCGCAGGCTATTTGGATAGCTAGTATTTAAACAACAACGAGCAACACGAGCAACACGAGCAACACGAGCAACACGAGCAACACGAGCAACACGAGCAACACGAGCAACACGAGCAACACGAGCAACACGAGCAACACGAGCGTAGCGAGTGTTGCAAGTTGTTGTGAGTTACATTCTAAGTTGAGCAACACGAGCTACGCTCGTGTTGCGAATTGAGTTAAGAAAGTTCGTGTTATGAGTTGAGTTAAGAAAGCTATTGCGAGTGAGTCAAGATCTCGTTATTGAGAGTTGAAAGCTCGTTGAATTGACTTATGAGTGACTTGAGGACGAGTCGTGATGAGGTGAGAGTTTACTATGGAGTTTACTTGTACTAATCTGAAGAACATTCTAGGATGTCTTGAGACCACAGTTTGGCTGTGTAAAATAGAAATCGCCATGCGATGATGTAAAATATGGAATAAATGAGGAAAGTTGATGGAGGTAGGTAGTAAGTTCAGTTTGTTTTTATTTTATCACAACATGTATCCTATTATTAGGAATACTCTTTATATTTATGAATTCTCTTACTATTCTCTTACTGTTCTCTTGTTTGTCTTGTTTAGAATTCTATCTTCGATAGAATTCATTTCATAGAATTCATTCAGTTCATATTTTTTTTACGCGTATGCTATTTCGGCGTGTTCCTCATCTAACGCGAATCATGGCACAACAGCAAACATTAGCACGGTTCTTTGGCGCTAAACGCCCTGGACCTTCTTCCCCTCCTCAAAAGAAAGCAAAGATAGAACCAAAGATAGAATCAAAGATAGAAAAGATAGACAAGATAGGTTCTGAAAAGGGTAATGGTAGTGAATCTACAAAGACAGAATTGAGTGAGTCCAAGTTAAGTGGGTCTAAGTCTCCTGAATCTGTTAAACAGGAGTCAAATGACTCTAAGCCTACCAAGAGTCCCAAGAGTCCTAAGAGTCCAACTAAGAGTAAGAGTCCAACTAAGAGTACGCCAAACTCCAAGTCCACTACGTCTACAAAGACTACCACGTCTACTAATTCTACTTCCAACTCCAAGTCTGGTCCTTCCAAGCCTGCCTCCCTCATGTACTCATCCATTACCCTGGTATTTGAGTCCATTGAACAAGAGTCCAGTCGTCTTAAAATCACTGCCATTATTTCCGATTTCTTTTTAAAGATTCTCCAGGAATCGACTCCTGAGGAGCTCACAAAGGTCGTGTACCTCTTTATCAACCGATTAGGGCCCGATTACGAGCCAGATCTCGAGCTTGGGCTCGGAGAAACGCTTCTTATCAAGGCCATTTCCGAGTGTTACGGTCGCCCCACCTCCCAGATCAAGAAGGATTACCATGAATTGGGAGACTTGGGAATGGTTGCTCAAAAGTCGCGGCTGGGCCAGCCAACCATGTTCAAGCCCGCGCCTTTGGACGTTGATGCTGTTTTTGCAAATCTCACATCGATCGCCAAGCTGACGGGCAAGGACTCGCAGCTGAAGAAGATTGCCTTGATTAACCGCATGTTGACGGCGTGTGATATGAAGAGTAACGAGGCCAAGTTCTTGGTGAGGTCGTTGGAGGGCAAGTTGCGTATTGGATTGGCTGAAAAGACTGTGTTGATTGGATTGGCACAGGCATTTACTAGATATGAGGAGAAGGAAGGAAATCAAAAGAATGCAAAGAAGGGAGACCTCTCATCTGAGGACATCATCAGGGAAGCATTTTCGCAGATTCCAAACTATGCTGTCATTATTGACAAGGCGTATACTTATGGGATCCAGAATTTGTTGGACCACTGTCAATTGACACCGGGGATTCCACTCAAACCAATGTTGGCCAAACCAACCAAGTCGATATCGGAAGTACTTGATCGGTTCCAGGGCGAGGAGTTTACGTGTGAGTACAAGTACGATGGAGAGCGGGCACAGATCCACTTGTTGGAAAATGGGAGTGTGCGAATTTACCTGAGAAATCTGGAGGACATGTCCCAGAGATACCCTGATTTGATTGCAACAATAAGGGACTTTCTACAGGGACAAAAGGAGGTGGAGGTGGAGGAGAAGGAGAGTGAAGAGAAGGTAGAGAAGGAAGAGAATGTGGAGAGTAAGAATGAGAATGAGGAGAGTAAAAATGAGAATGAAAGTGAGAAGAGTGAAAAGAGTGAAAAGAATGAAAGTGAGAAAGCAAACACTTCAAAAGATATTTCCGTGGAAGTGACTAATATGGACCAAGTATCATCCTTCATTATTGATTGTGAGGTTGTGGCATGGGATGCAGTTGCACAGAAAATTCTCCCCTTCCAAGTGCTCTCCACACGTAAACGTAAGGATGTGAATGAAAAAGATATCAAGGTGCAGATTTGTGTTTTCGCCTTTGATATGCTTTTTTTCAACGGGCTGATCATCACCAAGTCGCTCAATGAACGCCGGGAAATGATGAAGAAGTCCTTTAGGCCCATCCCCGGTAAGTTCCAGTTTGCGACTGCGAAAAACTCGTCGAATTTGGACGAGCTCCAGCTTTTCCTCGACCAGTCCGTCAAGGATATGTGCGAGGGTCTCATGGTGAAGATGCTCAACGGGAGGGAATCGTACTATGAACCCTCTAAAAGATCCAGAAACTGGCTCAAGTTGAAGAAGGATTACCTCGCGGGAGTTGGGGATTCCCTTGACTTGGTCGTGGTTGGGGGATACGTGGGTAAGGGTAAGAGAACGGGGCACTATGGAGGGTTTTTGCTCGCATCATATAACCAGGACACGGGAGATTACGAGACCACGTGTAAGATTGGAACAGGGTTCCTGGACGAGACGTTGGCGTCGTTGCACGCCAAGTTGAAGCCCACAGAAATAGAGGCCGCAAAGCCGTATGTGATACACGACAGTGCGGTGAAACCAGATGTGTGGTTTGAGCCAAGCTTGGTTTTTGAGGTGTTGACGGCGGACTTGTCGTTGAGTCCGGTGTACAAGGCTGCGCACCTGCAGTATGGCAAGGGTATTTCGTTGAGATTTCCACGGTTTATTAGGTTGAGAGATGATAAGGGGATCGAGGATGCTACGAGTTCGGATCAGGTGGCGGAGTTTTATGAGAGGCAGGCAATAAACAGCTAAACACGGCTCCGTAGGAGCTGTGTTTAGCCTGATTGACTAGTAATCGAAGTGAGATTGCAAAGCTGGGTGATGTAACCATTAACTAGGCCGAACGAAAGTTGTCTGATGGGGATGATTGATTAAAATACTTGATCAATTGTACAACATTAAGCAAAAATGTATTGGAATTTGTCAATCTGAAAAGTTGGTCATACGTTGTATAATTAATGATGAATATACATGATATTAATCTGGAAGTTCTAAGATTTGAATGAGAACTAGTGAGGAAATGTTATTTTCATTGTTGGTCGTTGTTGGATTGCCTAAAAAGATGGAGTATCTTGTCAGTGTAAACACTCTTCACACTGACCTTAACCACTCCTCTACTTTTTTTCTGACCTCACTCTTGATGTAACATGAAGAACAATCAGTCAATGCAACCATTCTAAGTACTGAACCGCCTCACATTCTTGATGTTTATCGATAACAATCATCACAAAAATGCAATTGATTCATACTTCCTGTTCAGTCTCATTATTTGTCTTGGTTTCTGTCAGTAGTTAGTTCTCTTCTCATCTGCCCAGCACTATTACAGTACCCATTATTTAGCAGTACCTATCAGCTGATGGATGTCTTGATACATGTTTTAAATATGTTTTGTATATGTCTTGCCCCACATCACATCCACATTCTCTCTTGATTGTACCAATACTCTATAAATACGCAAAAATTCCTCCATAGACCTTATGAGCGACTACATCCCCGTATTCTACAACAAGGTCAGGCCTCTGGCTTTCGAGGAGGAACCCGAGTGCTTCGAATTGGTTTACGTCAACAATGAAGCAGAAGTGAAGGCGTACCTCGACAAAGATGAATCTAGCGACTTTTACGTGTGGATCACCAACAATGGAACGATTGTGTGTAAGTTGGTTGAGTCGGGTGACGATCACTCAGTGGAGGTGATTGACGAGGGCGAGGGTGATTGGGTGGCATGGTACGTCACACAGAACGTGAAGATTGGGAATATTCTTGAAAGGATAGATGAACATATGATGGAGGAAGATCATACAAAGTGTGCGCTTTTGTACGAAACGAGCGAAGCGAGTGAGTGAATAGTTGGTGAAAGACTATAAGAATATAACTCAAGAAAGTTGAATAAAAAAGGATTTGTAAGACACTTATTACCGCTACTATACCTTAGAGTCCGGAAGTGTTGATTATAGACGGATCTTCATAAATGGCTATCTTTTAAATGGCTGCAAATTACCGTATTTGGATGCATTGCTCCGCAGAAATTATGTGCAACAATAGGATCAAGTTAGAAAAAGAAGTTAGAAAAAGTAAGTGAAGTGACTGAGTCACTTCACTTACTGGCTGTCAGTGCTCATTGCGGGGTCAATAACTGATCAATAGTAATTTGTGAAAATTACGCCTCCAAAAACATCAGGACGATCGACCTTCACACCAGCCCTGCATTTACAAGTCTTAACTTTTTTTTTATTTTTAAACAATATAAATCTACAGTCTCTCCTTTTCTATGTCTATCTATGTCTCTTGTCTCTCTCTAATCTCACACAATCGAGCGTAGCGAGATTGTGCTCAATTGCGCTCGATTGTGTCAATCACATTGAACCCATCCGCCTTCAACCCAAAGTGCACCTCCTTAAAATGACGCTTATAATTTATAAGCGGATCCTGTCCCCTACTTGCCTCTATTATCTTGTGGCAGGCAGGGCACACTACTCCCGGACGATCGTGTTCGTGTGCTGTGCGAACACGTGGGTTCTTCTTCACCTCGCTCTTGCTGATCCTGTACACATCAGGATATAAAGGAATGGGTGTGAGCATATTCAGAGTTGAAATTCCATGCTGGAACGCAAGGTGCTGGGCGTACGCAGACGTCTTGATGTTGAGGAACACAACTTCAGGACAGTAAGGACACAATCCCGCTCTCGTTTCCAGGATTGGCAATCCCTCGTGCTCGAAGTACCTCACAATTTGGGGGTTGTATGGGTGTTTGGTGCTGAAGTTCTCAACCTGGTAAACGAGGTCTGGAATCATGTTTTGGCTGCGAAATTCCTCAACTTTGCGAACAAATCTCTCCCTCTTGATATAAGTACACGGAGCCTTCTGATTTGAATCACACCTTTTGCTCTTAATATACTCGAGAACCTCTGGAGATGGCTCTTTTCTTGCAAAGTTCAGTGGAAGAAGGCATTCGACGACCTTCGAATAACTGTTGTCGTATTTAATTGTGGGCTCCACCATCTTGAACTTCAGGCCGGGGGGACGCAGTTTCTTGCTTTTCTCCAACTCAATCTTAATGTTCTTGTTCTCAGCCTCAAAGTGATGAGAGCCATGGGCAGAGCAGCATGATCCAGTGTGTCTTTTTTGGACCGGCCCAGAAACTGCACCAGAAAAACTAGTAAAAGTTTGACCCTCAGTTGATTCTCTAGAGGGTTCTGGTGTTATCAATCCAGTATTGGTACTAGAGAACGTGTAGTTGGATCCCTTCAAGTCTCCCTTTTTCTGCTCTCTCTTCTTCTCCACCTTCTTTCTGTCCACTCTTGGCATAAACACACTGGAACTCTTGTACAAATTCTGCTTCATGTGACCAGCCGCTTTGGATGGCTGCAAATTGGGGGATTTTTTTGGGTGCAAAATTTGGGGGTACAGCATCTGTGCAGGATCGTGTGCACAAACAGAACTGTAATCGCTCTGGAACTGTCCAGTCTTACGAACCTTGGCTGGGTTCTCAAAGAACAGTAAGTCGCCACTAAAGTTGGAAGTCTCACTTCCTGTAGTGTCAAGGGCCCTTTTGTGGGTGACCTCAAGCAGACTCGGGTAATTAAGAATATCCTCGAGTTGTGCGTCAAACTCAATTGGAAGGTCAATGTTTCCAAAGTCAATGTTGTCAAGAGTTTGATCTGTTGGGAGTTCAAACTCTCCAAAATTCACATCAGACGGAAACTCCATGGGGTTGCCGATGAGACTTTCAAAAAATTGATCAATGTCCATTTGGTTTGAGTCAGTGTTGACCTCAACATTGGTTTGAGGTTCTTTCTCCTCCTCCTCAAAAAGATAATCCAAAGAATCATCGAGCGTCGTGGCATCTGCCAGACGGAGGTTAAAAACATCTCCATTCAGAAGACTTCCAAGGACCTTCTCCAAATTCTTCTCAATCTGGGTACTACTCCTTGGAATCTCAACCTCTTTGGGTTCCGGAGCCAGGAAAAGCTCAAAGTCGGAACCGTGGAA
>JAJMSN010000026.1:0-209717 GCA_030558435.1 Kodamaea kakaduensis
TAAATATTATGAAATATTAATGAGGTCAATGAAGATTATGAATCGGCACGATTCGAACGTACATAAGCCTAGCTCAAATCTAGGTGACTTGCCAATTAGTCTACAATTCATTATACTTACCTATTAAGTAATATTTAATGCTATTATATATTCGCCGACCGGAAGGTCGGCATGCCCGCATCCTCGATGCGGGCGTTATATATCATAAATATAAAGATCCTCCACCCTTTAAAATATAGAATTATAAAATAATACTTTCCTGTAAGCAGGATTACAGGAAATAAATGATTGCCATAACGCTGATCACCAATGCCGCCAGTGGGGTCAGTGGTGTTGGTGGTGTTGGGGTCGGCGGCTCGCCGTCGCTGCCCTTTGAGACCCGGGCGCCCCACCTGAGCCAGAACACCACAATGCACCCGTTCCAGCTCAATGCAAGCATAAATTCACCCAACAAGGAGGCCTTTGACATCGACCTCATTGTGACACCCAAACGCCACTCGCTGTCGCGCTTTGAACCTTCGACCAGCGACAGGTACCAGGAGATTGTCAAGTTGCCAAACTTTGACGAGGTGTTGCCCGAGGAGCAGATTGCCCTCTTTATACAAAAAATTGACCAGTGCAATATAATGTTTGACTTTGGCGACCCAACCTTTGATCTTCGCGGTAAGGAAATTAAACGCATCACTCTCCAGGAGTTGATTCAGTTCATTTCTAACAACCGGTTTAATTATACCGACGAAATGTATGCGCATGTCGTTGACATGTTTAAGAAAAACTTGTTCCGTCCTATTCCACCACCTGTCAACCCCATAGGCGATGTGTTTGATCCAGATGAAGACGAGCCAGTGTCGGAGTTGGCGTGGCCTCATATGCAAGCCATCTACGAGTTCTTTTTGAGGTTTATCGAGCTGCCTGACTTTCAGCACCAGTTGGCAAAACAGTACATTGACCATGAATTTATCTTGCGCATTCTTGAGTTGTTTGATAGTGAGGATCCGAGAGAGCGTGATTGTCTCAAGACTACTCTTCATAGGATCTATGGAAAGTTTCTCAGTCTCCGGTCCTTCATTCGCAAGTCCATCAACAATGTGTTTTTACAGTTTGTGTACGAGACTGAGCGCTTCAATGGAGTGGGTGAGTTGCTTGAGATCTTGGGGCTGATTATCAATGGGTTTGCGTTGCCGCTCAAGGAAGAACACAAGATCTTTCTTGTACGGGTCTTGATGCCGTTGCACAAGGTGAAACTGTTGCTGTTGTACCACCCACAATTGGCATACTGTATTGTGCAGTTCCTTGAAAAAGATCCGGTACTCACCGAAGATGTCATCATGGGCATGTTGCGGTACTGGCCCAAGATTAACAGTCCCAAGGAGGTTATGTTTTTGAATGAGATTGAGGATATTTTCGAGGTGATGGAACCGAACGAGTTCCTCAAGATCCAGATCCCCTTGTTTGCACAGTTCTCGAAATGTATTCTGTCGCCGCACTTCCAGGTGAGTGAGAAGGTGTTGTGCTACTGGCTGAATGAGTACTTTTTGACTTTGATCACGGAGAATGCAGAGGTGGTGTTGCCGATAATATTTGCGCTGTTGTACGAGCTCACCAACGCCACGCAGGCGGGTATAGAGAATGGTGTCATGAAGAAGAAGTTGGCGGAAAATAGGGACTTGCCAGTGGATGCAAACGGTAATTTGGTGGACTCGGCCCTTGTGTTGCACGACGCCAGCAGGGGCATGATGCCGTGCATCAACGACCCGAACCACCCACACCGCAACTTGGTGCAGAGCATGGGCCGTGATGGCGAGGACTACCACCCCAAGACAGACGAGGACGGCAACATGATGGAGGAGGACTTTTACGACTCGTTCTCGTCGATGCACAACCACCAGGACCCACGCAACCCGTTCTCGGAGGACTTTTCGGGTTTTGACGAGGGCAACGGCATGTTGCAGCACAACTCGGCAACGTCCAACTGGAACCGACTGATCCACCTGTTGTCGTACGGGGCATTGAAGGTGTTTATGGACCACAACCCGATTTTGTACGATCATTGCACGTTGTTGTACCACCAGTCGTTGGAGGAGCTGAAGCAGAGAGAGGCGGCTAGGAAGGAGGGATGGAGGAGGATTGAGGAGTATGTGAGGAGGAAGCAGCAGAACCAAACAACGGCTCAAACAACGAGCGAAGCGAGTTGTTTGGAGACGTAACAAATCAACAACGAGCGAAGCGAGTTGTTGATGGGTAACAACATGTGCAAACAAAGTGCGAAGCACGTTGTTTGTAGAACATGCTGACGTACACATCATTAAGTTGTGACGTACACATCGTCGAGAGTGACGATTAGTTGAGTGATGCTACGTACACCATTTGGGTGAGGTTTTGGAGCCGTGATGTTTCGTTGACCGAAAGGCGTTTGATTAATGTTCCTGGACATGATGAATGATGATATATGAGAGGCCTATGGGAGAAAATAGCTCAGTAGAGAAGATTGGTAAGTGAAAGACACCATGAGCGAGTTCGAGCCATGATCGAGCCATGAGCGAAGCGAATGGTGAGTGATGTAGAAGTAGAGCAGAGCAGCATGAGCAGCATGAGCGGAGCGAATGCTGCGAATGTGCGAATGCGAATGTGAATGTGATGCGAATGTGAATGTGAGAGAGTGTGTGAAAGTGAAAGTGAAAGTGAAAGTGCGAAGTGATGTGAGTGTCTGAATGTGGAAATGGGAATGTGGAAAAGAGGAAAAGTGGGAATTGGAATGTGGAATAGTGAAGGGAATGTGTGTGAAAAATGAGAAGCGAATTTGAATATGTTTGGGAATGTGGAGAAGTGGAATAAACCACTCGCTTCGCTCATGGTCTATTTCATGCTACTACTAGAGGATATAAGTATTAGTGCACCAACAGTGTATACCATAAGGAAATAAATGTTTTAAGCCTAGAATTTGGTCGAGCATTGAAAAGATGCCTCTTTGATGGGGGGTATTTTGAGCATTGATATAATACTTCTTTGATGAACGCTTCCTTGGGTGCAAATTGTAAAAGTGCAAATAGTGCAAGTGCAAATAGTGCAAGTGTAAAAAGTAGGTATTGAGTTATGATTATGGGAATCGAGTAAGAATAGGACAACCAGCTCTCAATTGTTCTGGCTGTGTTTCTATTCAAAGTCAACTGGCTCATTTTATAAATTGAGTATTGTCTGGTGGAACCAGATTACTGTTACATCGTACTGTTTCATTGTATGGGTATATGATGGGGGCAGTCAGATTAAGTGAACGCTTCTAGACATTGGGTATGAATAAGAGTATCTATTCTTCAGATAGAGAGTACATTGTGGGTGGATGCTGGTATATGGAGTGGTGGAGGGATAGTGGAAGATGGGGTAGTGGTAGATGAATAAGAGTGAATATACATTTTCACTCACAAGATCACTCACATTATTACTGACAATCTCACTCACAATCTTACTACTCTCACTAACTCACTCACTACTCTCACTACTCTCACTACTCTCACTATTCTCACTAACTCACTACTCTCACTACTCTCACTCACAATCTCGCTTCGCTCGATTGTGCGATTGTTCGTTTTTTTGGTATTCCCAAAATGGTTGCAAATTTGCAGCCATTTTTAACAAGCGCAAGTGTCTTCCACAGTAACTGGATCTACAGCTACTGAGATCCACAGTTACGAGATGTTCACTATCTACTGGGTAGATCAAATCACAAGTAATAGTCTCAACCACATTCGCAACTCTGACCCTCTTGCATTGTATTCAGATGTAATTCGATAACCCACTTGAGGCCCTGGATAGAACTAGACTGTAAGACCACTTTGAGAAAGATGTGTCAAGGTAACTACACATCTTATGAATAACAAACTGAGTTACACATTCTGCTCAGCCAGTTTCACCCATGTATATTCTCTAGTAAGCTACACTGAGTGTTATAACTAAGGTACTAAATGCCTGCCACTTTATGTTCTTAACAATCTCTCAATAACACATTTTATCGAGACAACCAAGTCTCAGTGGCACCCTGCTGATTCGTACTATTGCCTAGATATCAGTACTGCATATACCCTTGCACAGCCATTGCACAGCCCGAACATACAAAAAAAAGTGCAATGAGTAGCAATTGACGAAACATATTCGAGGTACTCGGTATCCTCAGTACCCAATAGCAAGTGATTCACATCGACTCTTAATCTGATTAGATGACTCTTAGTCTGACTAAAGCTCTTAATCTGACTAGAGCTCTTAATCTGACTAGAGCTCTTAATCTGACTATAACTCTTAATCTGAATATGACTCTTAATCTGACTATAACTTTTAATCGTCAATATAACCTGACTTGACTGACTTTTCAATGTTTATTGACTTTTAACCTGATTAGATTGAATCTTATCCTGGTTCATCTCTCAACCTCACCCCTCAATCTTTCGTCATAATTGACTCTAGTCGACTAACTTCATCTTCGACCCTCCACTCTTACCCTTCTCAACTCAACAAACTCAAGACCCAAAAACTTAGAACTAAGATTCTTCTTCACAATCCAAATGGTAATGAAACTTGGTGAATGTAAGTGTTTCCTATGTGAAGTTTCCTATGTGAAGTTTCCTATGTAAAGTATTCTCTCTTCTCTCTATTACCCGGATTTCACTCACTACAAAAGGAAAAATCGACAGGACAAAAAAGTAATGAAAATGTATGTTAAATGATGATTCTACTCAGCGAATTGTCCTAGACGATTATGAATGCAAATCCTATAGAACCGCTACTCTGAATGACATACTAACATTAGCGAACGAGAACGAGCGAACGAGCGAAGCGAGTTCGAGTAAGTCATATTAATTGATAGAATGAGCGGAAGTCATTAATTGATAGAATGAGCGAAAGTCATTAATTGATAGAATGAGCGAGTTGGAGAATGCTCATAAAAATTGATAGAATGTGATACTTTCAGATGAGCCATCTTGACAAAAATGGAATAGATAGCTCATCTTGAATGGTCTACGGAAGTAATGTGCACTGATGAAAGTTCATCTAATTTTTGCCGATCAAGTCCTCTGGTTCACAAGTAATTTTCTCATCCTCATCTCTTGTTCTCATTGGGAATTTTCGATGTTCACCCACTTTTAACAAGGGTGTGATGAATGTATCTCTATGCTCTTCAGTACTCTATGGCATTGCCTTTGGAATACTGAAGTGTTCTCTAAAATGGGGGTTGAACATGTCCTCGCTAAATTCGAGTGGTGCTGAAAATGGCTAAAATTGTGCAACACTGAAAATTTCTCGCTAAATTTTTAAAGCACTGACATTTCGTCGCTAAAATTTGAGATTTCCTCAATTGAGGGTACTGTCATCGGCAATATCTTTCGCAACACATTTTAGTGAGTACACTCACTACACCCCAATTTTCCTTACAATTGTGAATGTCTAATTCTTTTTCTTATGTCAACGTAACAATCTCGCTCCGCTCGATTGTGTCGATTGTCGATTGGCGATTGTTCTCGATTCTCGATAACATTTCTTTTCCACGTTTCTTTTGCATTTGTAATCATTTGTAATTCATTTGTAATCATTCAACACCAATACTTCCCTCTACTCCTCTCTCGAACTCTTAAGTATGAGAAGATTCTCAAGTAATGAAGTGCACTTGAAACCAATCAAAAATTTCTCGTCTTTACTTAAACACTTTTAAAACTCAAAATTGCAACCAAAATTAATGCGGAATTGATTTTGTATCGCTCATTAATGCCTCAACGGTTGCAATTAAGACAATCAAAATCAATCAAATCAATGAGCGATAGCGATTTTGATTGAAATGCAGATTTTGATTGAAATGCAGATAAAATATTGAAATAATTGAAATGCAGACTTCAGAACTACAATTGCAATCATCAAAATCATTCGCTATCGCTCATTGATTTTGATGATTTGCAATTGTTTTCCGAGTCAAAAAATTTTCGCGATGCGATAAAAAACTATAAAAACCCCCGACCCCCATTTGCTTCTTTTTTTGGCAAACCTTGTCCAAATAGAATGGTCTTCGACGCAACCAAAGCCACCTCGTACCTCAAAGAATACGCCAAAAAAGACGGACTTTCCGTCAGGGAGTTGGTTGACTCCGCCAACTTTGGTGGGTTGACTTACAACGATTTCTTGATTCTCCCAGGATTGATTGACTTCCCATCCTCGGCGGTTAGTCTTGAAACCAAGTTGACCAGAAAAATCTCCCTCAAGGCTCCTTTCGTTTCTTCACCCATGGATACCGTCACCGAGGACGCCATGGCCATTAACATGGCTCTTCTTGGTGGTATTGGTATCATTCACCACAACTGTTCTGCCGATGAGCAGGCCGAGATGGTGAGAAAGGTCAAGAAGTACGAGAATGGATTCATTTCCGACCCGATTGTCGTCGCCCCAACCGTTACTGTTGGCGACGTCAAGGCCATGGGCAAACAGATGGGATTTACTTCGTTTCCAGTTACTGGTATGTATATTATTGACTGTGATGATTAAAAATTTTTATAACTTTCGTTCTACCGATACCATCAAACGATGTTGGGGATAATTTTTACTGAGTCATAACACCAACTATGATTCAAGATTGATTTATCAATCTTGAATCTTAGTTGGTGTTGAGTTGAATGGTGCAAACATGATCACGATTTATTGATATTTATGATTTCATTTTATGATTTTAATTCATATTTATGATTTCATATTCTATGATTTTTATTCATATTTGATTTCATTTTTTATGATTTCATATTTATGATTTATTTTATGATATTCATATTAATGATTTCATTTTATGATTTTTATTCATATTTATGATTCATATCTATGACAATATGATCATTTCATGATCAAATTGTTTCATGATCATATTGAGAATCGTCTTGTTCATATGTCTGCACCAAACAACTCGCTTCGCTCGTTGTTTGCTGTACTAACTTCTAGAAAACGGAAAAGTTGGAGGAAAACTCGTCGGTATCATCACCTCTCGTGATGTTCAATTCCACGATGACCTTGACACCCCAATCTCTCAGGTCATGACCAAAGACCTCATTGTTGGCAAACAAGGTATTTCTCTTGGTGAAGGTAACGAATTATTGAGAAGCAGTAAAAAAGGCAAGTTGCCAATTGTTGATGCTTCTTACAATCTTGTTTCCCTCATTTCCCTTACTGATCTTCAAAAGAACCAGTCGTACCCACTTGCTTCCAAGTCGTTTGACTCCAAGCAATTGTTGTGTGGTGCTGCCATTGGTACCATGGACGCCGACAGAGAACGTCTTCAAAAGTTGGTTGAGGCCGGTTTGGACGTTGTTGTGTTGGACTCCTCGAACGGTTCTTCTGTTTTCCAGTTGAACATGATCAAGTGGATCAAGGAAACCTTCCCTGAGCTCCAGATCATTGCCGGTAACGTTGTCACCAGAGAACAGGCTGCATTGTTGATTGAGGCCGGTGCCGATGCGCTCAGAATTGGTATGGGATCCGGTTCCATTTGTATCACCCAAGAGGTGATGGCCTGTGGTAGACCCCAGGGTACTGCTGTGTACGGTGTCACTGAGTTTGCCAACAAGTTTGGTGTTCCCTGTATTGCCGACGGAGGTATTGGTAACATTGGGCACATTTCCAAGGCGTTGGCCCTCGGTGCGCTGTGTGTCATGATGGGCGGATTGCTTGCTGGTACCAGCGAGACCCCAGGCCAGTACTTTTACAGAGACGGCAAGAGATTGAAGACATACAGAGGTATGGGATCTGTGGACGCCATGCAGCAGACCGACAACAATGCCAATGCCTCGACCTCGAGATACTTTTCGGAGTCGGACAAGGTGTTTGTGGCGCAGGGAGTGTCGGGCAGTGTTGTTGACAAGGGTTCGATCTCCAAGTTTGTTCCGTACTTGTACAATGGATTGCAGCACTCGTTGCAGGACATTGGAATCCAGTCGTTGGACGACTTGAGAAAGGGGGTTATTGATGGCGAGGTGAGATTTGAGTTTAGAACTGCGAGTGCGCAGTTGGAGGGTGGTGTTCACGGGTTGCACTCGTATGAGAAGAGGTTGCACAACTAGATGAGCAGCTATGGTGAGCGAAGCGAACCATAGCGTGCTCATCTGTTGTCAGCCAGACAAGCTAGTAAGCGATCTACAGCGAGTCTGCTCAGTGAGTGCTCATGGTAAGTCAGACCACAACGAATAGTACGAAAAGATAAATAGGATGTAAGGATAAGAAAGTACCAAAGTGTAGACAATCGACAATCTCGCTTCGCGAGATTGTTGAAGAACTTATTTCATTTCATAACTGAGTGAGGAGAGATTATTGAAGAACTTGATGATTCATTTTCATGCTCCACCTACATCCGATTGTGAATCATATTTCCTTCACAATTGAGTGAAGTTAGATTTGAGTATCACAGACTAGCGAATGGTTAAAGATTAAACAATTAAGTGAAGTAAAAGAGAATCGTTTTTATAACAATTGAGTGAAGTTGTTGAAGCTGACACCATGATGAATACTTGATATAACAATGAAAACTGTATTTCACAATCGCTTCTCAATTGTATGAAATGTTAGGATAAAGTACAAAAGAGGTAAAAATGATAGTAAAGTGACTGCGAAGAATAAGGTCCAAAATTCATGTGAAGAAGTGAAGATCAATGAGATTGTTTAGATATGAGAAAGGTTAATGTGAAGAGACGAGAAAATTAAGCATAGAGACCAAATGTGGAGAGGGGGAGTAGAATTAAAGAGAATATGAAAAGGGAATGTGAGCGGATTGAAAGAACATGTGAAGTGAATATGAAAAGGGAATTATGACGAGCGGATTGATAGGATTAGACGTCAATATTTAGTAGATTAGTATAAGCAATTGCATAGATGAGCGGAGCGATCAAGAAACATGTGAAGTGGATCAATATAAGCAATTGCATAGATTCGCTTCGCTCATCTATGAATTATCTCCGCTCTATGCAAAATTATCACCTATGAATAGCACATGACTTTCATTAGACGAGCGATAAGAAATCAAGACAACGTTACATCGCCATTGTTCCTGAATCGTTCTCTCAATTGTCTCGTATTGTTTCATGTGTTTCAGAAAAATTGGGACCCTGAGGTGAATCAAGTGGATGTTAATTGATGGAAAAAGAGGAACATGGAGAATGGCATAGGGTAGGTATGGATAGCATGTTGAAAGTAATTAAGGCGGACTTTCATAGAAAATCATGGAAAACCAAACAATTGGAACAATTTCGCCCATTTCGCTACACTCAATTGTTGGATCAATTCCTAAATGTTCATTTTCGCCTGTTTCATGTTTCACCCGTCAACCTTGACACCTTAAATTGACACAATCCCCATCAATTCGCAACAATTGAACAACATCCATTAAGATCAACAATGACCACCAACCTCGACCAGGATCTTTCCAACTCCAGACGCTCCAAATACAGAAACGGCCAGGAAGAGGTCAAGACCTACATCCAGACCGTGCTTCCCGAGGTCAAAGGGGAGTACGACTGGAAACAGGACCTCGCGCAAATTCTCCGTGACGGCGCCATTCTCTGCAAGCTCGGCTTGAAGGCTGTTCCGGACGGGCCGTGCAAAAAGTACAAGAAGTCCAAGATGCCGTTTGTGCAGATGGAGAACATTATGTTTTTTCTCCAGACATGCGACGGGATGGGGTTGCAGCACGATGAGATATTTCAGACGGTGGACTTGTTTGAGCTGACGGACCCGTACCAGGTGGTGGTGACGTTGATGAGTTTTAGCAGGTTGGCAAATGATAGGAATGAGGTGGAGTTTCCGGTGATAATAGGGCCGAAGGTTAATAAAAACTAACGAGCAACAAACGAGCGAAGCGAGTTTGCGACGAATGTTCACAAACGAGCGGAGCGAGTTTGTGCAGATTAAGGGAGGAGAGTTCACAAACGAGCGAAGCGAGTTTGTGGGATTAAGAGAGAAGATGTTCAGAAATGAGCGAAGAGTTCGCTCATTTGTGAAGGAATAGAAAACGAGCGACAGCGAGTTTGTTCTTTTCTATTTTGTTTCTTTATTTTATTTATAAGCTAATAAGATGTTGTGAGTGATGTAGTTTTTGAATACTGTTCTTGTATTTCGTTTTGAGCCCGGAAATTGCAGCCAAAAAATGAACACTGAGAGTGAAGGTTTAGTCTTTGTTGAAAAGTGAATGTGGGAGATGAAGTTTCAGCATGAGTGAAGGAACTTTGAAAGATCTCATGATGGTATATTCATGTACATGTCCAGGAAGCAGCTCACCGAGCAATCGAGTGTAGTTCCAGTAAGAAACATCGAACGGAAGTTGCAATTGAGCGCACAAAGTTGTAAGTGATAGCGTTCGACACGGCAATCTTCAAAGGTGAGCATACTTCCAGATGGAAAATAGCACTCAGTATGGCGCTATCTTTAATGTGAACAGAAAGTCTGGTAAATGTCTACATTGTAAATTGTTTGTAGGCCTCAGATGTTTCATGATTCCTCCGAAGGACTTACCACCAAACTAATTACATTTAGTAGGTCTGAAAGTCCAGGCGAGAGCACATCCTCTTGAGTTCATGCAAATTCAGAGGTATTCGCGCTTAAAACCTGCTCATTTGTTCAGCACTGGCTGCAACTTGGAATTGGGTGAGGAAAAGGCGGGCAGGAGAGATGTGTAATTTCTGTTCAAGCAATCAATTGAAAATAGAGTGAATACAGTTATTATGGAGGCATATGCAAACTACTTTTGGTGAGCGTGAAGAGAACGAATGGTAAATATGGAGTGGTACCTCAACATTGCAAAAAGCATGCACAATGAAAGTGAATTTCCCAATCAACCACAATCGATCGCTAACAAGCGAGCGGAGCGAGGCTGTTAGCTTCCCTTGATTCTTCCCTTCCCTTATTCTTTTGTATGTCGTTCATCCCTCACAATCTCGCTCCGCTCGATTGTTCCACGTTCATATTTAGTCTTCGGCTTGAAGAAAGCGCTTCCAAACTTTCTCTCACCCTTTGCGACTTCAGTAAAGCTCGTCTTAATTTTCATTCTACCAGTATGGAGATGATGCATGATAATCCTCCAAAAATCATTACAGGTGAGAATCAACCTCCACTCTTTTACTGGTTAAATATTCTTGGCACAGTAGTGTAAAACATTAGGTACTCCACACATGGTTAGCAAAAAGCCATGTGGGAGCGATGAAGATATGGGGGTTTGTCAACAGATTAAGAGTCAACGAGACTGTTCACAGATTAAGAGTCAACGTAAATAATTCATTTCCAGTGATCATTATCTATTCCATCACAGGAGCTTTAAACTACGGTTTAATCGACAAGGACCAGAGACGCGAAGTTTAACTGACAAAAATGAGACAATGAGGAAATATGAGTACATAGTGTAACAGAAATGATCATTGCGCACCTTGTAGAATTCCCACTTATAGGTGCTCTGGAAGATATCTTCTCTATCGTTGATAAGAAATCAACAGTGTTCCATTGCAATTCCAAAATTCAGTTCTACAGGTGTGAATGTGAAGGATAAGCTGAAAGGAGCCGTCGACCCTTTTAGATTTTTTTCAAATGAGTGGATTTGCTAATGAAAGATGTGGGGCTGACCTCTTTAGCTCATCTCACTATTTGAGCATCTTTGAGAGTATTCATTGTTCTGGAATTACCAATCGACGGGTGGTGATTGGTGGGAAAGGAGTGAAAAGTATGACATTAAGCTGAAAAAAGTGTGGTAGGAAGATGGAAAATTGAAAGATGAAGATGTAGACTGAAACAGAAAATGTGGAGCGAAATATGAGAGCGAAATATTGTGAATGTGAGAATGAGTATGAGAAGAGTGAAATAGAGTGAATATGAGTGAAATAGTGAAATGTGAGTGAAATAGTGTGAATGTGAGACTGAATGTGAAAAGACTGAAAGATGTACATATCTCATCAAGAAGACTTCCTTCTCTCGTTTACATAAGCACATATAGATCAAATGGATTCGCTTCGCTCATCTATTTGTTCATCTATTTGTTCATCTATTTGATCTTTTTGCTTTTCTGATTACACCTTATCCCATTTGCTCCCACCTCATCGCAACTATATGCAGTACGTCAGATGAGCAGAGATGAAAATGTAGAAGACAGTTGAGGTGACAGAGTAGGGTACTAGAAGTTTAGAAGAAGTGAAGAGGTGGAGTAGGATTTAAAGAGAGTAAAGGTAAGTGTTTAGTAGTAAAGTAGTGTAATAGAAATAGAGAAGGGTAGTATGAGTAGTGGTAGTAAGTAGTAGTAGTGGTAGTGTATAAGTAAATGTAGTGGTTTAAGTAAATGTAGTGGTTTAAGTAAATGTAGTAGTATGAATAAATGAAAAGTAGTAGTAGTACTACTACTACAGTAAAAGTTATGGTAGTAATAGTAAATTGTAGTAGAGTAGTAGAAATAGAAGAAATAGTGGAAAAGAAAAACTCATCTCGCTGCGCTCGATAAGTTTTTCTTTTCACCATGTCTGACGAAATCATCTGGCAAGTTGTCAACCAACAGTTCTGTGCCTTCAAGCTCAAGACCACCAAAGAGCAGAACTTCTGCCGAAACGAATACAACGTCAGCGGTCTTTGCAACCGAAGCCTGTGTCCCCTTGCGAACGCACGGTATGCGACCGTAAAGAACATTGAAGGTAAGCTCTACCTCTACATGAAGACCGCTGAACGTGCACACACGCCCGCCAAGATGTGGGAGCGTGTGAGGCTTCTGAAAAACTACGAGAAGGCGCTTGAGCAGATCGACGAGAATCTCCAGTACTGGCAAAAGTTCCTCATACACAAGTGCAAGCAGCGTTTGACCCGGTTGGTGCAGGTTGCGATCAACGAGCGCCGATTGGCGATGCAGGACGACGAGAGGCACTACGTGGGGGTGAAACCCAAGGTGAAGAAGCGGGAGACTGCGCGTGAGAGAAAGGCGTTGGTGGCTGCGAAAATCGAGAAGCTGATTGAAAAGGAGTTGTTGGAGCGCTTGAAGAGCGGGGCATACGGCGACCAGCCGTTGAACGTGGACGAAAGTGTGTGGAAAAAGGTGTTGGGCAAGGTCGACGGCCAGGAGGAGGAGGAGGAGTTTGACGACGAGGACGTGGAGTTGGAAAGTGGAGACGATGAGGAGGTGGGGCAGGTGGAGTATGTGGAGGACGATGAGGAGGACGAGTTGGTTGATTTGGAGGATTTGGAGAAGTGGTTTGAGAGCAGTGAGGGGGAGAGTGATGATGATGATGAGGAGGAGGAGGAGAAGAAGGAAAAGAAGGAGAAGAAGGGTAGAAAGAGACCAAGGGTGGAGATTGAGTATGAGGAGGAGCCAATAACTAATGTGGTTGAAAACTAAACGAGCGTAGCGAGTTTAGTTGAGACCACAGAGGAAGTTCTGAAAACGGCGAAGCAGTTTTCAGTTACAAGATGGGTGTTTTAAAACGAGCGAAGTGAGATAGTTGATGCAAGTTGAGTCAATTTTAAAATGAGCGAAGTGAGTTGGTGAACTGAGGATTCCGAAAACTCGCTTCGCTCATTTTGGGTAGTGGTGAAGTTTAAGAAGCGATTTTGTTAATTGAAGTGATGAAACCAAGCTACGCTTGGTTTCAAGTAATTGTTAGTGTTTCAATTGATACTGAAAACCTTACTCATTTACAAGTTTTCAGAAGTGGGCAACTCGCAGTCGGAGCTGGTGACTGAACTTGACAGTTCAGTCGAAGATGGAATGGTAGCATTCACACCTCTTGGAGGTTGCATATACTCATAAGAGTACTCATAAGAGTGGATAGATATTGAATAGACAGTGATACGTACGAACAATGAGCGAACAATGAGCGAAGCGAGTTGTGAGTGGTGTAAATTAGGATGAACGAACAATGGGCGAAGCTAATTGTGAGTGATGTAAATTAGAGTAAGATCAAGTTATGGAAATGAGTACTAGAAGAGCATCTAGATTAGTTGAAAATGAGTAAACTGGAAGCGAAGACTAAGTTGAAAATGAT
This sequence comes from Kodamaea kakaduensis, assembly GCA_030558435.1. Taxonomy (NCBI): domain Eukaryota; kingdom Fungi; phylum Ascomycota; class Pichiomycetes; order Serinales; family Debaryomycetaceae; genus Kodamaea; species Kodamaea kakaduensis. The sequence goes on from JAJMSN010000026.1 coordinate 14,013, forward strand.
CAAATTTCAATGATCTAAGATGATCAGATCATCTTACTTATTGTGAATTTTTGATATTTTGGATGTCCTCTACTCTCCTATTTTTCTACTCTACTTAATAATCTTCTTCTAGTCTTTTCTTTGAGTGCCATTAACAAAGAGCCAGTTGTCTGACAGAACAATGTCACCTGAGATTGTAAGAGCGAAACTGGTTTCACATACGATACACAAACTAACATTCCCTGTTTCTTTGCTCATCGTTGAGTGAGCGAGTGAGTGAGAGCGACTTTATCGAAAACGATACCGTATATTCTCTAGTCAAGCAGACAGGCAACCTACCTCAATCCTGACCCAATTGACCATTAAAAAGGTGGAAAATTACTCAGCGAATTGTCTAGTTCCTAGAATGATTGCCAGTTGGTAGTACTGATTTGCTCATCTTTGCTCATCTTTGACTCTACATCATTCCCTCCACTATTAACTATATAAAATGTGGAAGAGGTTGAGATGGTAGTGGTCCCCATATCTCCACCTTTCTTACCCAATCCAACATAAGATACGGATAGTGTTTTCTTCATCTCATTCTTTGCAATTCACTTTATTACGTTCATTACGTTCACTCTTGTATGTCCTCTACCACTCCTCTATTTGCGGCTGCAAAATTGCTTACATAATCGTTATTTGCAGCCAAAGAGGGACTAGTAATCATGTGTACAGAGGTAGATGAAAGTCTACACTTTCTTTCTTCACCTAAGCAGCCTTCACCTTCACTTTTACTTATTACTCTCTATCATATTCCTCTAGTACTCTGTCATTACTCCTCTTCATTATTCTAACTATACATTCCTTTCATCCTCTATTAACTATGCCTCCTTTCATACTCTATTAACTATACCTCCTTTCATACTCTATTAAATATACCTCCTTTCCATGCTCTCATAATACTACCCTCTATCCTTACATTTCCTTCCATTCATTATTGGTCTTGACCTCAAACAATCTCGCTACTCGATTGTTTGCTAGTTTTTTCCTCCATTTGTGCACTATAAATTTATAAATTCCATTTGTACTTTTCTTGTACTTCTTTTATTTTTCTACTACTTTTCTTACTCTACTTTTCTTCTACTTTCTTCTCTTGCTATGGACGACGGTCTTATCGACTTCTTTGCTCTCAAGATCTGCTCCTCCAACGCCCGGCAAATGGCCCACTACATGGGCGTTGTCTTTGGCTTCAAGGAGATTGCATTCCGCGGCTTGGAGACCCAGTCCCAGTTGATTGGGGCCCATGTCTTGCGCTGTGGTTCAATCACACTCGAAATTGTAAACACTTTGGGAAGAGATATGGGGGAGACTGATAATTACGAGGGGTCGGGGTTGCCGTCTCCGCGTTTCATTGAGGATGGCTATGATATTTTGGCCGATTGGGAGTTTAATGATCGGGAAACTTATGAGATGTTTAAGGAGACGTTGAATGAACCTCAGCCGCAGGCTGAGGTGAATCAAAACCAGGCTGATCAGAACCAAACTAACTCTTTTCAGACTGGCCAAAACTTGACTGACCCTCTTGACCATTTAACACAAGCTAATTTTGACCAAAGTAATTCTATGACTGACCAAAGTAATTCTTTCCACCAATCTTCCTCACCTCAGCCTCCGGCTGAGGTCTTCTCTCAACCTCAGCCTGCCGAGGTTGAATCTCACTATCCCCTCGTCGACCTCATCGACTCCCAACGCTACCAAGACTTTCTCAACCTCCACTCTGACGGCATCATCGACATTTCCTTCCTAGTTCGCAACATTGACTACTCCTTCTCCCGCGCTGTTTCCCAAGGCGCAACTGTAGTTCACTACCCCCGTCTCTGCTACGATGTCCACGGAAAAGTCAAGCTTGCAACTGTTCTTGTACCCGGTACCGATATCCAGCACACTCTTGTGGAAAATTTATCCTACTCTGGACCTTACCTCCCGGGATACCACCCCCCACTCCGTAAACGGGTTGTTCGTCCTCTCAATCTTGTTCGTATTGACCACTGCGTCCAGAACTACTCGTGGAACCAGATGGTGACACAGGCTGACTTTTACGCCAGGGCCTTTGGGCTCCATAGATACTGGTCAGTTGACGAAAACGATGTTCTGACTGGAAACACCGCGTTGCGGTCCATGGTGATGGCACTGGCGAACGAGCGCATCAAGATTCCAATTAACGAGCCGGCCCAGGGTAAGTTCAAGTCGCAAATCGAGGAGTTTTGGGACTTTAATAGGGGAGCAGGTGTGCAGCACATTGCGTTGGAGACCAGCAACATTGTGGAGACAGTAAGAATCTTGAGAAAAAGGGGGGTGGAGTTTAATGATATGAATGCACTGTTTTATGCAAATTTGAGAGAGAGGTTGGTGCGGGATAAAATTGTGTTGCACCAGGATTTGGATATTTTGCAGCAATTGAATATTTTGGTGGACTACGATGGGACCACAAGGAGGGACTCGGGGCACTGTAATTATATTTTGCAGATATTTACAAGGCCGGTACATGATAGGCCAACGTGGTTTATTGAGATTATTCAGAGGTATAATCATGATGGGTTTGGGAAGGGCACGTTTAGGGGGTTGTTTGAGTCGATAGAGGGGGGGCAGAGGGAGAGGGGAACTTTATAACAAACAACGAGCGAAGCGAGTTGTTTGTTGTTTGTTGTCAGCACTATCTCTATAACAACGAGCGAAGCTCGTTGTTATAATTGTTGATTGTGGTATGAGTGAACAACTCCGCTCGTTGTTCATAGTTTGTCCAGTTAGCTAATAAAAGTAAATCGAGGCAATTAGAGATATTATCCAAGCTGAGGTTCGGATAAACGTATTAAGAAACATCACTTCGCTTGAATGTGCTTCCTTTAGTACACTTTACAATACTTCTTTTATTTGGCAATTCTGTTGAGTTCCAACCTCTTTCAAATAATGAAGAGTAGGTGAGGAGGTAGTGAGTATACTAGGTAGTGTGAACGTATTGAGTGTTTAGTGTATTCTAGGAGTCTTAGAAGTATTGTGATTGTATTGCTAAGGATGTTAGTGTATTGTAGCTAAGTAAGCCTACAATCTCGCTGCTCGATTTTAGGCAAGTGGGTAGCTCAAGTAGCCCACATCTCGCTGCGCTCGATTGTGGCTAATATCGCTGCCCTGATTGTGGCTAATATCGTACACAATCTCGCTACGCTTGATTGTGCTTGATTGTGCCGACCGATTGCCGATTGTACTCGATTGTACTCGATTGTACTCCATTATACTCGATTGTGCTTCTTTCCCAATTGGGAAATTTGCAACCACTTTTTAACAATTGAGCGATAGCGAAATTGTTGAAGGAGTCAGTCTGGAAGACTCGAAAGGTGGTCAGTGAAGGACTCAACAGTTGAAAGACTCAAAACAGTGAAAGACTCAACAGTTGAAAGACTCAAAACAGTGAAAGACTCAACAGTTGAAGACTCAAAAGGTACTTCATTGAAAGACTCATCATACTCAGCCGAAAACACAAAAGGTACTCAGTTGACTCAAGACAGTTGAAAACTCAACATGCTCAATAGACTCATAGTCGACGAAAACTCACAGAAAAGGACTTTATCTCGCCTACTCTCGCTCATACTCAGATATCCGTTTCGAAAGGAAGACCTCCATTAACTTTTATAAGGTAATTCGGTTTTCGAATCATCGTGGTCAGTTACTCTATTCACTACTCACTACTTCTTAATCACTCCTCACTCACTCCTCAATCGAATCACGCTCTCGCTATGTCGCACCGAAACAATATTTATAGACTTCAAATGGGTGCAAAAAACTAAAAACTTGTATTAAAGATCAATATTAGTACCACAAGAATGGGTAGATTTATTCACTTCACAATTTAGCTACAACCGAACAATACCAGTACACAGGAGGACGACGACAGACCAATCTTGGATTCGTAGGACTGTTAATTTTTTAGGAAGCAACAACGAGCGAAGCGAGTTGTTGCTCTCCAATGGGAAGCACAAGCAAGCTCCAATGGGAAGCACAAGCAAGCTCCAATGGGAAGCACAAGCAAGCTCCAATGGGAAGCACAATTAAGCTCCAATGGGAAGCACAATTAAGCTCCAATGGGAAGCACAAGAACAACGAGAAAACGAGCGAAGCGAGTTTTCTCGTTGCTCGTGTGTTACATCCCGAAATCCAACTCAAACTTATAATCCCTCTTTGTCCCCTCCTCCGGACTCGACTCCACCAGGCCATGTTCATCCTCCGTACTCAGCAACAACCTGTGTCCCCCGTCCAAATAGTACCCCTTCAAGTCCGCGATAAATAGCGGAAACAACAAGGTATCAATTCCCTCGTTTCTCGCTAGCTCGTGTGCCCTATCCAACGGGATCCACACACCCTTCAAGTTCATCAGGCCCACCTTGACGACATTGCGTATTTTTTCCGTCTTGAGGATGCCGTCCCGCTTCCCCCGTGTCATGCCAATGACATTGAGGAGCTTTGTTCCATTCACAAAGTTTGTGTCTTCTCTGCGCGACACTAGAATGCCCCGTGCGCGCACCTGGTAGCACACTGTGTTTTCGGCCTCCCAGAATTTTGTAGCGATGCGCGGCCGGAGCGTGGGTGCAAAATCAGCGCTGGCACTGCGGCTGTGGCCCTCTAGCCCAATGCCTTTTTTCTTCATGGGTCGGGATTCGTCTTTGGGGAACTGCAACACTTCAAACTTGGGGGGAGGAAGTGGAAGAAGGTAGTCTTTGCCAAGGGGTGGGTTGGTAGATTGAAGGGATTGGTTGGTTGATTGGTTGGTAGATTGGAGGGATTGGCTGGTTGATTGAAGGGATTGGCTGGTTGATTGAAGGGACTGAAGAGACTGAAGAGATTGAAGGGATTGAAGGGACTGAAGGTTGGTGGATTGAATTGATTGAAGAGGCTGAAGATTATTAAGGTTAGTTAAATTTTGAAGATTTGCTTGAAGACTGGATTGAACAATGTGGTTTAGTTGTGACAGACTTCCAGATTGAAGGTGGTGACTTGCTTGACTCAATTGGTGAATTCCTTGGTGACTTCCTTGACTTCCTTGACTTCCTTGTACCAGACTTCCCTGACTTGACAGTCCCTGCAACTCCTTAAAGTCTCTCTGATAATCCTTCTGACACTCCTTCTGGTAGTACCCCTGGTTAATAAAGTCAAGTCTCTGGTTTCTTGGTTCTCGGCTGCGGGGCTTTTGTATGTTCAACAAGGCATCGTGGGAGTACTCAAACTCGGGCTGGGGGAACAGAAACAAGTGGGAATCCGGCTCGAATTCCCGTTTAAATGGTTCCAAGTGGATTGCATCGACTCCACTTAACGCATGCTCATGCGAATCAGGAACCTGGGGCAAGCCGTTTTTGTTAGGCATAGTGGGAAGGTGAAGTGTGTTGGAAGGTGTGTGTTGGAAGGTGAAGTGTGTTGGAAGGTAAAGTGTGTTGAGTAGGTGTTGAGTTGATTGAAAAGTTAGTAAAGGTGAAAAGTAGTGATGGAATTAGTAGTGTTGTAGTGTAGTAGTGTTGTATAGATAGCTAGGTATAGCTATAGGTAGGTACGTAGGTAGCTATAGGTAGTAACTAGTACGTATGTAGCTATAGGTAGTAACTAGTACGTAGGTAGTAACTAGTACGTAGGAGTATGAGTAGACTAACGCACTGGTGAATTCGGGTGCAAGTAGTCTTGTATAATAATTGTTGCTAGCCTTGCAATTGCACCTTCTCTCCATCTGGGGTCCTGTCGAGTGAGGCAAGTTCATGTGGCTGCAAATTCCCAAAACGGCAATGCAACAGGAGTGCAGCAAAAAAAGAAGACAAGGAAGGTATAGTAGAAAAGGTACTATGGTAGTGTAGAACTGGTATGAGTGACGATGTTGATGATTGATGAGTTATGAATGATAATGAGAATGAGAAAGATGAATGGAGATGTATCAATATAAAGAATCAAGACTACTCATCAACACTCACTATGGACGACGGATTCGGCTGAGGGGTTTTGTAACGGTTTTGATGGTCTTATGTATTGCTAGCACGCACAAGATGAAAAGTTGTGAGGCTTTCAAGGATGCTTTTTTCTGGTCTTCCATAATTCCATTCCTGGTTCTTCCATTTTTGGTTGTTCCATTCTGATTTCTTCTTTTCATCCATTAGTCATTCCAACAATTAGTCATTCTCCCTACCATTAGTCATTCTTTTACTCTTCAATCCTTCTACTACACCATCCCCTAATCCCCTAATCCCCTAATCCTTCCTATTCTCCTTCTCTTGCCATTCTCTTATTTTGTCGTGACCTCCTTGCATAGGGTCTGATGATCTAGACGAAAAGGTAACGAGTGGGCTGAGAGAAGTAGATGAGGATTAGGAGAAGTAAAAGAAGGGTAGAGGTGGAGGAGAGTAGTAAGAGTAAGTAGTAAGAGAGTAGTAAGAGCAAGTATAATAGGAGTAGAAGGGTAGAGTACTGACAAAAAAGGTAGGATGGAACTGGAAAGTGGAGTAGAACTACAAAAGGAAGTAAAGGGAGGTAAACAGAGTACCTTTGGTACTTTTTGTGGTTGCGGAATTCAATGACATGGCACATTATTGACCCTTGACGATCAGATGAACGGCGAAGGTTGGTGACAGAAATGGGTGCAAAAAATATGAGCAAGCGAATAGATGAGAAGCGAATAGATGAGCGAAGCGAATCTATTCGATTAGTAAATGAAACTTCTTTAAGGTAGTCATCATAGGTAGTCATCTTATGTAGTCATCTTAGGTACTCATCAGGCACTCACCAGGCACTCATCTCTACTTGAAAGTTTCAAAGTCTTCAAGTACTCCAAGTACCAATCAAAGTACTCAAGTACTTCGATTGGTAACTTACTACTTACGACTCTGAAAAGTTCAATATTTTTATTTCCATAATATTATTTAAACACCTTATTTGTTATTCTTCATGTCTCAAGCAGATTTCGCTTCGCTCAATCTGCTTACCTTTCAATCTGCTTACCTTTCTTCCCCTACGGAAAAAGCACGGAAAAACACTAAACGAGTGAAAAATCAGTCACTGAAAAGAGTATTTCCGCAAGTTATTCATAGTTCTCACCTTTTTAATATTCTTCAATCATCTTCATCAATCATCTTCAATCTTCTCAATCTTCAACATTGTTCAACCTTGTTCAACCTTATTCAACCATACTTCAATCTCCTTCAACTTTTAACCTTCTTTCACCCATCCAACCTAATTTCATTGAGTTAAAATTTCCTGATTCTCTAGATAACTTTTTCTCGTCACACAATTGTACGGCGTCTACTCCGAAGTCAGCCAACAGAATAGAACGGAACAGATACCGGAACAGCCAGAACAAGGAGCGACTGTTCAAGTATCATCTATACATTAAAGATTAGTTGAAGTAGTGAAACTATACTCTACTACTACTACTACTACTACTGTTTCATTACTAGTACTTCTACTACTACTAAGACTTAGTACTACTACATTCTACTAATAATACTACTACTAGTACTCTACTAGTACTCTACTAGTACTCTACTATTCCTTTACTACTACTAATAGTACTCTACTAGTACTACTAAAGAGTACTACTTTAATACTTATACTACCACTAAAAATTTCCAATAATAGTACTATGTCCCGCCGAGGATCTATATTAGACTATGGGGGCGTCAACTCCATCAGCAACTTTGCGTCGCTGTACACACGAGCGCAATCGTACCTTGGCAGCGCGCTCATGGAGGACATTTCGCCCAACACATCGCCTCTTCTTGCGCCCGAAGAGGCAATCATAGACGAGGAAATGGACATTGGCAAAAACCGTACGCGCGTGCCCGCGCGCAACTCCTTTTCCTCCTTTGGCTTCAATCAGTCGCGTCCCAAAAGTAGCCGCTCCAACCCCGTAGTGTCCCCCCACACCGACCCCGAGCAAACTCCGCTCGTGAGACGCGCAAGTTCCCGTTCCGGCGCGGGAATGGGTTCTTCGACCGCACCCCAGACCGTCTTCAACTCCATCAATACCCTCATTGGCATGGCCATGCTCTCGCTTCCCTTTGGTCTCAAACTCTCGGGGTGGGTCTTGGGCACGGTGATTTTCTTGCTCAGTTCCCTTGCGACCCAGTACACGGCAGTTTGTCTTGGTCGGATTCTCCACAAACGCCGCGATCTCAATTCGTATGGTGAAATCGCCGCGGCATACGGTGGGAGGGCATTCCAGGTGGTGGTCACTGCAATATTCACCGTTGACCTTTTGGGGGCGTGTCTTTCGTTGGTGGTTTTATTTTCCGATTCCTTCCACATTGTTTTGCCCAGTATTGATGTAAGGGTCTTCAAAACGATCTTGATTGTGCTCACCTTTTTCCTTTCGTTGCTTCCACTCCTGGTGTTGTCGTTGCTCAGTTTGGTGGGTATTTTCTCGACCGTTAGTGTGCTTTCGATTGTGATGATTTGCGGGCTTCTTTCGCAGGAGTCGCCGGGTTCGCTCTTGTTGCCTGCCCCAACAAACTTGTGGCCAAAGAGCACCATCGATGTGTTGCTCAGTCTTGGTATTTTCATGTGTCCCTGGGGTGGACACCCCGTGTTCCCGGAACTTTACCGTGACATGAGACACCCGTCCAAATTCCTGCACTGTGCAAAGGTTTCCTTCAGTGTCACCTTTCTCTTGGACTATGTGTTGGCAGCCGTCGGTTTCTTGATGTTTGGCCTCCAGTGCGACGACTCCATCATCAAGACCTTGATGAATAACCCCAAGTACCCGGTGTGGGTGCGCCCAACCTTGTGTGTGTTGATGGGGTTGTTGGGTGTGTCAAAGCTTCCGTTGGTGACCAGGCCGTTGATTACGGTTTTCGAGGGGGTATTCAACATTCTGCCAAAGAGATACGGGGCAAAGCGTTTGGCAGGTCGTGTGGTGTTTTGCGCATTGTTGTTGTGTTTAACCTTGATGGTGTCGTCGTTTGGGAGAATTGTCTCGTTTATGGGGAGCGCGGTGTGCTATGTGATTTGCATCACGTTGCCGTTGTCGTTCTACTTGTACTTTGAGCGTGCGGAGTTGGGCAAATTGAGTGTATGGGGGTTGAGGGGGGGGATTGTGGTGAGTGTGGTGTTGGGGGTGGTGGGGACGTATTCGGTGGTGGTGCTGGATGAGGTCTGAGCACTAGATAATAGCACTGATAACATCTAGATGAGCGAAGCGAATCTAGATGATATCGGTGCTATTATCTAGTGTGAATAGACTAAGAACTAGCAACCTAGATAGCATCTAGATGAGCGAAGCGAATCTAGATGATATCGGTGCTATTATCTAGTGTGAATAGACTAAGAACTAGCAACCTAGATAGCATCTAGATGAGCGAAGCGAATCTAGATGATATCGGTGCTATTATCTAGTGTGAATAGACTAAGAACTAGCAACCTAGATAGCATCTAGATGAGCGAAGCGAATCTAGATGATATCGGTGCTATTATCTAGTGTGAATAGACTAAGAACTAGCAACCTAGATAGCATCTAGATGAGCGAAGCAAATCTAGATGCTATCTAGGTATCTGGTGAAGAGACTATGAACTAGATCATCGGGTTGACGTCTAGTGTGAATAGACTAAGAAGATACAATCTAGGATGTGTCTCTACGAATGAGTCTAAGAACTATAGCAAAAGGTACTATCTAGGTCTATCTGGTTGCATCTAGTGAAGTCTGGTCCACTCTAAAACTGGGCACTGACTGAGTTAAAGAATAAAGTCTGGAGCAAGGTCGAATCTTCATGTTACAAGGAAGATTTGCCATGTTGGGAAGATTTTCCATTCTATCAAGGAAGAATTACCAAGTTAGGACGATTCTCCATGCTACAAGAAACAATTTACGTTAACCAACCTAGATTCGCTTCGCTCACCTAGGTTGTAAGATTGACAATCATCGACATTCTTGTGTATTTTAATGTACAGAGTAGGGTACCAGTGTAGCAGATTGTGGTGATTTGATGTTATGCTCACATAATCAATGACTAAGCAAAAGACAAGGAAGGTCCAACGGGGAAGGTGCAAGTACTGAATAAGTGGGAGGTAACTTGGGCATAGTTTGCAGTCAAAGTGTTGATCGAGGGAAGCGAGTCTATTGTTTAAGTCTTCAGTGATTTCAGTGAGTTCGCTTAGGCGTTCTAGATATGAAAACGGTATTCGCACACAAAAGTATGAACATTCAAGTGAACATTACAGGTAAACCAACTTCACACCAATGTAGTAAAATTATGCGGCACTTTTGATGTTTGGCATTTGGAACTCGATTGTGCGCTCTAAAATTGCACATACAGAAATTATCATTGCTGGGAATTCTACGGGTAGATATGCAACTTATGTCTGAGTTTACGAGGGAGCTACTGCAAGAATCTTCTATGAAGACTCTAGGTGTCCCTTATACCTTTCATCTGGATACAAAATGGCGTCTCAGTGTGAACTCGCCAAAAGTACTGAAAAGATTAGACTATGATTACCACTGGTTTGGCCATAATTTTGTAGTGCTATTAATTTCTACTGTTAAGAAATACCACATCTTAAAAGGGGTTCGACTGTATGACAAGAATTGTCAGTAATATGAAAGCATTCTTTGAAAGTCATCAACCGAGCTTGTTTAATACTCCTTTGTAGTTTAGGGATGTTATCGATGAGGTTAGATTGTACGTCTGCTGGAGCTCCCTCATATTCTCTGGATAAACGGAGTCTGCGAGATCTCGATAAGATAGTCGATATTGGGTGCAAATAAACTACATACGACAATTTCACTGGTTTTGCAATTACCAGGATTTGGGGACTTTTTGGCTCTCGGAGTCATAGATAACCGAAGTAAAAGAAAACTAACCAAACTGAACTTGTGGTTGAAAACACCATGACAGCATCGAATCACCAAATATCCAACGAAGTTGACTGATTCACTTTCTAAGTGGCCTTATTGTCCTTGTTATATACGCTATCCATGTTCTCACCTCATCTACCGCTAACCCACCGTAGACTTCAATTTCGAACGAATAGAGGTAACATCTAATTTGGATGAAAGTAAACTCACTATTCGATATTGGTAGACTTGGTTCCATATAATGGCTGACTAATATACACAAAATAATTATGTAATCGAAAGTACTTGATATCAGCTGACGACGAGAGGGGTTTACCTTGTGATACTCTACTTTACCTGTGATACAAAGCGTGAATCGAAAACGCTCAATTGAAGTAACGCAATAGACAAGACCAGTGATAGACAAGTAGACAAGTACAAGTATAGTACAAGTATAGTACAAGTAGACAAGTATTCAAGTTGATAGAAGGATTTAGGGGAAAATGATGATGAGCTAGAACGATAAATACGAACGAATCTGAAAAGTACTATTCATAAGATGTTCATTGACCAAGTCCTTTGAGAATCGGACACAATTTCGTTCTAATTTGTCACTCAATCTCACTGTTACTACCTTGCAACTACAAATATTCCAAGAATTTTTAATACTTTTCGAGTAATTTTTGCAAAAGTGGGCTAAACTCTGAAGAGTCATCACCTGATACTGACTTTTAATATACACAGCAACATTACCCAAACTTAAAATACGAAAAGACAACACGTTTGTGAGGTGAACTTGGTGATCCTTGTATTTGCCGGGCAGGTATACGATTATGTAATATATTTATATGCAGGATAATTCCATGGACAGGCACGTAGATTGCGTTCATCTCAAGAAGCGGAATTGTGAGTTTGTACCCACGATTTCACTCAATTGTTCGCTCATTGGAATTCGCTCAATTGTGAGTGCATTCTACCCATAAGTTCACTTCGATCAAGTGCTTCATATTCTCACTCACAATTTCGCTTCGCTCAATTGTGAGTTCGCTTACACACCTCACATTCTCTATTACTTTCCTTATATACTCACATCACCGATTATCGGCCCTTTCTCAATTATCTACCAGATTCGTAACTTTTAATATTAACACAAGTGCACCTAATCAATAGGTGATACTCGATTTTAATTGCTGACAATCCGAAGTTTCGAGATTGTCAGTTCTGGCTCAACTACCACAATTTACTCACAGTTCGCTTACTCACAGTCCGCTTACTCACAATTCGCCTTGCGAATTGTGTTGCAACTGTTGGCACTCACAATTCTTACTCACAATTTGCTTCGCGAATTGTTCGTTTGAATTGTTCGTTTACCTCCTCCTCACCTTCTGCTTATAATACTCCTGCCCATACCCAAACGGCGGCGGCGGAACATAATACCCATACGGACCCTCCGGCACCTCCTCCTCATTCAAGAACCCCGCGGCATACATCATGTTATCCTGCTGGCTCTTAGCGAGGTACTGCGCCATGATCTGGGAGCCCAGGGTCGAGTATCCCGGGCTGTGGTGCTTTTTGTCCCTGTACTCGTACGGCATCTGGAACTGCGGAGGATGAAAGTACCCCGGGGTCGGCGAGTACACCGAGTACGCCGAGGAGTGCGGACTGAAGCGCGGACGTCCACGCAGTGGAGTCTGGAAGTGGAGCAGCTGGTTGGCGATGAACGGCAGCGAGCTCACCAGCGAAGCAATCAGCCCCAGGGACTCGTTTGCACGGCGTCCAAGCGAGGCGCTGGACGAGTTGCGCGAGTTGCGGTGGCTGTACCGTTTCCCATTGTGGCTGTGGTATGCATGGTGGGGTATATCCGGCAACCCGTTTTGCGCTGTGAAGGAAGCTGCGTCATCGGAGTTGGTAATGATGGACACCTCGTCATCGGACTCGTCGTCTTTGTCTGTGTCGTCGTTGATGTCGTTGATGTCGTTGATTTTGATATCGCTGGCTATTCCATCAGCCAAAGCAGCCCCATCCATTCCTTCAGCCAATCCATCCATTCCTTCAGGCAATCCAGCTCTTCCATCAGACAATCCGTCAGTTATTCCATCAGCCAATGTTCCCCCATTCATTCCATCTGCCTCATCTTCATCCTTCTTCTTTTCCTCCTCCCTCTTTTCCTTGTTAATAATTCCAAACACCATTGCCGCCTCCTGGTTGATTGTATCCTCCATAAAGCTGTTCAAGTTTAGTTTTTCCTTGCGCTTGTTCTTGCGTCCCTTGACACTATCCTTAAGCAAGTGATGGTACTGCTGGTAAGTGCTCATTGTCGAGTTCGCGGGTTTCTTGCGAAAACTAAACTTGGGCTGGTTCCCACAACGGTCCTTTGCAAACTTGATCTTGTAGTGCTTGTACCTGTGAAATATGTCTGCAGCCACCAAATCGTCCGAGTGCCCAAAGAGCTCTGCAATGCGCGAGATCAGCGCCAGTGGATCCTCAATCTCAAACGCCTCGACGACCCTGATGGCATCTGCAATATTGAGAAAGTTGACGAACCCGCACCCGCCATTGTGGTAAAAGTTGATCTGTTCCAACCCTCCAAAGTGCGAAAAGTCCCGCCTCAAAGTGGGCTCGTCAGGAAGTGGATGTGGTTCAGACGACGCAGAGTTCACTCCAATGTACACATTACGAGAGGCACCTGCTGTCACAGCAAGTGCAATTTCCCTGCTGAGGGGTCCACTCTTCTTGTTGGCCCAGCCCACGTCCACATCGTTACCGTGGATAATCAACTGGTGCAACACCTGGTGGTTCATGTAGAACTTGAGAGCGATCTGCGCATCCACAAACGTGATGAAACACACCTTTTTCTCGGGGTGGTGGTTGATACTCTCGACCAATCCGCCCACACGCACATTGTTGGCAATTTCCTCGACCGTGGTGTTGGGGTGTAACTTGCCAAGGTACACCGTACGGTTTCCAAAGTTGTGGGGGTCAGGCATGGGCATTTGCGTGGCTTGGGCTGCCTGGGCAGCCGCAAGGTGCGCAGCGTGGGCATGGGCCTGGGCAGCGTGTACCGCGGCACTCGGGTAGTCAAACATGCCGGGGGCACCACCCATACCAGGTACGCCAACAACACCAGGAGGTACGCCAGGTACACCAGGTACACCAGGTACACTTCCATGCACATTGCCTGGAACACTGTGGACACTGCCTGGAACACTGTGGACACTTCCTGGAACACTGTGCACACTGCCAGGAACACTGGGGGCACCTTGACGACGGTACTGGGGAGTTCCCGGGGGAAACGGGGAAATACCAGGGGACATCAAGACTGGGGGATAGACTGGAGTCAGGGGATACGAGTAGCCCATATTGGCCATATTACCCATACTACCACCCATACTGCCCATACTGCCCATACCGTACCAGGGAGTGGGGGTTTGTCTCCCGTAGGAATCGTCCTGGTCTTCGGGAAGACTGGCCACACTCACGCACCCACTGGGGTAGTAGGGGGGGAAGTAGCCCTGGTCATAGGATTGCTCGACAAATTCATCGGAGGAGTTGGAGAGGTCAGAGTCGCCGTAATCTGGGTCTTTTTTGACACGATCACAGCGGTCTTTGGAGAAGGCAAGGGAGAGGGTGAGGGGGGGTTGAAGGTGTCCGCGACTCTTATAACTCTTGTCATTCTGACAAGAGTTATGAGAGGCGTCATTAGACCCAGCCTTGCCAGTCTCAGTTCCAGTTTCTTCAAGTTTTTCACTTTCTTCACCTTTTTCACCTTCTTCACCTTCACTTTCTTCAAGTTTTTCACTCCTTCCTTTTTCACTCCTTCCTTTTTCACTCCTTCCCTTTTCAGTTATTTCACTCCTTTCACTCCTTTCATCCTCTGCCTTATCGTCCTTTTCACTCCATCCCTCATACGCATCGATTGCCGACTCGATCGAGGTAAAATGCACCAATATCTTTCCCTCCAAATTATCCTTTTCCTCATACAGCACCACTCTAAAGTCCTCCACCTCTCCATAACCCTCGCACCTCTCGCGAATATACTCGTGTACCTGGGCCCTCTTGTCCTCCTTTGTCCCAACCGGCACTGCAAACAGCACTAGCAACGCTCTGGTGGCAGTATAGTCAACGATATAGTTCAATGTCCTGAACTTTATGTAGTCCTCAGCGTCACTGGTCTGGATCTTCAAGTGGGCCGAACGCAACCGCAGACGGAGGGAGTTCATATTGTGTGGTTGTTTAAAGTACTTGAGATGGAAAGCCTGGGTTGTTTTGGGGTTGATGAAGGAGAGCTGGCACACTTGAAGAGTGGCAGAGACATTGGGGTCCAGGTCCACAATTTGCTTGGGGGTGGGACGCGAGAAAATGCGGCACATTTCAATGGGCCCATAGTCGATTTCATCAAGAAGTTGGTGGAGATTGATTTCTTCGGAGATGTTTTTTAGTATGATTGTTCGGGGGGGTGATGAGTTTCCATGGTTCCCATAAGTCCCGTTACCATGGTTTCCATAAGTCCCGTTACCATGGCTTCCATAAGTCCCGTCAAGGTACTCCTTCTTGTCCTTATTATACTCCTTATGGTGTGGATGTGGATGTGGGTGGGAATGTGGGTGTGGATGTGGATGATGTGGATGGGAATATGGATGAACCATATGAGCATACGGGTGCATGCCATAATCATCTCTCTTCCGATCAGTCGTTCCCACATCCTGATGTTCAGGATGTGGAACAGAATGTTGATCAGTTTCATGATCAGTTTCATGATCCGTCATTTGTCTTTCATGTTTAGTTCTTTCAGTTCTTTCAGGATCAGTTCTTTCAGAAACAGTTCTTTCAGAATCTTCAGTAGGTAAGTGTAAGTTACCATTTGGTTGATCAACATGTGGAACATGTGGATGTTCGGTACCATTTTGACCATTTCCTTCAACATGTGGTTCCACCACATGTTGATTTCCTTGACCACCTTCTTTCAAATGATCAGCCCTTCCATTTACATGACCATTCAGGCCCAGCCCATTCAGACCGCCATTCAGACCATTCACACTTTTGTTTCCGTCAGCGTGTCCAAAATCGTTACGGATTTCCATAATGCGGGACTTCATATTTGAGTTTTCCTTGAGCTTGCGCTCATTCGCCTTCCTTCTCCCTTTATCCAGTACCTTTCCATTCATCTCCGGCTCGGTAGTGGGCATGAGAGAATTTCAACGTAATTTAATTTTTTATACACGGAGTCTCCAAATGTTTAGCTGGTTATATATAAACATGGGGACATAACCTGGTTTAAAAATAGTGCGAATTTTTCGCGAGGGGTCAGCATGTGCAGACAGTCAGACAGAGGAGGAGGAGGTTAAGATTAGAGGAAGATAGAGGAAGATTAGGAGATCGAAGATAGGTGAAAGAGGAAGAAAGAAGTGTGAAAGACAATAGGAAAGATAGAAAGATATGAGACAAAGAGTAAGGGAACATCCCAACTGGGATTGCAGATAGATTAGGTAAGTGGGTAGATTCAAGACAAAATGACACGATAGACAGACAGTGGATGAAGGTGGAAATAGAGAGTAGAGAATAACACATAACATACAACATACACATAAAACATACAACATACAACATACAACTACAACACAACACACAAAACATACTAAACACAACGTACAATACACTAAACAAGATGCAACACCTACATCTCGCTTCGCTCGATGTAGGCGATAGGTGTTAGTGGTTGTAGTAACGTTTCACCTTTACGGTTCAAATGAAACGGATGAAACTAAATAAGCTTCTTATGGTTTCACAAAAGCGGGCAATGGAGCAGCGTTGGAATTCGGCGGCGGAGTGCGAATTCGCGCATCGCCTGAACATGACCACCTGAACAGCTTGAGCGAAGCTCAAGGTGTCGGGGTAGTTTGGTTAGATAGTTTAGTCAGATGGAGTCAGAGTGGGTGATAGGATAATGTGGTTAGAATGAGAAGTGCTAAGAATAAGGGGGAAGAATGGGAAGATAGAGACGTTTTAGGTTACGAGGGAGCGGAATGAAGGGATAGAAGGTATTCTCACTCAATGAGCGAAGCGAATGAGTGAGAGTAGTTAGATAGTAAGAATAGTAGAGTAGAGAGTAGTAGAGTAGAGAGTAGAGAGTGGTAAGTATAGTATAGTTAGTAGTAAGAATAGTAATAGTTAAAATAGTCATAGAATAGTAAGAATAGTCATAGTAAGAATAGTAATAGTTATAGTAAGAATAGTAAGAATAGTAATAATAGTGAGAAGAGTGTAAGACAATAGATACTAGACAATAGAGATGAATAGAAGAATGGAATAATGCTGAATGGATAAACATAGAAGTAGTGAAACAGAATAGAACAGTACACAGAACAAATAGAACAGTAAAACAGTGAATAGAATACAGAAAACAAACACAGAGAATACAGAAGAACACAGAACAACACAACACAGAACAACACAACACAACATCACAACACAAACTAATGCAGAAACAGAACAGACAAAAGAGGAAGGATCGGACAAAACGAGGCAGACAAAAGGAAAGAAGATAAATAAGAAAGGATGCAGGACTAAAGAGAAAATAAGAAAAAGGGAAGTGAAAATTAGGGAATGGAAAATAGGGAATGGAATGGAAAGGAATAGGGAAAATAGGGAAAAAATAGGCAAAAAATACGGGTTGCCAAATGGGGTAAGGAAATGAAACACTATTCAAACAGCAATAATCATCATCAGCACAATCGAGCACAATCGAGCGTAGCTCGGTTGTGCTGTGGTGATTGTTTGGGATGTGAATAGTTGTGGGTGGGTTGTATATGTGAATAGTTGTAGATGTGAATAGTTGTGAATAGTGAAGAAAGGTGAGGTGAGTGAACATAGGTGAAGTTGAAAAAGGAAAGATAGATAGGAATGTGAACATCTCGATTGATGTTGGATGTTTGAAAATTTTCACCTAATAAATTTACCTTTCCAGGGCCAAAGTGAGGATTGGTCTAGAAATTGTGCCCGGGGTACTAATCGAAATTCGAACAATCGAGCGGAGCGAGATTGTGAGATAAACAGGTGAAAAGTAGGAGATGATGTATGGGTATGGAGATGTGGATGTGAAGATTAGTAAATGTGCATGCGAGATATGGATGTGAGATATGGAAATATGTATGCGAATAATCTCGCTCCGCTCGATTATTCGCTCGATTATTCTCGATCCTCGATTATTCTCGATTTTCGCTTGCTCGATTGCAACTGCAACTATAATTATGATTGCAAATTCAGTCTTGAGACTTGCATGTGGAAAAGAGGAAAGGGGAGAGTGGAGTTGAAATAAAAAGGAGGAAAGGGAGTGGAAAAGGTGGGGGAAGAAAAGATTAAGGTTGGGGTGGAAGGTGGAGTGCTCACATAGAGGAAGTAGTATGCTACTCGACTCGCTTCGCTCATCGAGTCGCTCGCTCTTTTCTCGGTCCAAATGAAGTAATAACATAAACTACTAATTAACCATAAATAGTTTTAATTAACTAAAGTTCCGAGGTGACATCACAGAGATCACACAATGTAACCAGTGACACCAGTGACACCAGTGATACCAATGACACCAATGACACCAGTGACACCAATGAGGGAAGCGAATGGTGGAGAGAAGTAAGAAAGTGTCAAGCGAGACACCAGCGGAGACCACAAGATGAGAAGCTGTGAGTGTTGAGCAAAATTGAAATTCGCAGTCAAATTTCTTTTTTGGATGCAACCATTCCGTTATTGGAAATTTCATTGAAAGTCGGTGAAGTTGATGAAGTTGATGAAGTTGATGAAGTTGATGAAGTTGTCATGAAGTCATGAACTTTTCATGAATTTCTCATTTACTCGTCGTAACCTTTTTATTGGAAACTCATTGAACTCTCATTACTTCTAACTTCTAACTTCCAACTTCCAACTTCTAACTTCCAACTTCTACTTCCAACTTCCAACTTCTAACTTCCAACTTCTACTTCCAACTTCTACTTCCAACTTCACTTCCCATTACTTAAACTTCAACGTCTCCTTTGGTAACTTCCTCTTTCGTTTACGCATCACCACACACATTATTGTAGTTGGTTGATAGGAACAACTGAAATAATGAATAGGATAGAGTGGATACTGAAAGAATAAATAGAGTGCAATTAGATTGATGACCACACATTACTTGATTCACTTCACTTACTTCACTCACTCACAAGTCACCAATCACTCACAAGTCACAACTCACACACAACTCACACACAATTCACACACACACTCACACTCACTCACAATTTCGCTTCGCTCAATTGTTCGCTTCAACTGTTCTCTCTATTCAGTCACCATTTATTGTAGACATGTTTACAATGATCACCTACCTTCCTTCACTTTCCATGTAAGTAGCACGCCTACTGAAGGAACTAGCTGAACCTCACCGTTTTTGAGAAATAACCCACTGTTGACTGGATCTACAATAGATGTGCTGATTGTATGCAGTACACTTAATTGGTACCAATGGGTACATAGACAAGTCTTCTCAGACTACTTTAATTGTGACTATTGTAAGTGGACGTGTGGTCAAGTAGAGTTTTAGAGTTTTAGAGTGTTGGAGTGTTACAGTGTTTAACTAGTGTTTAAGTAGAGTGTAACTAGTGTCAACTAGAGTACTTTTGAACACTCTGCTTCTCATCAATTATATATCTGTTATTTATTATCTATTATCTATTATCTATTATCTATTATCTATATATTATCTATTATGTACAACCAGAACACACCATTACACCATTCGCTACGCTCATGGTGCTCATGGTGTGTTCTGGTTGCTTATTGCTATCCCAATCGGGTAATTTGATCCATTACGTCATCAAAACACTTGCTCTGATGAGACATGGGCAGAACTTGAACTGACTGATAATGACAACGATCTCGACTTGGACTGAACGAAGTTGAAGTTATGAGGATGTAAGAAACAACATTGGCTCCGCCAATGTTGAGAATTGGTGGGGCTCACTCACTCACTCGCTTCGCGAGTTCGTGAGTGAGTGAATGTCTCCCGACATTCCCCGACATTCCACCACTTTCTCATCATCACAACAAATTTTTTTCTTTTCATCAACAACATGGCGCAAGAAGTTCCTACTTTCAAGTTAGTGCTCGTCGGAGACGGTGGTACCGGAAAGACCACCTTCGTCAAGAGACACTTGACCGGAGAGTTCGAGAAGAAGTACATTGCCACCCTCGGTGTCGAGGTGCACCCATTGGGTTTCCACACCAACTTTGGTGAGTTGAAGTTTGATGTCTGGGACACCGCTGGCCAGGAGAAGTTCGGTGGCCTTAGAGACGGCTACTACATCAACGGCCAGTGTGGTATCATCATGTTTGATGTCACCTCCAGAATCACCTACAAGAATGTCCCCAACTGGCACAGAGACTTGGTGAGAGTCTGCGAGAACATCCCCATTGTTTTGTGTGGTAACAAGGTCGACGTCAAGGAGAGAAAGGTCAAGGCCAAGACCATCACTTTCCACAGAAAGAAGAACCTCCAGTACTATGACATTTCTGCCAAGTCCAACTACAACTTTGAGAGACCATTCTTGTGGTTGGCCAGAAAGTTGGCCGGTAACCCTCAGTTGGAGTTTGTGGCTTCCCCTGCCTTGGCTCCTCCAGAGGTCCAGGTCGATGCTGAGTTGATGCAGAAGTACCAGCAGGAAATGGACCAGGCTACTGCCATGCCATTGCCTGATGAGGATGATGCTGATTTGTAATCAACAAACATCGAGCGAAGCGAGATGTTTGTTGTTGATATATAGGTAATACATAGGCGAGCATGAGATGAGCGTCGAGAACTGTAGGCAACACTCGCTTTGCGAGTGTTGCTGTTCAAACACAGCAATCAACTGAGCGAAGCGAAGTTGATTGGAAAATTATCAAATACACTACTGTATAATGAGTATTCCACTCAATTGAGTAGTAGTGAATACAATTGAGTGTTCAAGATATTGAGTTGAAGTGAATGTTAGTCAGATTATTGAGTACTTTTTCAGTGAATATTGAGTGGTTTTTCAGATCACTATTGAGTACTTTTGAGTGAGATGATTCAAGGAACACAATCCATACTTAAACATCCTTTACAGAGACTAATTCCAAGTTGTCTAGCTCTCTTGTGTCTGTCCACTGTGAATGCCAACAAAGCATTCACGGTTAAACTTGTTGATGGTAGTGCATATAAGACAGATGGACAACGTGCGATCGAGATCGGTCTCTATTCTGATTACTTTCTCTAGTTTTCTCCTTCAGTACTTCTCTACTTCACTTCTTTACTTCACCTCTCTACTTCAACTTCTCTACTTAACTTCTCTACTTCACTTCTCTACTTCACTTCTCTAATTTTGCTTTCAACTGCTCCTTCATTAACTCAGTTACTTGAGGACTTTTCGCAGCCACCACATTCTACTGATAAATGGTGTACAACCACATTCTAATGAAACTGATGAAAGGCATCTAAATAATGCAAAGGGACATCATTGTCGTTCAATACATCTCAAGATTAAGGACAATTGGACATCTTAATTATCAGGACATCTCAACATTTGACATCGATAAGTGTAGGGACATTTGTCACTCAATGAGGATACCTGGGGACATCTAAAAGTAAATTTGAGCAGACGTCCAAATGATAAGTCATGTCAAGGGACATTCAAATCATTAATAACGAAGGGACATCCAAAGAGTGAATTAGAAAAGGTGAAGGGATATCTAAATTATCGCAATTCCAAAGACATCTAAGGGACATTTAAATTACCAAGAAGTCTTAAAGAATGTGATTCAATGAAGGTGTAGGGACATTTTTTCACGGGGATGCCAAAGGGACTGAAACTATGGACACTTGAGAATATGAAATGTTAAAAAAGGTGTACATCTCAATGTCAAGTGTGCCAAGGGACATCTAAGGACGCTTGAATATAAATTCAATGAAAAGGTGTAGGGACATCTGAATGATAAGTGAGTGCCAAAGGGACACCTAAAGCCCTCTCACGATAAAGGGAAAGCTTAAAGTATATAAATTTGAAAAAGGTGTAGAGACATCTTGAAGATAATTGCAGTACCAAAGGGACATCTAAGGGACATCTAAAGTATCACTAAGAATGGACACCTGAAACAATATAAATACAATGAAAAAGGTGTAGGGACATCTGAAAAATCACAGGGGTGCCAAAGGGCCATCTAAGGGCCATCGGGATCACGGAGTGTCAACACCCACTAAACCGTCGATGTCGTCCTCGTTTCAATACTTCTCATGTTTGATGGACAATACTGTTCACAATTGAGCAAAGGGGAATGTACGAATGTTAGATCCTGACTATTCACAATCAAGCGAGTCATTCGTGTCGAGTAAACAAGAGTACACTTTTACAAGCGGATTGTTAGGTCAGTGACAAAATGAAATGCACTCAATCACTCAGTCACTTGACTATTTATTCGTTCTACTCTCAAACAACGGGAGTGCTCTGTAACGTCTTTACGCAGTAGAAGAACTCGAAACCTCGTTGTTCAGTATTAAAGCAAGTTGCTCGTTTTCGATCGTGTTTTGGTGGCACGCGTAAACCTCATACCCGCTTACCCCTACCAAAAACCACCTTCCCCTTCTTTTTACAAAATTATAAACACACCAGTACACTCCTTCATATTCTTTCTATCACCCTTCCAAGTATAAACCCATCACCTTTTCTTTTGATGGAGAAACACCACCTCTTACTGTGCTCATCAGTCTGAAATTTACACCGGCTGCAAAAAAGCTGCATCTTCAGACACGCAACTTTCAAGAGCTTCTTGATTACTAGATCAGAACAGGTAGATCGAATTGAATGATAGCTCATGGGTTTGAAAGACAAAAAGCTAGAACATTTATCACAACTGATGGAGTCATGTGGGGGGAAAGGGCTCACTCGATCAATTGAGTAATCATGAGCGAAGCGAAATGGTTGCGAATGATTGGCAGAACTAGAAGGTACAAGGAGTAAAAGGTGGAATTACTCCCAAAGTTAAAAGTTCCTTCTTAAGGAAAGTACAAGGAGTAAAAGGTGGAGTTACTCCCACTAAATTTGAAAGTCTTTTTTTTCTAGCGTCGCTATCTACCTTTTACTTCAGTTACACCTGCTCGGGTTCCACTATTCTTCATCATTTCCCGTACAAAGGGTTCTCTTTCTCACCTCCTGTTATGATGGAGCTTTAGAGCACTTGAATTGTTGAACGAGTAAGCGTGGAGATATCCTGTCGTCATCTAGCAAGCTGGCACTCTAATTATTCGTTCAGTTCTATTCATTCTTTCAGTTCGTGTTCGTGTTCATTCTATTCATTCTATTTAGTTCTTAATCTTTCGAACAACTCGCTCCGCTCGTTGTGATCCATTCTATTAGTTCTTCATTCTTTCGAACAACTCGCTCCGCTCGTTGTTCATTTGCGTGGTGGATGAATACACATTTCGCTCATCTGAGCACCACTTATTAGGATGACACCATTGGTTGGCATCAATGATGCCAGATCGCACCAATGATGCCGGATCACACCAGGACGCCCATGATACCGGATCACATCAATGGCGCCAATGACACCATTCACTTTGCTTGGTGGAAGATAAATTTGATACATTGGTTGACTGGATGTTATCAGACAATGATACAGTTTCGCACACTAACAATAGCATTAGCTCATTGGCTAACAGTGGTTACAACCAGCCCCCTCGCACTTCTGAACAACAAGTCTAACCCTGACTTTGTGTCTACGTTCGGCTGCGAACCCAAACCAATGGGAAGTTTCAAGGTCCATTGATGGTTGATGTTTCCAGAAAATCAAGATTCGCTGACATGACAGTTGCTATTAGGGTAACGGTGAGCAAAGTACAGTCGAGTGCGGTGAGTGAAAGTATAGTTGAGTACTGATATAATGCACATGATCAGCTGATAATTTCATCACATGATCAATCACATGACACTCATCAGCTTTGCTTGGCTAAGACTAGCTCTAGTAGGGCCATCTCGCTACGCGAGATGGAAGTAAGGCGTATAGTAAACAACTCGCCAATCTCGCTTCGCTCGCTTCGCTCGATTGGCTCGAACTAGCTTGGCTATATTTTGTTATCCCCCGCATGCTCCCTCTGATACTCCATCACCGCCCTCTGCAACTCCACTGTACTATTCACAAACGCCGTTGGAGGAGCCGGCAATCCACTCATAGCTGGAGGCGGAGGCAACACCAGGCTCTTTTCGCCTGGGTTTCCGGGTGCGCCTTTTGAGAGGTGGGCCGTATCGATGGTGTACTCGAGGTCATCGGTCCACTCGCCCAACTCACGGACTTTTGTCTCGTAGTAGTTGCAGTAGTACCGTATGTGGTTTTTTCCTTGGAGGTGGGACTTCCTGACACTCATGGTGTCATGAGTGAGGTAGGATTTGCAGTAGTCGCAGTAGTATTTGGGCATGATACGAACAATTAGCGAAGCTAATTGTGAGGATGAAATATATTAGCGAACAAATAGCGAAGCTATTGTGAGGATCAAATATAGCGAATATTAGCGAACAATTAGCGAAGCTAATTGTGAGCATAAAATATAACAAATAGTTATACAATTTAGCGAAGCTCACTATTTAGCGAAGCTAAATAGTGTTAAGATGATCTCTGTCCTAATGAATAAGAATCACAATTTCGCAGCTAAAGTGAATTAGAGATAAGACAGCCCAAATTGTTAAGTTAATAAGTATGATCCACAATATATACGATCTCGATTATGAGAGAAGCTTAAGAAGGAAAGCAAATATAGTTGGATTGGCCGAAAATCGCTTCGCTCGATGTTCTCCTTTACGTTCAAGCGTAAATCTCATACCCGCTTACCCCTACTAAAAACTGCATTCCAAGTCTTTTTTTAACAGTTTAAAGATATGCACATATAGGTGTAGCCGTCATGAAACACCTTACCAAGTACCAACTTCCAATTCTTCTTGGTGGAGAAACACTGATCGTTCAATTGTTGTTAATCGGTATCACATTTACGCAGAAAAGTAAAGTTGAAAGACTGCAGTGTAAAAAGTAGGACTAAAATTGCTACGCTCAAGTAGTGGAATAAGAGTAAACATAAGTAGATAAGTAGATAATGGATCAGTAATTACTCATTCAGTGATTGTACTGAAGTGGTTTCTATTAAAGAAGAGACTTTCTAATTTTGAAAGGCTTGTCATGAGACTGTCTAGACTTTCATGAGACTTACACTACCACCAACACTGCTCACAATTGAGCGAATAAAGACTTATTTCAAGTCTAGCAGCAATAAGAAAGATTTGATCTTCTCTAAATTCAACTGTCCAATTTCTATGCTGATGGCTGCGAAAAACCACGGATAAAATACAACACAAATAATAGATGTTGACTACCTCTTCTTTACTTCCAACAACGGGAGTGAGCTGCTTCAACCTTCGATTACTTGAAAGTTGTCTCACTCAAAGCTCACAAACTCACTTATTTTCATATCTCACCAGTAGCCTATAACTCCTAAAAACTCCTACTTTACCACTATCGCTTTCACTCTCTAGTCTATTCACCCCTTTTCAACTCTAATACTCTTCTATTCTTTTACTCTCTTATATTTCCTACTTACATCTACTCTATTCTACTATACCTCACCTTTATGAGCGAAGCGAATAAAGGTGAAGGTCACATGACCACCAACCAATAAAACTCCTCCACTAAAAACTCGAAAAAAAGTCTCCGCACGACCCCCGAAGAACGGTTCTTGGAAAATTCAAGATTTTAACACCAAACCACCATGTTTAGACACACTGTTGTTGTATGTATAAAGAGAGAGATGAGTGTGAAGTGCCAGCGATTCAACGGAGAGCGTATCAAGATCAGAAGAGCAGTACTGAAGAGAAAAGCAGTACTGAAGAACCGATGAACCGAAGAACCGAGTCGACGACAAATAGATCTACCACGACGTCGATGGAATCAACATTACATGATGAACATGACATGATGAATATGAACGTGAATGATTGATGAATAAGACGTATGATGAATGAATACAATTGATGAGGAATGAACATTCTGGACGATGAACATGATCAATAATTGAACATTGAACATGACTGAACATCGCATTGAACATGAACAATTCATGGACTTGAACATGACATTGGTGATGAACGATAACATAAACGGTTCAGAATCAACCCATTGGTGAATCGACCATCAAAGTTGTAATTTTAAATCAGTCAAACTTTCATATTTGACGTTCAATTGGCATTGATTGGACGTTATATTTTACAATATGGAAACATGTGAAAATTATTCATGTTCATCATAGTTGATCATACTATGGCTCATCATGATCTAGAGTATCTCGTACAATTTTATAGGTTCCCGGTTATTATGGCATTCGTTATACTCACCAAAGCGATGGTGATAAGCAATTTCATTCACCTCACCATCTTCGATGGTTCGTTCAATTTACTAACCCCAGCGTGCATTCCAGAGATCTTTCTCCGTCACCCCAAGAAAGAACAACTTGATCGGGGACTTGTATGTCCAGCAGATCAAGCAGTTCAAGCCCCAGGCCATTACCCAGCAGGAGATTGACAGTGCTGTCAAGGCCTTCCAGTTGCCATCCAAGCCCTCTGTGCCAGAGGCCGAGGTTTCCGTCGACAACTTGAGTGCCTACGAGTCCTCTGAGGTTGATGCTTCGGTGACTGCCCCATCGTCCAGCTCTCTTGGTGCGGAAGAGGACTGGTTTGTTTTTGAGGAGGAGGAGGCTGGTCACTAGCGAACTAGCGAGCGAAGCGAGCTAGTGAGTTAGTGAGTATAACGACTCAATACAATGAATATTAGAGATGGAACATCCAACAATTGAGCGAAGCGAAATTGTTTGATGTTTAATGTAGAAGAGTAATTGAACAATTGAACAATTGAGCGTAGCGAAATTGTTTGATTGTAGAGTAGAATAAAGGAAGAGGAAGAATGTGAAAGAAGGAAGATTGAAAGGTACTTGAAGTAATGAAACTACACTCAAATTGTTTAACAGACCAGTCACTGCAATTTGGATTCTTATTCATAGGTCTGGTTTCTTGAAGGAAAAGACCAAAGATAGAAGAACTAGATATAGTTGGTAGGAGACTTGTGGGTGGTTGAAAATTACAATGGTAATTGGGTATCTTAATTCACCCAGCCAATTAACATGTAGATTATCCAGTATATTCACTGTTTGCACTTTTTGCTTATCTTTTTAGTTATTCCTCTACATATCCTCTTCTATATATTTCTACTATTCTAAGCACTGTTCCCAAAAGGGTAATTTCGAGATGACGCGTGGGTCGATTACCAAATCTATACATAAAAGAAAGAAGAAGGGAGAAAGATAAGGGGGATGAGAGATGAGAGATGAGGAGGAATGAGAAATGAGTAGAAATGGGAGAGATAGGTGGGGACTGACGAGTAGAGAGGAGAACTCAGTTAACTGGAGAGTTGAATAAAAATGTGAACGTGGAAGTTCTGTTGAAGTTCAGTTGTGGAAGTTCAGTTGTGGAAGTTCAGTTCAATTGCTGTCGCTTCTTCAGTAAACTATTCACTCATCGGTACTCATACTAACTGAAATGATGAGGGTGTTCAATTGTTCAATAATCAGCTGACTGGCTGCGAAAAATAGATAAAACAGTGGGCTTGTTGGAGTAGTTTTGAAGTTGCTCACTCTTTCATTAGTCTTCCGTCACTTTTCCAGTCTCACCAAACAGGCCGCAGATATTATAACTCTTCTACTATTTATCACTAGTTGTAGTACTAAATCGACTACTCTTTGACACTGAATTTTTCGCAGCCGAGTCTTCTGATGAATTGTAATGATATTCATACAGTTAGTGTTACTCTTTGAGTTATTATTTGTATTTTTTGAGAGAGGATGATTAGATAGGAGTGATGTTACTGTTTTCTTATCACTTCGCACCTTTTGTCACTAACTTCTCGCTAACTTCTCATTAACTTTCGCACTAATTTTTGTCACTAATTTTTGCGACCTCTCGCTAACTTCTCGTAATTTTCTTTTCACGCTATTTCTTTTCTCGCTAAATTGTCTCCACTCATCTCAACAATTTCGCTACGCTCAATTGTTATCGATATGTCCCTCGACATCGAAACCATGGCAAACGCCTCGCAAATCATCAATTCCGCCCTCCTTTCCCGTGCCTATATTGACCACGAGCTCCAATTCCCCACCGTCCACTGGAAATCCCTCCTTGGCGACCAAATCCCCGACCTCACCATCACTGACCATCTCTACAACAATGACAAAAACATCATCAACATTATTCACTCGCTCATTGGAGCCGTTGATCGCAGCCGCAAGCAGCAGCAGCAGGCAAATACTATCCTCAAGAGAAAGGACGAGGAGATTAAGGGACTCAACTCGCGTGTGAACCGTCTCGAGTCACAGTTGCACCACGCAGAGTCAAAACTCTCCCAAAATATTAACGTGAACCAGTCGCAACTCCAGCGCACAATCACGGAATTGAACCGCAACAACACTGAAAAGGTGAGGGAGATCGCAAAATTGAAGGCCCTGGTGGCTAATATCCACACAAAGTATAATGTGGAGGTGAAGAAGCGCGACTTGGAAATCGATCTGCTCAAAAATAAGCTTTTGGATAGGCGAACAACTTTGAAGACAGACTTGAATGCAAATATTGTGTACTACAATAACCCCACGATTGATAACTCGTTGCAGCTGGAGACAAAGACGGACGAAAACTTGGTCAAGGAGGAGTACGAGAGTATTATCTCGGAACTCACACCGATTATCGAGAGTCTACTCACGGAAAACTTCAAGTACTCGCTGCTCACTAAAGTGGTGACGGAATACGTCAACACTTTGACGGGGCAGTTGGTGAATAAAAAAGAGATTGGGAACCCGTCGCAGGCAATTGATTTGGAGCTGCTAAATACTGTGGAGCCGGGACAGATTAAGAATTACTTTAGGTCCTTGGAGCCGTTTGAACGCGTGACGAAGCCGTTGGTGAATAATATTTACAAGTTGTACCATGGAATAGAGGGGTTGGTGAGGGAAAGGGGGGAGGATGATGGGGGGAGGGTGAGGTTGTTGGAGGAGGAGTTGGAGGTGGTGAGGAGGAATTGGAAGGAGGCGTTGGGAATTGCGGAAAGGTGGAAGTTACAAACGAACACCAACAATTGAGCGAAGCGATATCACAATCTCGCTTCGCTCGATTGTGGTAAGACATGAGTAATATCAATCGAGCGGAGCGAGATTGTGAGTGAGAAGAATATGAATAATATTCACAATTGAGCTTCGCTCAATTGTGATTGTTAAAAGATACGAATAACTACTAAAATTTAGCAAAGCGAAGTTGTGAGTGATAAGAATATGAATATTCACAATTGAGCTCGCTCTGTGATTGTGAAAAGAGACGGATAATCACTTATATCTGGCGAACCGAATTGTGAGTATACGAATAGTATTCACAATGCAAGCGAGATGGTGAGACTATAATAATAAGAATAGTATTCACAATCTCGCTCCGCTCAATTGTGAGATTACCAAGAATATGAAGAAACAACCACAATCTCGCCTGCTCAATTGTGAGTATAATATGAATAGTACTCACAATCTCGCTTGTTGTGAGTACTGGAAAAACAACACAACAGTGCTTTGTGAGAATGAGATAAACTCAATGGCGACATAAGAATAATTAGCTCAACTTTCACCGCTCAATGATGAACATACTATCAACTCAAAGTTTCACTTCGCATTATGAGAATACTGATCACTCAAACACTTCACTCATATAAAATTGTGAAGCTACTCAAATGCCAACTGTGGGGTTGTCATTGTGAGTGAAGAGTACGAATGAGCGAAGCGAAATTGTTCGCTCGTTGTTGAGTGACTGAATAAAATCAAATTTAGCTGAATCTGGTTTGCTCAATCTTCGCTTAATTGTGAGAACACCAACAGCTCACATCTCTCTAGTGAGTTAATTGCAACTACGCCAGGACCTACTGGACACGATATTTAATTCTATGTGTATTATAGCAACGATAAATGGGAAGAGGATTTTTGTAGGACACTGGGAAATTGTGTTCGATACTCGAAAGCCTGATATGAATTAATGAAGAACAACTTGTGCTTTTCGTAATTTTTCTATTGCAAGGACTACTCAAGCAAAGTGTGGGTGAATAATGAGTCAACAGTTCCTGAGTGAAGAACACTCTTGTGGGTCGCTGTTCACAATGAAGGTGATGACACAATTTTGCTTCGCTCAATTGTATGTCTCACCACCAATACAATGCCACATTAATGTGGACTGTTTGTAGATCTCATGAACATTTCACTCACTCGATTCGGTAATTGTTCCCAATTGACGCCAAATGAAAACTTACCAATTATTTCTCTTAAGAGAAGATCGCTTCGACAATCTCCCACCTCACTTGTCGGACTCCATTGAAAGCTCTCTGAAATCAAATTGGGCGGCTTGACCAAATTGAGTAGCTGGTAGAGCATAACAGTTATGATTCCGTTGAACAATTGAACACGCTTCGTTCAATTGTGCTCAACTATATCAAATAATGAGCAGTGGTAGAGCTTTTCAAACCAAGTATCAATAATCGAGCAAAGCAAAGTTGCGAGCAGTTATTTACAATTCACATTTTTGCGTCGCTCGAATGTGAAATTGGTATTCCCATCTCTCGCATGTCATGCTATGCTTTTCTCAGGCTCGTACATCCCTAGCAATTTGAGTGAGTTGCCATTGTTTCATCAACAGATAACTTAGCCTCGCTCAATTGTCTCTTCTATGGCAGCAGGACAATTCAATGCACAAACGATATTTAAAGTCAGATGCAGAGATAAGTCTCAATTTCAGCACTTCTCCTAGATCGTTCAACAAGCAACAGGTACACCTAGGAAAACATATTCGCTTCGCTCGCTTTTGAATTGTTCCTTCCAGAAACAGACGAACAACTTCACTTCGCTCAATTGTTTGACAAGCAACAGATACAACTGGAACAACTTCGCTTCACTCATTGTTTCTTCCATAGGTATCATCAACAAATTGTTTATTTGTTGATGATGCCTTGTTATTGAAATGTTCCTTCCAGCAACAGATAACAACAACTACTCCGCTCAACAAGCAACAGATACAACTGGAACAACTTCGCTTCACTCGATGTTTCATCAACAAATAAACAATTTCGCTTCTCTCAATTGTTTATTCGTTGACTCACGACCTCCAACGGAAAATCCTTCAAAACCGCCGTCTCATCCAACTCCCCCACCCTCAAAACCCCCCCAACCAAACGAGAACTCAACTTCACTCCAATACAGTAAACCTTGGGGTAATTCGGGTCCGACTTTCTCATGATATCTGCATTGGATACCAGGACCCTACTGTTGGTATCCCCCGGAGTTTCATGGATGTAGAACTTGATAATTTTGAGGAGGTCGCCGACAGATAGTTTTGAGAATTCGTACTCTTTGGTTCCGGAGAAGGGTTTGGTGACGATGACTATGCTGCCGATTGATATCCCACAATCGAGCTTCTCACAATCGAGCTTCTCACAATCGAGCGGAGCGAGATTGTGGGATGATTCTGCCACTATATTACAATCGAGCGGAGGTTCTGCCACTATATCACCATCTAGCTGAGACGACGATTTATTACAAACCACCGACGCGTCAACACAATCCAGCGAAGGGTCATTAAGTAACGATGCGTCAACACAATTCGGTGAAGGATTATTATCCAGTGAAGCGTCATCATTACGGTTCACCAACGCGTCACTATCACAACCCAGCGAAGCACCATCACCACAATCACGCTTCGCTTGATTGTGATAATGGTGCTTCGCTTGATTGTGATTGTTTGGATCCTCCACCTCACGTATCCCACTATTCAAACCCTCCTCAATCAAACTCTGAAGCATCAATGCCTGGGCATAACTATTATACTGATTCGACAAATGGAGCGTCTCCGAAGGAGACGGCTGGGCCACCACCGTATGCTCACTGCCCCTTCTATAATGAATAGAAGTCATTCTCTGGTGATGGTAACATGTATCAACCAACCCATCTGTCAACCGATTAAAATCACTAAGAGAAGTTTGTTTGAGGATTCCTTTTCCACACTTCTCTTTTTCATTCTTCTTATTCATCTCTTCATTCATCCCTTGATTCTTCTTAACCTCTTTATTCATCTTCTCATCTTCAAACTCCCTTCCCTTCTCAATATCACTTACCGGCCTTCTAAACACCAACTCCACATCTGACCATTTATAAACCGTGTTCGAAACTCTGACTGAACACAAGGTCACAAATATAATCATTCCAAGGAGCCAAACTAGGACAACAGCAAGGAGGACCCCTAAAATGATGTTTGCTTTGGACATGCAAGTAATGTAAACTATGTTGATGATTTCTTAAATGATGAAAACTTCTTCAATGAATGACAACTATTAATGATGACACTTCAAGTTGACAAGTATTAATGAATGACAACTATTAATGTTGAACTATTGATGAGTGAAAACTAATAATGAATGCTGACAACCATTACTAATTGCGGGGACTTTTGGCATTCTCAATTTGTAAATGCTGCAAATAAAATGCCCACATTTGAAAAAATATAAAAGGGCCGAAATTAGTCGTTTTTGGAGTGGTTTTCGGAGTGGTTTTTGGAGTGGATTTGGGGTAAGTTATTAGTATGTTCTAGAGAATTGAGCTCTTGGTTATGATAATTAGACAGGAGAGTGGTAGGAAAGGAAGATGTGGCAGTTGCGATCTTATTTGAACAAAGTAAGAGTTGACATTGATTGGAATTGTCTATTAGTTGTCTATTTGTTCTTGTCCATGCCATCTTTATCAACATTTGCAGAAATGTTGGTATCTTCCTTAACATTAGTGATGCTGCCCTTTATATTATTGTTGGTATCTTTCCCAACATTAACATTCGCTTCGCTCATGTTGGTGTTGCTCATGTTGTGGATCTTGTGAATATTCTCCAACATCCTATTAAACTCCTCCTCTGGATCCTCTTCTGGTTGTATCTCCACCACCTCCCTCTCCTCCTCCAACTTTCTATACTTTCTATTCGCCTTCTTTTCCTTACTCTGCTTCACCTTTGCAAAGCGTTCCTGGAGAACTGCGTTTCTTGAAGTTGTTGGGTTCTTGAGATCGTCCAACTTGAGTGCGAGGATTTCCCTGGCCTTCTTGCGGTTCTGTTCCTGGGATCGGGAGTACTGGCATGTCACGATGATCCCCGATGGAATGTGTTTGAGTTGGACCTTGCTATTGGTTTTATTGATCTTTTGACCTCCGGGACCACGGCCGCCTTTGAGAAACTTTTCCTCGAGCTCTTCTTCAACGATGAGCCATTTGGGACGGGGGGGGAGTTTGGTTTTCTTGGGGATGGAGAGGGTGAGGGAGCGGAACATAAAACGCGAACAATTGAGCGAAGCGAAATTGTGAGGATCAAAGATGATCGAAAACAACTCGCTAGAGTTGTTTGAGTATAGGCGAGTTGTTTGAGATGATAGACAGTTGTTTGAGTTGAATAGACGAGTTGTTCGAAATAGACAGTTGAATGAGAAGAATGACTGGAGTTCACTAACAAATTGTAAGACCCGTGCGTGCAAAATTGAGAGCGAGCATTCACATTGAGTCAACACTCTATTGCTTTATAATTTCTAGTAGATGTTCTCATTTCAATTGAGTCACTTTTGCTTTGCATCTATTATATTTGCTCATGGTGGGTGCAAATTTTAGGGTCTCAAGGGCATTTTTCATTCAGTGAACATATGTAGGTTCAGCTAAGGTACTGAGCTGGAGTTTTGGTGGTATGACAGAAGAATCAAAGTGATTTCTGATAGAGAGTAGAAGATTCAAGTGATAATTTGTTACAGAAGATCAAGTGAATTCTTACAGAAGAATCAGTGAGATACTGCATTTTTAGATGAGAAATCTATGGGAAGAATTATCACGAATTTTCTTACAATCAGTTAGAATAAGAACTGCTACCATGGAGTATAGATGTGAACTGTAGCTCATCTAAAAACTACTATCCAATGTCCTCACAATAAAATCACCTCAATGGCCAAACCAATCGTGAAGTCGTCAAAGACCTAAACAATCGTGAAATCACCTCAATGTCCTCCAACCAACGTGAAATCACCTCAATGCCATCCAATCAACGTTTACATACAATCAACGTACATTCGCACCAATATCCATCCCACCACCATCTCGCTACGCTCGATTGGTGGGTGGTGGGATGGATATTGGTGCTTAGATAATTTCTCCCAATTAGGAAACCTAATGAAAACATCGAAAATACATTTTCTTAACGTTTTTATACACATTAACCCATCAATCGTTAATCAACGTCTACAACAGATCAAAAACCAACGATTCGCTTCGCTCATCGTTAATTTTTAATCTAAATGTCCTACGAACGCGGTGAAGTCTTTGTCGCCGCCGCACTCCCCGGCGACACACCCGCCGATGATTCTCTCAGTGAAATCACCAAGGCGTTCCGGTCCTTCATCCTTGAATTCCGTCTCGATACCCAGTTCATCTACCGAGACCAGTTGCGGGAGAATCTCCTCATCAAAAACTACTTTCTCAAAGTGAATTCAGAGCACCTCATTGGGTTCAATGAGGAACTCAACAAGAAATTGGCAGACGATCCCTCCGATATGATCCCTCTTTTTGAGCAGGCCATCACCGACGTTGCCAAACGTATTGCCCATGTTTCCAACGAGGAAGTACCCGCCGATTTCCCCAATTGCCAGTTGATTTTACTCTCTACAGAGAGTAAAATCCCCATCCGTCACCTTGACTCGGAGCACATCTCGAAAATTGTCAGGGTCAGTGGAATCATCATTTCAGCGTCGGTTCTTAGCTCTAGAGCAACCATGGTCCAGCTCATTTGCCGCCAGTGTAAACACACAATGAAAGTACGCGTCAAATCAGGGTTTGGTCAGGTGACTCTCCCCCCCAAATGCCAGGGCAGCCACAACTTTGACGACTCCAATGCGGAAAAGTGTCCGCCCGATCCATACGTGATTGTGCACGATAAGTCCCTCTTTATTGACCAGCAGGTGCTCAAGTTGCAGGAGGCTCCGGATTCCGTGCCTGTGGGTGAATTGCCCAGACACATACTTTTACAGGCTGATCGGTACATGACCAACCAAGTTGTGCCAGGTACTCGTGTTTCCATCATTGGGATCTACTCCATCTTTCAAAGCAAGCAAAAGGGCAGTGGTGCCGCCACCACCGGTGGTGGTGGTGGAGGTACTGTGGCGATCAGAAACCCGTACCTTCGTGTTTTGGGTATTCAAACCGATGTGGAAAATGGTGTGAATGGACAAGCCATCACATTTACTGAGGAAGAGGAAGAGGAGTTTCTCAAGTTGCTGAGATTGCCGAATTTGTACGATGTGTTTGCAAATTCGATCGCCCCAGGTATTTGGGGTAACCTGGATATCAAGAAGGCCATCACGTGTTTGTTGATGGGGGGTTCCAAAAAGATCTTGCCCGATGGGATGAGATTGAGGGGTGATATCAACGTGTTGCTTTTGGGAGACCCGGGTACTGCCAAGTCCCAGTTGCTTAAATTTGTGGAGAAGGTGTCTCCGATTTCGGTGTACACTTCTGGTAAGGGATCGTCTGCTGCTGGTTTGACTGCGTCTGTACAGAGAGATCCACAAACCAGGGACTTTTTCTTGGAGGGAGGTGCCATGGTGTTGGCAGATGGTGGTGTTGTGTGTATTGATGAGTTTGACAAGATGAGAGACGAGGATAGGGTAGCGATCCACGAGGCCATGGAACAGCAAACTATTTCGATTGCAAAGGCCGGTATCACCACTGTTTTGAACTCGAGGACCTCGGTTCTTGCGGCTGCCAACCCTATTTTCGGGCGGTACGATGAGCTCAAGTCGCCGGGAGAAAACATTGACTTCCAGACCACCATCTTGTCGAGATTCGATATGATTTTCATTGTGAAGGACGACCACAATGAAGCGAGGGATATTTCGATTGCACAGCATGTGATCAATGTCCATACGGGTGGGAAGAACGAGCAGATGAAGGAGGGTGAAATTCCAGTGGATACAATGAAACGGTACATTCAGTATGTCAAGACCAAATGTGCGCCTAGATTGTCGCCGGAGGCCGCAGAGAGATTATCGTCGCACTTTGTGACGATCAGGAGGCGGTTGCAGATTAATGAGGCCGATATGAATGAACGGTCCTCGATTCCAATTACAGTGAGACAGTTGGAGGCTATTGTGCGTATTACTGAACTGTTGGCGAAATTGAGATTGAACCCAGTGGCTACTGAGGAGCATGTGGAGGAGGCAATCAGGTTGTTCACTGCATCCACAATGGATGCAGTGAACCAGGGAGTGGCATCGGGGGGGTTGGTGGGAGACAGCCTGATGAATGCAGAGATAAAGAAGGTGGAACAGGAGTTGAGAAGAAGGTTGCCGATTGGGTGGTCGACGGGGTACCAGAGGTTGAGGCGGGAGTTTGTGGAGTCGGGTAAGACGTCATTGGGGGCGTTGGACAGGGCGTTGTATATTATGGAGAGACATGAGGTGATACGGTTTAAGCATCAGAGGCAGAAGATTGAGAGGGTGGGTGTTTGAGAAAAATCGAGCGAAGCGAGATTTTGCTACAAAGCAATTGTGCAAATAGTCTAGCAAATCATGAGTTTATTCATACTACGGTGAGGATAATCGAGCAAATAATCGTGCGCGAGATTATTTGTTTGTTATACTTGGACGATCTTGCAAATAATCGAGCGAGCCGAGATTATTTGTAAGGTGGAACCTTTCCAAGATAGTTTTGCTCGATCATCTGATTATACTAGATCATCTTGATAAGAATCAAGCGAATATAATTCCGCTGCTCGATTATCCGACTATGATCATCAAATGGTCAAGAAAAGCGAAGATAATCGAATTGAGATAATAGATTGTCTACAATGATTCGCTCGATTATCTGAGATCATCTTATACACGGGTAATCGAGGAGATCTGATTTTCAACTGTCAAGCAAATAATTGAGGGGGGTCTGTGAGATAACCGGGTGCAAGCTTTAGCAAGGTCTAAAATAGAACAGATAATGGAGATTCTCATTATCTGAGGTGATATTGTTTATGTATTGTTTATGTATTCTTTAACTGTATTAATATGACAATTGAACAGTGTAATAAGTGAAAAGGAAGAGTGTCAGAAGGCGTGGTTCAGTATATTCTATAATTGTCGAGGTGCTATCTATAAATCTGGAGGTGCTATCTATAAATATAGAGGTGTTGGCCTGAGTTGTGGATTTAGTCTGATATCTACGCGTCATACGGCAACAGTGAATAGGCCATGTAAAAAGTCACTTGATAGACCTTGTAAAGATTTCTTCACTTTTGGGTTAAAGTCACTCATCTACTACATTTCTGATTCATTGGTGTCTACTCCCAAAATGTCATTCCTTTATTATAATACAATAGGCGTTTCACCTTAATTTTCACATCTAGGAAGCAAGGCTCATAAACATGGTCAGTTCACTGAACATTTCATATGCAATGAGCAAATGTATTGTGAGTACCTTGGGTGGACGTTCATCTATTATGATTTGATAAGCCTTCACATAAGCGATTGCCCATCTATCACTCATCTGTAATAATGAACTCACAATGAACGATGCCCATTAGTTAATAGATTCGTTCGACCATCTATCCAATAGATAAACTCAAAATTGATGAGCGAGCACTAGATGAGCGAAGCGAATCTATTGCATGCTCATCTCATCACTCATCTAAAATTCCATTAGATGAACTCCAATAGACAAATTCACAATAGATGAGCGAGCAATAGATGAGCATACAATAGATTAGCTTCATTCATCATTGCTCATTCTTCATTCTCATCCCAGATAAAGTCACAATAGATGAGCGAAGTGAATCTATTTGCTCATCTCATCACTCATATCATCACCCTTCTAAAACTCCTTTCGATGAACTCAATAGATAAATTCATAATAGATGACCTCGCTCATCTCATCACAAATTTACTGAAATTCCATTAACCCAGTAGATATCTCACAATAGATTCACTTCGCTCATCTATTGCTCATCTATGCTCATCTATGCTCATCTATGCTCATCTATTGCTCATCTCATCACACATCTACTATTCCATTAGATGAACCAATAAACAAACCCACAATAGATTCGCTTCGCTCATCTATTGTGAGTTGTCTATTGGGTTCATCTATGTTCATGTCTTCAAAACAATCACCACCGAATCTCCTCTCAAAAACATTTTCGAAATAAACCTCTCCTTCGAAACCGTCTTCACCACCTTCCCCTTCTGATTCTTGACAGTTTCCGTCCACAAATCCTTGACATTCTCCAAAACCATGTTACAGTGTCTATCAAAAGCCTTGACCTTGGCAATGAGCTTGTGGTTGTTTCGACACAGAATCACAATCGCACTATTGTTATCAACGGCGTTTTGTATCAACGACATGGGACCGTGTGCAAACTCAAACTCCTCGAGTTTCTGGAGCTCGGCTTCAGTGAGCTCGGAACGGGGGCGGTCTAATAGTTCGCTATTGTTAGTATGATAACACCAGCGCCAGCGCTCTACCAGCGCTCTACCAGCGCTAGCTGGTAGAGCTGGTAGTGTAGCTATATAGCTTCCTAGCAGTAACTGTAGTAGCTATATCTAGCTCACACTAGTTAACTACAGCTAACCGCAGTTAATTGTAGCTATGCCTACTTACCTCATAATGAGATGAAAAAAGTAAATCTACGATCTTGAATTACACCAAAAATATACTCTGATTTTTTCTTATTCACAATTCTTACTAGTTATTTATTCCTACTCTATTCCCACTCTTTCTCTATTCCCATTCTATTCCTACTGATTTTTATTCTCATACTTCACCCCTATTCTCTCTTTGCTATTCCTATTCACTAAACATGATACACTCGTTACAATATCTTTGTCATGTCTATTAATACATTGGTACGTGACCATATAAATGCATACCCAGCGCGAATGAGCCCACGAAATGAGCGAAGCGAATGAGTGGGTGAGTGATTTTCCTTGTTCCACTTTCCCTGATTATTGCTATTCTTAATGGATGGGATGAATAATGGCAAGTGAATAATGAGCGGAGCGAATTATTCACTGAATTAAAGTGGTGAAGGAACAATTGATGAACAACAATTGAAGACCAATTGATTGACAACTGATGAATGGGAAATGATTGAACAATTGATGGGAATAATTGCTTTCTCATTATTTCCTTTTAAAAAGAACCAAATAAGCACAAAGGAATAATTCGCTTCGATCATCATTCTCTCAAAAGGAACAAATGAGCAAGAAGGAATAATTCGCTTCGCTCATTATTCCTTCGCTCATATTCACTTATCAATTTTTTTCTCTATTACTCAACGGCGCACTCAAACTACTCCCCCTCCGTATCACATTCTCAATTCTATCCTTCAACACCCTTGACGAACACTCCACCGTCAAGTTAAAAAGATCAATCTGTGCCGCATTCTTGCCAATCTTTATCGATGCCGCATCCCCCCTCCTCTCCAAACTGTCTCCAAACTGTGCCTTGAGAAGCGCCACTATCCTCTCGATTCTGCTCTCCACCCCCGACTCCGCGTGGTGGCACGATTTCGACGACACCTTGACCGACGCAGGCAGCGAGTCTATCGAGTACAAGATGGCAACCACACTGTCGGCCAACGAGTCTGCCATCAAGTTATCATTGATCCATTCGATGGTGATGTAGCACGCATCCGTCTTGGTTCTGTCCACAACCAAGTCAATCATGTCCATCACCACACACTCCCATTCGGTGTCGCTGTTGGCAATCACATTCACGTACCCAAACATCTGTTCCAAGTGCCACTTGATCAACAGCACATCTGCACTAATCTTGAGATTCATTCGCGATTTCACAATCGATGTGGATAACAGTGTGTACTCGTGAAGGTCCTGGAGTTGAAGAAGATTCATGTCAAAGTCTTTGGAAACAAGAACCCCAGAAAGAAGTTGTGGTGACTTTTTCTTATCCACATCCTCCATAATTTGATCCTCATTGTTTGGTTCCTCTGTTTCTTCCTCCTTTATCATTGGCTCATCTTCCTTCTTTATGGGCTCCTTCTTTATTGGCTCATCCTCCTTCTTTATTGGCACCTCCTCAATCTTTGGTACCTTTCCGTCAATCCTTTTTTGGTTTCTCAACAACCTCAACTGTTCATCTGCCAACGACCCCAATACCTTCGCCAACTTGAGCCCACTAATTGCAATCTTCAACTCGTCACAATTCTTGGGGTTAAACACCTTCACCTCCTGGTCTGTGTTTTTCCTCGATGAGTACTTACTCAACAAAGCCGACTTTAATCTACCCATTGGCACTCCGTCTCCGTGCACCAAGATAATCTTCAGTGGTGCTACTTTATCGATAAACTCGGCATTCTGCTGAAAGTCCACGTGTGCCGCAAACGATATCTCTTCCACATTTATACGGCGAGGGATAGTGAGTTCTTGGTTCGCGGCAGATTGGATCATGGGGGGTTCCTTGAGCAATTCCTTCGCCATTGTCCCCTCCACTGAAAACCCCGTCATCACCACTGTATTTTTCGGGTCCGGCGCCCATTTTTCAAGGAGTTGTCTCGAAACTCCCGCCTGGAGCATACCGGGGGATGCCACCACCACCGAAGGTCCGAAATCCTGGAATTTCGACAAGTCCTTGATCGATTTGATGTACTTGAAATCAAACGGACTGGCCTTGTGGCCAGGGTTCGATGTGGTGAGACGAATATTGTCGTTCATGATCGAAGTGTATGTTTGGTACACAGCCATACATTTTTTCGCAAGACTCAGCGCATACAAAATACTCACGTCTTGAAGGTCCTTGTTTTGGGCCCAGTACTCGTCGAGAATGAGCAAAAGCTCCTGTGCATTCCCCAATGCGAAAACCGGCATGAGAACACGGCCACCGCTGGCAATTGTCGCATGAATCGACTTGGTCAACCGGTTCTCAAGCTCGGCCCGGGGCTCGAGCGTACCGGTGCCAAAAGTCAGCTCGGTTATAAGAATATCGGGCCGCGTGGGGGGGATCTCGGCAGCGTGGAGGTGTCTGTTTTCCTCACGTGAGTAGTCACCGGTGAACAACACTTTGAGTCCCCCAATCTCGATGAAATACATGCACGCCCCCAAAACATGTCCTGCATGGTAGGCCGTGAATCTGATGCCGGCAACCTCCATGGTGGAGTGGTAATCGATGGTTTCAATACGATCAAAGGACTTCATGATATCGTCATTGGTATAAAGATTACTACTTGCAGTTTCGGTACTGGAACCTTCAGTCTTGTTGCCGCCCCCAATCAGCGTCACTCGCACAAAATCCTGGAGAAGCCACCGGTAAATCGCCTTGGTGGCGTGGGTCATGTAAACTTTGCCTCGGAAATTGGTCTGTTGCATCACATAGGGGAGCGATCCGGCGTGGTCCAAGTGGAAGTGACTAATGAGAAGTATATCCACTTTGGAAAGATCGTACTCGTCGTAGAAGGGGAACGATGCATGGCCCAGGAGAGCGGGATGGATCCCGGCATCGAGCATAATGACCTTGTTTTTGTATTCGATGATGTGGCAGGAGCGGCCCACTTCATTACAGCCTCCAAGGCCGAAGAATTTGAAGTTGTCGGAGTCGTCCATAACTGAGCGGAGCAAATACAATGAGCAAAGCGAAATATAATTGAGCGAAGCGAAATTGTAATGAGCAGAGCGTAGAAAAAATCCCCACAACAAAACTACCCAAAGACAAAGACATTAGAGACATTAAAGAGACATTAAAGACATTAAAGATGTTACAAACATCAAGTAGACCAGTTCCAATCGTAGTTTACTGCCTAATGATTGACTAAGATCTGATTGACACTTATCTACTGTCTAGTTATCCAAAGATCATTCTGCTATTTACGCAGTTTTCAATGAGTGCGTATATTTGAGACTGTTCATTCTGAACGAAATCAACTCTGAAAGGCAGATTGAGTGGGGTGCAAAATCATCAATAGTACTACAGACGAGAATATTTCCTACATAAACGGAGTACGCATTGATTATTTGCCTATTGATACCAGACACTCTCAGCTGAATAAGATGAGCGCGTGCG
The DNA here is from genome assembly GCA_030558435.1 of Kodamaea kakaduensis. Classification (NCBI taxonomy): domain Eukaryota; kingdom Fungi; phylum Ascomycota; class Pichiomycetes; order Serinales; family Debaryomycetaceae; genus Kodamaea; species Kodamaea kakaduensis. Next base: position 56,040 of record JAJMSN010000026.1, read on the forward strand.
CACCACTAAATACGAGGTGATATTGGGAGGCTGAAGAATTTCTGATCAACTGAAGTAACAGGGGAATTTGTTGAGCATGAAGAGTTACAACAGATTAAGAGTCAGTTGACTTTTAATCTGACATAGATCTTCTCAAATTTGTGTTTAGCATAGCAAAAGCTCGCTGTGTTCACTGGTGATGTCACAGGAATCATGTCTTGCAATAGATAAAACCTCGACGCTGTTATCACATTTGGAGTCAATTGAATCTTTAAAAATAGTCCCTCCAGAGAAACGTCAAAAAAATAGAGCAGAAGTGCCAATGTACCGTGATACCTCGCTCTTTTGTCACTCAAGGCGGCAGAAAGTGTCAGCACTAAAGGAAGTGAAAACGCATTGAACAAACTGGATGATGAGATTAGTCTGAAAGACGTATTCATCAGATTAAGAGTTAATTGACTCTTAATCTTCGGGAAACTGCACAACAGACCGGAGCAAGCGTATCCAGAATTGCTCATAGTGTAGTGAAGCAGAGAGAAATATCATCTGTTGACGTCACAATAGGAGAAAATTTCTAGTGTAGCTGCATGAAAACACGGCATCGTTGTAAGAAGCGAACCGAATTGTTGCGAGCGTTGCAATTGACTGAGCAAAAGATTAGCAGTACCTGTACTGCTGTCGTACTGTTTATTGGTTCAATGAAATAACAGGAATATTTCATATCATGAATGGCTCGAATGATTATCAACAATGCACCATGTGTGATAGGATTTACACGCTTTAATAGGGAACACAACTTATATCTAGCTTGTCTTATTGCGAAGAAATAGCTATCTACTCAAATACAGGGGGCGAGTTCTAGGAGAGCAACGCTCTGAGTCGGTCGTCGGTACAATACCACAAGTGAATGACACCAAAGGTAATAGTATTCCATGCAGCATTCTAGGTGGCCTACTCGCCTAGTTCTTACAGTATGCATTTGATATCATTGATACCATTGATGGCATGTACACCTTACCGTCGTCTTAGTCTTATCCGCAGCTCAATTGTGACATAAGTTGGTCTGGTCAGCACAATTTCGCTCCGCTCAATTGTGAACATAGTCTGTCTAATCAAAGCACGCTATGCGTGCTTTAATATTGTATCGCAATCTAAGAATCGAGCGAATACTTCCTATCCAATAAGGGAAAGTGTTTTAGTCGCCAATTTCAAAGACATCGAACTAGAAGACTGTCATTGAGAACAAAATCACTTAGACTTCTCATAAACCACCCACTTCTTCTCAATCACTCCCATCCCCTAATTTGACAGAGGCCAAACCTGAAGTTTCCTTCGACCAGGAAGTGACCCCAGTTCCGTAGCCACTTATAATCAGAAGTTTAAATTAGTTAATGATAATTACATCTATTCCTCCCTTTAAAAAACACTTACAGACCACAAATAGAATCTTTGCCGTTCTTGTTAATTTCACAACTCACTCAGTAATGCTTGGTTGTTTGATGTTGTGTTCATCAAGATAGAGGTTTATAATGCTGATACTTACTATGGACAGCTTATGTGTATCTGTTCATGCTTTGCTCATCAATCGATGCAATCACATTCATTGATCTGAGTCACGAGTGTGAGCGAAGCGAACAATCGTACTCAACACACAGACACTACTTTATCGAACATAAATTCGCTTCGCACAGTTAATTTGACTTCTTTGAATCTACATTAACGTGCTGACTACACTACTCAGTGATCTCTGATCAGTGCATTCAAACAACTCGCTTCCCTCGATTATATGCAGGATTTGCAGCCATTCTTCCGCAAGAGGAAAGCGGCCCCAGTACACACCAAATGCAACTACACAAGAGCAATGAGTACGAGTGATAAACTACAGAAGAATATCGCATATTGGGTAGCGGTTGATGTAGTCAGTGATACTAGAAGAAGCCAAGTCATGGTAATGAATAGCGTGAGCAGAATAACTTGAGGAATAACATGAGCAGACATGAGCATGAATGACATGACCAGACATGAACAAGAATGACATGAGGAAGAATAACATTCGCTTCACTCATGCTATTCTGTTAATCACGTTTTACCGGCCTATCCTTCATCCAAATCCACACGAAAAGTAAATTCTGAAGCAATGTCGCATAGAGATCAGTGAGACCATAGTCTAAGCGTTCAAAATCAATATCAAAACCAAGTTCAACATCGAACTTCGAAGCAATCATAGTGACTATCATATCCGAAAATAAGTTGCCCATAAGTGGTAAACTGGCCATGATGAAGCACCATCTGGTGTTTGCATTGGAAAAAGTGTTTATCGCCACCATTGTACGATAGAAGTACACTCCGGCCAATACAAGTTGAGCAAATTGCAAATTCGTAGCAATACCATAGGCTTTAATCGAGCCTAAGTAAGCAATAAGGGATGGAACCGAGGAGAGCAAGGCGTATAGTAAGTATCTAGCATCCGGGGCACTCATTTTTGACACTGAATCACTTTGAAAATCGATGCTCCCTTTTTCAATGGCACTCTCGTCAACCACGCCTTGCTCGCGCAATATGTCCAATGCTCTATACATGGCCTCTGTTTCTTGAGATCTGTGCTCTGCGATATCTTGCTGTCTCAACAAGCCGTATCCCAGGAAGAACACAACAGCGAAAGATCGATAGTAAGCCCTGAGCAATTGAAACAAGAAGGGGTATTCTGGCATCAGGATATAACGAGCAATCTGCAAAACGGCTTTGGGAATACTACTAAGGTACACCATATTCTTTGACCCCGCTGGAATATCCGACCTCCGTACAAGTAGGAGTGCTAATAACTCAATAATCAACACCACCAATATGTGGTACGGACTCCAGGGTTCAGGGAGTTTTCTTCCTCTGGGATCATTGTAAGCCAGCCAGTACCAGAAATTGGTGGTATCCTTTCGTGCTACATAGAAGCAGATGTAAGCGCCATACAGGGAAATTGTCAATCGGTTATCATCATCACCAGCGCTTATAAAGCCATTGTACGAGGTCCCAGGAACATCTTTGAAGCACCCCCTATCGAAGTCAAACATGTCGTCGGATCTATGCTTTGTTTCTTCGGGATCCACATAGATGTAGTATTCCTTGTCCTTTTTCATGAATTGTGGTTTCTTATCGTATGTGACAACAAGCAACGGGACCTGTTCTTCCAGTTCGATGCGAAGATAGAAGATGACATCAACAGATGTTTTTTTAAAGCATTCCAATGGGTAGGGAGTGGGTAGGTCTTGTGTGGCACTTAGTATGTCTTGTGTGGTGTCTTGTGTGGCACATGTGCCACACAAGACCATGAGGCACGCTAGATGAGTGAAAAACATGTCGGCTGATAAAGTGGATATGGTGGGTTTAAATAGTCTACATGCAACAATGAAACAAAAAAACAATTACATTGTTTCAAGTGCAAACTGAGACTCCCGTTCATTCAACTTCTCCCCCTTTCAACTTCTCCCATTTGACTTCTCCCATTGAACTTCTCCCATTTAACTTCTCCCATTGAACTTCGCCCATTCAAACTTCCCTCATCACTGATAAGTAGCTTGGCATGGCTGCAAAAAATGACACAATGCGGGCGCTAGAGGCATTCGCATCCCCAAATTTTTCTCATTAAGGTTTTAGACGAAAGACTGGATAGACTACTGATAGACTAATAGACTGTCTGGCAGATTTGAATGACAACTGTAGGCTACTGATAGTCTACTGATGAACTACTGATAGGCTAGAAAGGATACATGAAAAAGTCTCGATCTATTTGAGCTCAAGTCACCTTATTTCTGACTCTTTGCATCATTTTCTTAGACTGTCATTCCAGTAAAGTATTCATTAAGCTTTATGAGCAGACAATGAGAAATGATGATCAGAGACATTAGGGTTTGATAAACGCAATTTTTTGTATTTTCGCATGGATGAGTAAACTATACCGCTCATCAATTCGTTCGGTCAATTGTAATACTATTTTACTGACAGTCTCGCCTCACAATTCGCTCATTGCTCGTTTGAACATGGCAAAAACAAAGGGTCCGAGTGCCTGAATTTGATGGCCAAATAGATGATACCGAAGGAGGACATAAGACCCAATTCATGAGTAGACCTAGAGACTTTAAGTAGACCTAGAGACTTTAAGTAGACCTAGAGACTTTAAGTAGACCTAGAGACTTTAAGTAGACCTAGAGACTTTAAGTAGACCTAGAGACTTTAAGTAGACCTAGAGACTTTAAGTAGACCTAGATACTTTAAAAACTTGTGTGACGGTAACCTGAAATTTGGCCCACCACTTCGAAATTAGTTGATTCGAGTGAAAGTTCTTGAGAGGCTGTGTGGGTCATTGCAAATCAGATTAAGAGTCGTTGACTGTTAATCTGATTCCAGTGATAAAATAAAAAACATAGTTCATATATCTTATTAGCCATCTGCGAGCATTTCCAGCATGGGGAAACACAAGTAGTGGGACATTGCTCTTCTACGGTAAAACTGAAGAAATCCTCCCTAGTCGGGTTAGTATGTAGACGACTCAATTCACAATGCCATACTTGACAAAATTGATTGTTGTTGGCGACCTATTATAAATAATAGTCCTGGTAGTAACAACGATAGTGTAGCGACGCTAAGTTCTTACTTCTGATAGAATAGGAAAGTTCACTTGCTATTTAAGTCTCGGAGCGGTAAACTGAGACTGGTGTTCTCTCTCTTGATTTCTCAAGTATCTCAGATTTCCGCCCCTTTATATATTCTGTATTTACTAACTGGAACAACCCGCCTGAGTATTCTGTAACTCGTACGATAGCTCATACGGTTGCAAATCCTCATCTCCTAACCTACTCTCTCATAGATTGGTATCATCTTGGTTGTTTCACGGATTTTGTACTACTTGGCTAACCTGTAAAAATGCCATTTGTACCTGTTTCGGAGTTAACATTTTATACACGCCAACAATTGTCAATCAAAGCAGCAGTAAGTTATGAGTGAAAATGAATCAAATGCCACTACTAATTTTACAAATTAACTGACAAACCTGACAGAATTGTCATGAATTAATTTTCCAAAATTCCGATCAATTTGTGAAAATTCTAGGAATCAACTCGAGACCTCTCAATTAAAATGTGACGGGCATTAATGGAGATTTCCAGGACCACACTTGGTTCGTTATCATTGGTGTGAAATTGAGTAGCAAAATGGAGTAAAAGCTCTTAATCTACAACAAGTATCAAAATGGGTTGTTGTACACTACTCAATCGATTTAATAGTAATGACTACATTTTTAACGAGAGAAAATTTATTTGAAACTAGCTCATTATATTCCGTCTCCTCACTCTAGGTTTTTATGGTACAATCAGCAATCGGCAATCGGCAATCAAGCACAATCGGCAATCAAGCACAATCAAGCACAATCGAGCTAGCGAGATTGTGTAACAAGTAGGGGCTCGCCTCCACTTTTCAACTCCCTTTTGGCCATTACTCCATTCCATGTACTCGTTTCTACCTGAAGTTGTTTGAATCTCTTGTTCGAGCTCGCAGTTTGATAATTGAGTACAATTGCTGCGCTGTCTCTTGTTTCGATTGAGCTCTTAATAATTGACAATTGAGTAAGTACAACTTAATTGTGCAACTTCGCGCAATTGGTACAACTTTCACAATTGGTAAGATTGAGTACTATGAGCGCAATTGATCACAGGATCGCAATTGATCACAGGATCGCAATTGATCACAATTGATCGCAGTTGATCATAATGAGTACAATTTCGCACAATTAACTATGAGAACAATTTCGCTTCGCTCAATTGTTCTTATAACTTACTCTCCTCCCCAAACACCTTATCAAACCCTGTAAAAACAAACCTATACCTCACATCCCCCTTGTCCACCCTGGTCAATGCCTCATTACACCCCTCCTCTCCAATCTGGATCTTTTCAATCCACGGCTTGACATTGTGCTTTGCAGCGACATCAAACATTCTGAGTGCCTCTTCCTTGGACCCCAACAACGAGGACCCAAAGCTTGCACCACCCGAGAAAAACGAGATTGCGTGGAACTCAAACTTGTCGTGGATGGTTGGGATCCCCACGGTAAGGAACTTGGACCCAATTTTCAAGGCGGTAAAGTAAGGACCCAAGTCACTGCCAGTCCCACTTGCACACGAGATGATCAAATCAAACTGCTTGGCGTACTTTTTCGCCCAGTTGGGGTCCTCTGCAGTGGCAATGAACTCGTGGGCACCCATTTTGATGGCGTCGTCCTTCTTGGAACTACTACGAGAAAATGCCACTACCTTTGCACCCAAGGCATTTGCAAACTGAATAGCCAAATGGCCCAACCCACCAATACCAATTACGCCCACAGTCTTGCCCTTGGCATCGTAACCCACATTTCTCACCAATGGAGAGAAAACAGTCAAGCCAGCACACATCAAGGGAGCAGCAACCTCGGATTCCAATTCATCAGGGATGGGGAACACAAATTGTTCATCTGCAATGGAATGGGAAGAGTAGCCACCTTGCGACACGTAACCGTCGGAACGAACATCTTTTTTGTTATAGGTACTGCACCCCTTGGAACAATATTGTTCGTTATTATTTTGGCACTCGGCACACTCTCTACAGGCACTGGACTTTGCACCCACACCGACTCTCTGCCCCACCTTTACGGAGGTGACTTTATCACCCACGGCAATTACATGGCCCACGATTTCGTGGCCCACAACGAGATCTTTTCTGTTGAGAGGACCCCAACCACCTTGGATGGTGTGGAGATCGGAACCACACAATCCACAGCAAATGTTCTTAACAACCACATCGTGGGGGTTCACCTGCTTTCTCTTGTACTCGACAAACTTGGGGTTGGCCCAATTGGCCGCATCGTCAACAGCGTAGCCTTTGAAGTAGTCGGGGATGGTCATGGTAGATGTGAATAACAAAAGAATAAAAGGATAAAAGAACAAAAGAACAAAAGAGTGGAACGAACAAACACTTTTTATAGCGGGTAAAGTGGAGAAAAAAGAAAGGCTGATGCCGTACAGAAAAAAGGAGATAGCTGAAGGAAGGTGAGAGAGAATAGAGGGGAATAGAAAGAGTAGAGTAGAGTAGAGTAGAGAAATGGACTAGGGAAATAGAGTAGGTGGAGAAATAGAGTGAATAGAGTACAGAGTAGAGAATTGAGATAGATGGAAGAACCCTTAGTAGTTTCCGCTAAGGATTTGCTGACTAATGATTGATAACGGTTACGGAAAAGGAATATTTAGCCGCAGGATAGGAGAAGAATAGAGGAGATATGAGTGAAGAGAAAGTAGTTCATCAAATGGTTGGAATAAGGATGGAGCAAGTAAGAGAAGGGGGAAGGGAGAGTAGGAAGGGAGAGTAGGAAGGGAGAGTAGGAAAGAAGAAGGAAAGGGAATCACGTCTTATATGCAGTACTTACGGAAGTTCATTTGGTCTACAGATTTGCAATACCCAGTACACAGGGAAGGTTATTGTATTGGGAGTAATGGGGGTGAAGTAGTGCAAGATAGTGGAAGAAGACGGGAGAATTGGAAGAGAGTGGAAGAGGAAGGGAGAGGAAGGGAGAAGAAGAAGAATGGAAGTGGAAGGGAGGAGAAGAAGACGGACTACTATCTGCAGGACTGAATGAGCCACATGGCTTATGATGGGGTGAGTGAAATCATACCATAAGCGAGGTTTCTTAACTGAGCATAATGAGTAACTGAGCATAATGAGCGAACTGAGCATAATGAGCGAAGCGAATTATGCGAAATTTCTTAGAAACATAAGGATATAAAGAAATAAGGGATATAAGTGATATGAAGAAAAGGATCACAGGACTTAAGGGACTGAAAAATAACAAAGATAAGGATTGCGAAAAATCATGAAAAATTACGACAAAATAGGAAGTCGGAATTTCTCGAATTCATACTAAGATGTTTTTTTGGTGTTTCTTGATCTCTGAACAATTGTTCATATTTATCGAGATGCAAACTAGTGACGAGAGTGGTTTGAATTCATGAGCGAAGTGAGTGAGCTAACTGAGGTTGTGAGGTGACAGTTATCTATAAATGGACCTACTGTACCACTGTACCTAATTATGTACCACTGTACCTGGGTGTACCTAATAGCTTAAGCTAACGTAATAGCACAGAGAATACCTACTTTTCTCCCGTCCTAACATCTTGTGTATGCAAACAACCAATAAGTTTAATCTTGAAACTTCAAGTAGAATCTTTTTTGTGGGATTTCGTGAAATGACTGCACTTTTTTTCAGGTGCTCTCAAGTCATTCAATTCAGTGATTATGGGCCAATCAAGTCATATTTGTTTTTGAATGTAGCTCAGTCATTAGATCACTTGTTGATCACTTGTCGATCACTTGTCGATAACTTGTCGATCACTGCCATTACATCACTTATACTCACATTCGCTCAAGCCATATCGAATCTTAACAGTTGGATAGGTTCTCGCATGTTCCAAAAGGTGTACACTTCTTATTGTCTATCTACCTCAATGGTATCTAATTATCTAACACCTCAATAGTATCTAATTATCTAACACCTCAATAGTATCTAATCATCCAACACCTCAACAATTTCGCTCAATTGTCGAGCCATATGGCTGCGAAAAATGAACATAACTCCAGGTTCTGCACCAATCGAACTTCTCTCTTGCTCTTTGATAAATACGGGAGTATTGAGAGAAACTGAGGTTTTAGGGAGAGTTGCCGGAGATTGATGAAGGAATAATGACCAAACACGAGCGAAGCGAGTGTAGCTCATGCTTGTCTTATCAAAAAAACACGGCTCTAACACGAGCGAAGCGAGTGTTTGGTTGTTCAATGTTCGTCTTATGAATAGAAGTGATCACACGAGCGAAGCGAATGTTTGATCGCTCATTGTTCGCCGTTTAGATTACACTCGCTTCGCTCGTGTCCAACAACATCAAGAGATTCGCATCTTTTTTGATTCTGAACATCCTCAAACAGAAAACCCACCAGTAATGCAGTAATGGTACTTGGGTCGGAACCAGAATCCAGAAGTCTAATTCTGGATTCTGGTTCCACTTTCCTATTCTACCCTCCAATTCGCCAAGTCGTTGATATCCAACCCATTCAAAGGGTCTCCCTCCACTGCCCCAGTAAAAGCGACGAAGTCCTAAAGGTTATTTCCAAGTACTTTGCATAACAACGAGCGAAGCGAGTTGTTCGAATTCGTTCAATCCGTTACAATTCGTTCAATTCGTGTAATTCGTTCAACTCGTATAATTCGTTCAATTCGTTCAATTCGTATAATTCGTTCAACTCGTGTAACTCGTTCAATTCCTTATAATTTGTCTATCTGTTATAATTTGTTATAATTCGTTCAATTCGTAATTGTGAGCAACATGCCATACACTTGCACGTTGTTCGTACCACAAAAAAACAATAAGCACACTCGCTTCGCTCGTTTTAGCTCGTGTTCGCTTGTTGCTTGCATCATATAGAGTGTTTGACCCTATTGTATCTCCAGAAACTTGGAAAGAATTAGAAAAAGAATACTTCAGACACTCCCGTCTGTCTTGTTTAAGGGACTCGAAAAGAGTGCAATGATTAGTCTCCTCCTTTTCCATAGCACCATGTATTTCTCTAATGTTCTATAATAAATGTGCCACTTATGAATGTGCCACTTATGAATGTGCCACTTATGAATGTGCCACTTATGAATGTGCCACTTATGAATGTGCCACTTATGAATGTGCCACTTATGAATGTGCCACTTATGAATGTGCCACTTATGAATGTACATCTTCTGAATGCCCTATCTACTTATCGTCTGCTTACCTATCTACTTTGCTTGTATCAGCACATTGAGCGTAGCGAAATGTGCGAATAGGAAAGAGTACTTTGAATGAAAGAGCACTTTCAGTGTAGGAAAGAGTACTTCAGTGTAAAAAGAGTACCTTCAGTGTGTTCTACCCGATCCACTCCTACCCTGTGACCTCCCTCAACACTGCTGTGAAAGTACATTAAGTACCGTCAATGGAAAAACGTACCACTAGCAAGTACAAAATAGGGAATGAATAATAATGATGGGGAACACCTGTGATGCCTGAGGCGTAGTAAAATATTTCTGGTGTATGATGTCTTGGGTTCCTGTAGAGGTCAGCATTCATCAGTTGTCCCTTGTATCCCTGATCCATCAATTGTACCTGTTTACATAACACCTCAATAATTGTTAATTATCTAACACCTCAATAATTGTTGATTATCTACCACCTCAATAATTGTTGATTATCTATCTAACACCTCAATAGTATCTAATCATCTACACCTCAACATTACGCTTCATCAATTGTCGAGCCATTGCAGCCATACATTGAGGTCTTCCCAAATATCGAGCCACGAACCTAAACTGAAGAATATTCAGCAAAATGAAAGAGTTCAGGGCCTTCCAGAATCAGAAGGTTGAGGCTGTGAGTATGCGATGACGTAACGTACTATTCAGATCTTCACTCTACTCCATTTGGTTGCCTGGCCCACCATGAGCCACTTAGAAGAATATGTGAAGAGCGGATATTCAAATGATGCTAAAGGACTGATCAAACAGACATTTTTCTCACTATAATCTTTCAAATGAGAAGCATCCCAATTGGGAAGTTTGCAACCTGCGAAAAAGAACCGTTTTAAAGACACAAATACAACTATCAACCAGAATACCCACACACGTTTCAATAAAAAAGGGAGGTTTCCTAGAGTACATTCAGAGTGGTGGGTATTGCTACAGAATGGTAGGGTATTGCTTAGCTAGGGCCCAGGTACGATTATGAGTCAGCGAGCTGTTACTGAGGCTAATTATCAGTGAAAGGTCAATAGTGACAGGCTCTTGAATAATCTCTATGCAATGACGAGCGAAGCAAATGTGAGGAAGGAGTGAGAATGAATGGTATTGACGAACTAGCTTTCTACTCTGCTTATCGTAGGTAAATTCTTTATTCACTGTGAAGATGTGTATTCGTCCTATACATTTATTGAGTCTTCCATCACTGATTGCTCGTCTGGATGTCGAGTGTGTAGCCCAAAAACCGGATTACTTCATTACCTGAATGTCTAATGTTGAAGAGTCTTGGGTCAATAGCAGAATCATTTTCAAAGAAGAGCTTAGTACCATGGTGAATTCCAGGAGCACCACGGTCCATACAACATCTCCGCTTAACAATTATTCCTCCTTCAACTTTGGTTGCAACTACGTAACCCTTAACAAGGTGTTTTAAAAAGGGCGTTTCCTGCTGCAAATACTGTGTTGGATCATAAGCGTCATGGCCCAGAGCTTGGGGATCGTCAACCAAATTTTCTGTGGCTTCAATCGTGTCACTTGATCTTTCGAAGCTAGGTTGTTCGGACATTGCTGGACAAATTTAGAGAAAAGTACTTCTTTTATACTGCTACAGCATGGGTGCAAATTTTTGGGAGAGAATACTCGTTAGATTAAGAGTCAAGATAAGACCTAAAAGAGTAAGACCCAAAAGGGTAAGAGTCAGAAGACCAACAATCTCGAAATCTGGTCCTTGAATGATCTCTGTGTAATCATACATAATAAGCTAGACTAGTGTTCTACTCTGCCTATCGTAGGTTGATTCTTTATTCACTATGAAGGTGTGTATTCTTTCATTACATTTATTTCTGCCATCACTGACTGCTCATATGGACGTCGAGTTTGTAGCCCAAAAACTTGATTACTTCATTACCCAAATGTGTAATGTGGAAGAGTCTTGGGTCAAAAACAGATTGATTGTCTAAAAAAAATGCCTTAGCACCATGGTAAATTCCAAGAGCATCACGGTCCATACAACATTTCCGCTTAATATAGATTCCTCCTTCAATTGTGGTTGCAACTAAACAGATCAGAACAACGTGCTTTGAAAAGGGCGTTTCCTGCTGCAAATACTGTGTTGGGTCATCAGCCTGTGGTGGGGGAGTGGCAGAACCATTCAGGTCTCTATTCTCAATCCCTGTATCACTTGAGCTTTCGGAGTTAGGTTGTTCGGACATTGCTGGAAAAATCCATGGAAAACTTCTTCTTTTATACTACTACAGCAGTAGTAGAAAACGGTTGCAAATTTGATTGATTAGATTAAGAGTCAAAAGGTTAAGAGTCAAAAGAATGGCTCCCCATCTATGAAAAGATTCCATCGAGTGCTACTCCATTGTTTGGCTAGTGAGACTCATACTTGCATTCTCTAGTAATATACCAAGCTACACTGAGCGTTGTAACGTACTAAATGCCTGACACTACACTGAGCTTAAATTCCTGACAGTTCTGTGAACAATAATTACTACGACATCTTTTTACAAGGGTGAGCGATTAATATTCATTGTGAATAGCTATAGGTTGTAAATAGATATTTATCTTTAAGATTCGCTTTCGCTCTAGGAGCATTTCCTATGAATTGTTGAAAACTGTATTATCAAATTCAAAGTGGTTCAAAGTCAAACTTGAACTAGCTGCTGAAACATCTTGAGAAGGCCTCAACATGAGCACTTCGGGATTAACACCTGAACCTCCAGCGGTTCCTGTGTTTGAGTTTCCTTGTAATGCTAGTATCGAAACGTCCACATTACCTTGGTTCATGTTCACATTCCCGCGACTGGTCTCATTTTGAGGCCCTGAAACAGTTTTTTCACTTCTAAAGTTTGAAGACTCAGCCTGGTCTAGTCGATAACAATCTCATAAGTATCTAAGATAAATTTTTGATGCATCAAATACAATTTGAGTGTGCAATTCTTTTCTGTGCGGCCAGGTAAAGACTCAGTCATTACCTCCCATGGTGACTTCGATATCTTATGAATGAGCAATGCGGTTTCCTCCTTCCGTTTCCACCTGCGTCTCCTGGGGTTCTCACTATCTTGTGATGGGTTGTCACTACCTTGTGGTGGGCTGTTATGACCTTGCTGAGGTGCCATTTGTAAGTAGTATTTTCACGTGAGTCTCAGCGTCTAATGAATAAATGGCTGCGAAATATGTTTGTGTTTTGTGTAAATCACAAATGCTTATGTAAGCATTATACACGATGCAGCCAAACACCTTGGTTAGCATTGTAAAGATTATCATAGAAGGATTTTGACAAGTAGGTTACGATGCGGGTCAGGATATCACTACGAACACGGTCAACCTTTCAATTTAGATGAAGCGAACGAGATGAGCGAAGAGTGAGCTTGAGTTTTTCAATTACAATTGAGCGAAGGGGCATACAGGTATAATGAACGGATTGAAGCGAGATTGTGAAAGTACAATAAATTGAGCTAGGATCAGGCAGAAATAGCACTCTTTATGGATTCAAGTGTACTATCAGATATTCGAACATGAGCGCAGAGAATGTTCGAAAGTACTTTACGTATAATATAAACAGAGTTGTGTCCACTGAATTATAGATATTATGGGAACGTTTCACTTCGCTCAATGTTTCCAAGTTATACCCATTCCGATTTATTCAAACAAGCAGTTTGTTCAAACGCTTGACTTGCATCTTCTAATCTTCTAATCTTCTAATCTTCTGATCTTCTGATCTTCTAATCTTCTAATCTTCTAATCTTCTAATCTTCTAATCTTTTAATCTTCTAAGCTTCTAATCTCCTAACCTTCTAACCTTCTAATCTTGCTCGCATCTATTCGCTTCGCTCATCTATGCTCAGCTGCATTTGATTTTCGCAGCCCTGATGGCTGCGACTCAGATGAGCGAACATAAAAGTTAGATGAGCACTACAAATGAACAAATATTGGCTTGTCAAGTTAAAAATCTCTAGATTTACTTTGTTGCATTCAAATTCCAGTTTTGGCAATGTTGAAAGAACAACTGAGCGAAGTGAAGTTGTGAGGTGAGAGGTGCAATTGATGCGAGATTTCACTATCTGATGAGTACATAGAAAGTATGAAGACAGTCTTCTAGTTCTTTTAGTTCTCTAGTTCTTCTAGTTCTTCTAGCTCTAGTTCTACTTCTTCTACTTCTAGAACTCACTTCTCTTATCATAGTAAACACATCGAGCGGAGCTCACCGTATTCTCCTTGGTACTCGTGTCTGCCAGTGGGGACATTCTTATTACAGAAACTCAAAAACGTCACATACAAAGGGACGATATTTTATTTAGGCATTGGTGTAAAATTTGTGGGTACGCACCACTCGGGGCATTGTAATGCCTCTGTTGATGCCACCGAATACGAATTTACCGGAAAGCAGTAAAGTATTTAGTTTGGGACATTCCGATAGAGAAGCAAGGGAGTAATATCATACAACAAATCTTGTTATCAATTCATTGTAAGCTTACGAACCAATTAACCTGGCATAAATTCAACATTGAATCTCGCTTCTTCAAATGTTATCATGCTATTATCTGAAGAATATCACCTGTCAATTGTTCTGGCTGCACTCAAACAGTTTGCTTGTTCATTATAAAGAGTACAATTGTACAATGTGCCAGTTCCATCAAAATTATTGAGTGTGGAAAATTGACATTAATGTACAGTTTTGTTCAATCTCATGAATGAAAAATTGATTTATTGTACAATTTTGTTCAATTCATGAATATTGTGAAAAATTGACATTTGTTGTACAATTTTGTTCAATCCATGAATGTTGTGAAAAATTGACATTTCGTTGTTGGTCTGATTGTTGGTTTGTTTGTGATTTTTTGATCGTTGATTGTTGATTGTTGATTTGTTGATTGTCGCTGGTTGTCTATCGATCTATTGTCTTGATCGAATTATTGGGCTATAGCTGTTGATCTGTCTGTTGATCTTTTTGTTAACCGGTCTGTTGATCTGTTTGTTGATCTGTTTGTTAATCGGTCTGTTAATCGGTCTGTTGATCTATCTGTTGATCTATCTGTTGATCTATCTGTTGATCTATCTGTTAATCTGTTGATCTGTCTGTTGATCTGTCTTTTATCTGGCCTGTTCCTATGAAGCTCAAACTCCACACGCAATCCACCGAGACGCTCACCAACGCGCTCTCTCTCATCTCGCACATCCGCAAGTATGTCATCTTCAAGTTTTCCGCCGAGCAGCTCGTGGTCATCTCTGCCAACCCCCAGCTGATCACCACCGAGCCCCAGGTATGGGTCAAGTTCGCCATGGACAAGGTCTTTGACCATGTGGACATCCAAAGTCTCCGTGAGAACACCGTGCTGCTCGAGATGAATGTGGATCTCTTTCTCCAGGCCCTCAAGAACTTTGACAAGGCCAACACCGATGGCTTGAACATCCGGCTCCAGCGCACAGATTCCTCGGGTGATATGGGTGTCAGTACCCCCAACGGTCGCACTGCGTCCCTCGCTCTCTTTTACTCCAATATCCATGTGAACTCAAGCACAATCAACCACACGTTTCGAATCCCCGTCAAAATCCTCAAAAGCACTCACGAGGCCATGGTGCTCCGAGAACCGGAGATTTCCCACACGGAGTTGTTGATGCGGCTCCCTAACGAGTTTGCACACATCCACAAGAGATTGGACAAGTTCAGGGGGGCCAAGGAGTTGGTGACAATACGCGCAAGTAGGAAAAACGGGGGGTTCCTAGAGTTCGTGTTGGAACAGGAGGGGAAGTACAGGGTGACCATCAGCTGGAACGAAAAGATTGAGGTACAGAGGTTGAAAAGTATTGCAAATACAGAGTCCTTGAGAATGCACGACTACGAGTTGGAGGAGGATGATCACGAGAGCGAAATCACGGTGCGGTTGCGGGACTGGCAGCAGGCGCTGCGAATCGTGGCGAGTTGCAAGTCGATTATGTTTTTGATGACGCCGTCGGATGGGATATTGCATTGTCTGTTGGATGACCGGGAGGAGGTGGAGATTACTTATTTTATTTGGGGGAGGAGGACAAACAATTGACACAATTGAGCGAAGCGAAATTGTGTCGATTGTTGTTAGTAACACTAGGGGAAAAATGTGACTGAACAATTGAGCGAAGCTCAATTGTTGGGAGGGAAATAAAACCAACTTAAAACAGTTGAGCGCAGCCAAATTATTCTAATCGAAGGACTTCAATCGGCGAGACTCATGTTGAGGAGTAAAATTGAAAGTACTCAACAATTGAGCTTTGCTCAATTGTTGCAATTACTGGCTGGCTCAAGCTAGTTCTGAATGTATGGCGAAATATTCTGATTATATCGCCCAATTGCATAACTACACGAGGAGCTCGATCAGATTCCCCAGTCTAATTCCATTAGCAATTGAGCGAAGCGAAATTGCGTCGATTGTTCAAAGAATGACTGTAACAATTGAGCTTCGCTCAATTGTTCTTAATTGAGGAGAGACAAAGTAACTGAAACTATTGAGCTTCGCTCAATTGTTGGATTGAACGAGGCTCGTGATTCAAATAGTGACTACAAATCAAGAACAATAAGGTCAATCGATTGAATGAAAAAGTTGGAGCTCATTTAAACCAGTTGAGATCATTTGAGTTTATTCAAGTTCATCAAGAATCAAGTTGAAGTCATGCGGTCAGTTGAGTCCAGTGGAGTCAAGTTCAGTAAACTTGTAACAAATTATTCAAGCATATTCAGGTTATCTTGAATTGGAAAGCTGGAACCTGCTCTTCGCTCGATTGTCTATCACACCGAGTCAAGTTTTCCATGTTCTATTCCTCTCTTCTCACTGGTCTACAGCTTGGTATCATCGAGTAACTGCACCCACAGCCTGTTGAAGAGGGACATTACCTGGATGTAAGTGGGTACTGCTTGACCTGCTCTAGTACGATTAAAACAATTGTGAAGCGAAATTGTTTGAGAAGCAAAATTGAAAAACAATTGCGAAGCGAAATTGTTAAGATTTGTTAAAAGTAACAATTGAAAAACTTCACTTATTGTGGTACTAGGAGAAATAGGGTCAAAAAGGAACATCCCAGTCATGTGTTTAGTCATTCGCTGCTGCATTCCCACAACTCATATTAGCTAAGTTTGCATCATTTATCACTCAACGAAATGTATTATTACTATCATGTAATCATTCCACTCTTTACTTCAAGTCCTTTTGTATCTCAAATTCAATTTCTCTGAATGCGGCACTAATGGCTGCAAAAAAAGAAATGTGAAGATATGAAGAACGTCAAAACATTGCCATTACACGTGCACTGATCTTTGAGGTGAAAACAGAGTCGATTGTTACTCCATTAATAGTGAGAGGTTTAGAGTGAGTCTTGTCTCTTAATATGTCAGTAACTTGTCGTAACTAGTAATGAGTAGTGTTACTACAACTTCAATAGTTGTTTTCTAATTATTCTTCTTACTAATTTTTCTCGTTACTAATCTCTTGCTTCTTCTAATCTCTTGCTTCTTCTATCTCTTGCCTCTTCTCTCCCCTCTTTTCCTCTTGCTAACGCTCACAATTTCGCTTCGCTCAATTGTTTGCTTGCTCTCTTTCTTGCTTTCTTTCTTGCTTTCTTTCTTTATTAAAAACTCCCAACTATTCAACATGTCCACCATTGCAGTCTTTGGGATCTCTGGAGCCCTTGGAAAGTACGTCCTCGAGTCGCTCCAGTCAGAGCCCTTTTCATCCAAGATCAAGTACCCCATTTTGGTGGTCACCAGAAACGGCGGTACTTCCACCGACAAGATCCGGTACATCCAGTCCGACTTCAACAACCCCCAGGAGTTGGCAAATGAACTAAAAGGCACCGATGTGTTTGTTGAGCTCTTGGCCCCCAACCCCGCGCTATTTGTGGCCACAGAAACGGTTGCGCAGCTCGTGAAGCCCAAGCTCTTCATCCCCACCCAGTTCGGGGTCGATATCCAGCAGGTGCAAAAGTACCTCCCTGGATTTTTGCAGAACAAGACCGACCACAGCACGCGGTTGCGGGAGATGGGCATCAAGACCGTGGACGTGAGCACGTCGTTTTTTGCAATCCCAGGCTCGTTTTTGTACGATATAGTGGGCCATGTGGGAGTGCACGAAAACACCATTACCGTCAGGGGAGACATTGACCAGCTCATCTCTGTTTCCAGACCAGAGGATATTGGCAATACGGTGGCTTCCCTAAGTACTGGCGATTTCGAGCTCCCGGACCAGATCAGGGTTTATAGTGAGAATGTGCCCATCAGCAGAATCATTGAAACGTATGCGAAAACTCACAATGTTGAGTTGAGGGAGGGGAAGAGACAAAGTGCACAGGAGGCTTTGGAAGAGCTCCAGATGGATTGGGAGAAGGGGTTTGATTGGGAAAAGTTTTTGTACTATCTCCATGTGATTGCGTCCCAGGGCGAGAATAAGGGGGGGTATTTTGTGGCTAACGAGAGGGAGGTGGTTAATCCGGGGGAGAGGTTGTGGGAGTGGAGGAGGTTTTAGAGCAAGCGAACGAACGAGCGAACGAACGAGCGAACGAGCGAGCGAAGCGAGTGAGTGAGTGAGTGAGGAGTGAGTGAGGAGTGAGTTCGTTAGAAGTGGGTGAGTTCGTTAGAAGTGGGTGAGTGAGTAATAAGTAAGTAATTCTTTTTATAAATATAAGTGAATACAAAACCTTGAGACCTCTCAATAGTTTTTAAGACCGAAGATCTAGCGGAACCTTAATCTTCAATTTCATTTAAATTGTGTGAAGAGAAGACATGGCCATTTGCAACCGTCCAAAATAGGCAATCCAATTATTTTCAGTCCTCATGCATCAAAGTAACTTGTGGATATGATCAAAAGCTCTTTTATCTTGTATTCTTTAGTCCATTTCACAGTGCCCTCCCACACCTTATCACGTGTCATTTGTGTATCTTGAACCATCTAAGGATCTCCAAATCCTCCTGAATCTGAATACGGAGGCTTCTCCAAGCGCACCAAACTTAACTCTCCAAGAGCACAACTAACCTCACTCCGAGTGTACCACCAAAAATATCTCAAACACTCACAACTGTGAGAATATTTCTTTCAACAATCAGAATGTAACCTAATTACGTTTTAGATGTCCTTCGTCTCCTTAGTCTTTCGTCTAGGCATGACTTTTCGCAGCCACTCTCCAAAAAAGATTTCCTCACATCTACTATTAGATGTTGATCAAGCTGTAGTTGGTGCACTTGCAGAGGTTCCCAAATAGTCATTCTTCAGAGCAAGCAACTACAAAGCAAAATTGCAAGTGAAGAAACATTCGAAGGTTCAACCAACATACAGGTGTAGATATCAAAAAATGACGACCTGACATTCTCATAAATAACGAATTGATATGTTCCGTCAAATGATAAATAGAAATGTTCATCTAATAATGTATGCACCGCTATCAATAATGATGAATGCTCATACTAGAACAACTGCTTCGCTCGTTGTTCTATTCATTTCTTTAATTCTACATTCTGACGGTCAAGCTGTCTTTGAACTGACCATCGGTTAGCAATGAGCAATCGCATGACTTGAAAGGGCTCTCCTCGAATCTAAGTTGATCGAGAGCAAAGAAAGATATGGGAACTAGAGAAAAGCACGCAACTTTTTTCGCAGCCAAACGGCCTGCGAACGAAGTGATATGGATGCACCATCATGTCACTTTAGAAGTGTGTACTTTAATATGTGGCAGATTCCATTACTTTCACTATTCAAACTGTATTCACTTTTTACTTCTTCAGTTTGCTCACTGATCATTGTGGTAGAATGAAATCGTTCAATATGTTCACATTATCCACTATTCGTTCACACTAATCATTGTTCACGTTACTCATTCTCATTATTCACATTACTATTCTCGAACTCGCTACGCAGTTCTTCTTACTTCTATTTTTATCTGACATCACCTCATGAGAAATAGAGTCATAGTACGCATTTTTCTGAGGGTAGAAACAAACAACGTAGGTTGAGATGAGCATTACTAGAAAACCTTTTCAGACTACTCCTGTACCATTCTAACTCTGTTTCAGCATCTTACACACAAAAAATTGGGATATTGCTACCCTTAAATGTGCTTCCTATAAAGCTACTATTACTACTCCTAGTAATAGATTCGGAGTCATTTCAATGAAACAGCTTTCAAAAACAGCTTTCAAAAACAGCATTTAGCAACATTTAGCTTCGCTAAATGTTGTCTAGTCTAGTTATGTTTCATATTTCCATTCTACTCATTTTGTCCCATTCACATCGCAACATTCGCTCCGCTCATGTTGCGAAATTCGCGCTCATTTGAAAATGACTCTTTTTTCACCATGACTACTCGTGAACAAGTACACTATTTCGGCGCAGGCCCTGCCATCCTCCCCACCTCCGTCTTAGAAGAGGCTGCTCGTGACCTCGTCAACTACCAGCAAGGCGGTCTTGGAGTCGGTGAGATCTCGCACCGTTCCAAACCCGCTGCCCAGGTCATTGACGATACCAAGGCCTACCTCAAGGAATTGTTGTCTATTCCCGACACCCACGAGGTGTTTTTCATGCAAGGAGGCGGTACCACTGGATTCTCGTCGATTGCTTACAATTTGATTGCGAATTACGCCAAAAGAACCGGAAAAGTGGGCCGTGCTGCCTATGCTGTCACCGGAGGTTGGTCCAAAAAGGCCGTTGAAGAGGCCCAGCGTTTAGGATTCACTGCCGATGTGGTTGCTAACTCCAAGGAGAACAAGTTTACTCAGATCCCCAAGTTTTCTGAGTGGAAGCCTCTTGAACAGGATACTGCGTACCTCTATGTGTGTGACAATGAGACTGTTCACGGTAACGAATTCAGCGGAATTCCTTCCAAGGAGTACTTGGGACAAGCCGAGCTTGTGGCCGACATGTCGTCGAATATCTTGTCGAAAAAGGTTGATGTTGGCAGGTACGGGTTGATTATGGCCGGTGCCCAGAAGAACATTGGGTTGGCGGGATTGACCATCTATATCATCAAGAAGGAGCTTTTGGAGGTTCCAAGTGACGAGGAACTCAAAACGTTGGGGATTCCATTGGCCCCAATTGCTTTTGAGTACAATACCGTGGTGAAGAACAACTCGGCCTACAACACCATTCCAATCTTTACGTGCCACATCTTGAAGTTGGTGATGAAACAGCTCTTGGACAATGGGGGGATTGAGCAGATCCAAAAGATCAACGAGGAAAAGGCAGAGTTGTTGTATGGTGTGATTGACAAGCACAGCGATGTGTACCGCCTGCCTGTGGCCAAGGACTCGAGATCCAAGATGAATGTGGTGTTTACGCTTCCAGAGGGAATGGAGGAGAGGTTCTTGAAGGAGGCGGGAGAGAGGGGGTTGTCTGGATTGAAGGGACACAGATCGGTGGGGGGGATTAGAGCGTCGATATATAATGCAGTTGGTTTGGAGAGTGTGCGGGAGTTGGCGAAGTTCATGGAGGGTTTTGCTACTGCGAACTAGACGAGCGAAGCGAGTCTAGTGAGCAGCATCGTATATTAGACGATACTAGACTCGCGAAGCGAGTCTAGTGAGTCTAATTTGAGCTAGCAGAATTATGGGAAAGCACTACTGTACTAGACTAAGCGAGTCTAGTGTGAGCTAACAGAAATATGAGCATCGCTCATATTTATGCTCACACTTTGATGCCTTTCAATGCCATATATGGGCAAACTAGACGAAGCAGCGCTATTATATAAAGACAAAAATAAAGAACATTAAAGACAATAACTACTAAGATAACTGTATACCTCTTACTTTTTTTCGGAGAAATGGTGAACCAATTTTCGTAGATAGTTTAAACCTCTAATTGTGAGAAAAGGCAAACCAACTATACTATGACTACGTCGTGGAGTTATAAACTCTGTTTGGAATTTTGGGTCCGGGTTCCCAACCATCTCTTCCTCTCGACTCAATTTTCCTGACTCTTAACCTACATGATGCCCCTTTAGCTTAGTGGTAGAGCGTTGCACTTGTAATGCAAAGGTCACTAGTTCAATTCTGGTAGGGGGCATTTTTTTAGAGTATAGAGCATAGATGAGCGAAGCGAATCTATGCGAATATCACGGTTTCAATGGGAATGTTCAACCATAGATGAGCTAAAAATGGATTGAATTGGAATGATTTGGAATAGGTTCAATATCAATGGACTCAAGAACGAGTATATATGAGCAAGCGAATCTATGCGATTCAATGGATTTGAATAAGGATTTCAAGTATGAACTTATTCAAGTTATTTCCATAAGTTATGAGTGATATGAGCTCCCACTACTGTTTTTGAGAATTGCACCCAATTTTTTGGGTATAAAGAATTTCAGCAATCTCTTTCATCATAGATAATTGGTGGATTAACGATTAGGATGTCAATTAGTATTTAGACAACCTCAATCTGAAATGTGTAGGTTTCTTAAATAGTGGTGTATTAATTGCGCACTCATTCTTTAGTGGCCTAATAATGCCTAAAGAGCCTAATGGGCCTAGCAATGGCCTAATATGAAGATTAATGAGCAATTTATGAATAATACTCGCTACGCTCATTAATCTTCTATTATTCTCATTAATCAAGAAAAAGCTGAAAGCCCAAATCTCGATATTAATTCGCTACGCTCATTAATATCTACGCTCATTACGCTCATTAATATTCGCACGAAAAAGATTCACGTCTTCTGATCCATGTTCCTACGAACACTCCGCCACTCACGGCCTCTTCGAGGCCGTTCATGGCTTCGGTTCTTGTCTACCGAAGAAAAACTCCACCTCCTCAACAAAGAAAAATACCGTAAAGACCTCCAAGACCGCCTTGCCAAAGTCCCCATTGAAAACTACCGTAACTTCAGCATTGTTGCCCACGTCGACCACGGCAAAAGCACGCTCTCCGACCGCATGCTCGAGCTCACCGGCGTCATCCAGCCCGGCTCCAACAAACAGGTCCTCGATAAGTTGGATGTGGAGCGAGAACGAGGCATCACTGTCAAAGCACAAACCGTGTCGATGTTCTACAACCACGACGGTAAAGATTATCTCCTTCATCTTGTGGATACTCCCGGCCACGTTGATTTCCGTGCCGAGGTTTCCAGATCTTATGCTTCCTGTGGGGGTGCACTTTTGTTGGTGGACGCTTCCCAGGGTGTACAGGCCCAAACCGTAGCGAATTTCTACCTTGCGTACAGTATGGGTCTCAAATTGATCCCCATCATCAACAAAATCGACTTGGACGGCGCAGATATACCCCGGGCAATGGACCAGGTGGAAAATACCTTTGAATTGCCCCGTCTGGAGTGTATCCCAGTAAGTGCCAAAACCGGCTTGAATGTCGCAGACATCTTCCCGTCCATCATAGAGCACGTTCCCCCTCCTCTGGGAGACGAAAATGCGCCGTTGCGAGCATTGTTGGTGGACTCGTGGCACGATCCGTACGTGGGGGTCGTGATGTTGGTGCATGTGGTGGATGGTTACATCAAAAAAGGAATGAAGTTATCTTCGGCCCATTCGAGTCGAAAGTACGACGTGAAGGAGGTGGGCATCATGTACCCGGATAAAGTGGCCATGGACAAGATTAAGGCGGGTCAGGTAGCGTATGTTATACCTGGTATGAAGAACCCACGTGAGGCACTTGTGGGTGATACCTTCTTTCAATCGGGTAAGGAGGGGGAGCCACTCCCTGGGTTCGAAGAACCTAAACCAATGGTGTTTGTGGGGGCGTTCCCTGCTGAGGGCACGGACTTTAATACCATGGATGACCACATGCACAATTTGGTGTTGAACGATAGACTGGTGACATTGGAAAAGGAGACATCGAATGCCTTGGGACTCGGGTGGAGACTCGGGTTCTTGGGGCTGCTTCATGCGCTGGTGTTCCAGGAACGGTTGGAGAAGGAGTACGGGGCACGGATCATTCTCACGGCACCTACTGTGCCGTACAAAGTGGTTTACAGAGACGGGACCGAGGTTGTGATTACCAATCCCGACGGGTTTCCGGCGGCTGATAAGGCCCAGAATGTAGAGCGGTACGAGGAGCCACATGTGGACTGTATCATCACTGTTCCACAGGAGTATCTCGGGACAGTGATGACACTCTGTGACAATAGTCGCGGGATTCAGCGGGAAATCGAGTACTTGACCACGGGTCAAGTACTTTTAAAGTACGATCTTCCGCTCGCGGAGTTGGTGGAGGACTTTTTTGGGAAACTCAAGGGGTGTACCAAGGGATACGCTTCGTTGGACTATGAGGATGGGGGGTACCGAAAGAGTGATATTGTCAAGATGGAATTGTGTGTGAATGGAGAGCCACAGGATGCGTTGACGACAATTCTTCACAGGTCACAGGTACAGAGTAGGGGTAAGGAGTACGTGACGAGGTTCAAGGAGTTTTTGAGGTTCCAGTTGTTTGAGGTGGCGATCCAGGCAAAGGTGGGGAGCAAGATTGTGGCGAGAGAGACAATCAAGGCAAAGAGGAAGGACGTGACACAGAAGTTGCATGCGGCGGATATCTCGAGAAGAAAGAAGTTGTTGGAGAGACAGAAGGAGGGGAAGAAACAGATGAAGGCGAGTGGGCGGGTGCATATAAATCATGATGCGTATCAGGCGTTTTTGAGGAAGTCTTGAGAAACAATCGAGCGAAGCGAGATTGTTGAGCTGAATGAAGGTGATATTACATGGCATGATAGCGAATGAGATGAGTCTAGTGAACAATTTAGCGAAGAACAATTGAGCGGAGCGAGATTGTTCGGAGCAATATGTTTGAAGCGAGATGTTTTGAAGTGAGTTCACAATCGAGCGAAGCGAGATTGTTTGAAGCAAGATTGTTTGAGAAAGGAACAACCGAACAATCGAACAACCGAACAACCGAACAATCGAACAATCGAACAATCGAACAATCTCGATTGTTTGAGCGAAATAACCTTGTATGAGCTAACAACTAATGTGATTAACATGATTTCAGTCTTGGTTGGTATGAGCAATGAGAGCGAATCGATTGAGTAATTAGAATCAGAGTGTCTGATCTAAATCATCCTTGGGTCAAGCTACGTTCATTAATGTCGATACCCGATGATAGGGAGGAAAAAAGTGAGAGCCGTTGGACGTCCGAAGCTCCTGCATTGTAAATAGAATAATAGAGATTGCATAGAAGGTAGGTAGTAGTTTAAAGAATTTTTAGATTGGCTGCGAAAAAAGAGAAAATATCATCTTGCGAAGTGAGATGATGAAAGAGACCGAGATGGTAATAAACATCTGAGATCTGAGATACGGGCGATCAGATGAGACATGCAACAAATGAGAAAGGACAATCAAATACCCCATGACCCCACCTCACTTCGATAATTGGAGGTATATCTGCATTGTGAATGACATGCAACAAGTGACAATCCGTTAACGTGAGAGGTGCAAATGAAGTATAGTGTATCTGCAGTACTCATAAGTAACGCATCTGGTAGCTGATAATAGAGCTCTGCCTAAGACCTGTTCCTAGATAGAAAGAGCGCCTTACCTAGAGAGTCTACCTCTAAAAGAACATGTAACGATCTCTTTTCCATCTGCACCTTGATAGAAATGGCTGCGAAAATTTAGTCCCTAATGCTCACCCCATAAAACTATACATTGTAGTTGGCTTATTTCAGCTAGATGGCTTGAGGAATTCAACGGGAAAATTAAAAGGGCACTATACTCTTGTCATGATACGCAATTCCCTGAGTGTCAAAATTTGCTTTACTAAATCATCTTCTGTGATCTCCAAAATTGATCAATGTTCTTCCATTATCATTATCTATAGTTCATTACTTCCCAAGTCTCTTCAATTGTTAATTCAAGTCTCTAATTGTTATCTTGTTCCAAGAATTTGTCGTACTTTTGTGTTCATGAGTCATACCCCACATTTAGTCACCCGTCAAACCTGCTTGCAATAGTGTTAGTACTAGTACTTGTAGTACTAGTCTAGTACTAGTACTTGTACTACATACACTAGTAGCAGCACTAGCCGTAGTACTAGCACTATAATTAGTAAAATAAAAAAAAGTAAGACAAATAGGACAAAGTAAATAGTATTCTTTTTTGTACTTATCTTATCGGTCGATCTTTTTTAATTTTTCATCACCATGAAAGTTCTTGTTGTTGGTTCAGGCGGTGTTGGTACCGTTGTTGCGCTTGGTCTTTCTTCCAACGGCTTATCCGAGGTCAGTCTCATTGTGAGATCCGGATACGAGACTGTTTCCACCACTGGATTCTCCATTGATTCCAGTGAATACGGTGTGATTGACGGCTGGAAACCCACCCACGTCTACCAGTCCACCACCGATGCGTTTTCCGCCGAGAAAGGCTTTGATTACATTGTCATCACCACCAAAAACATCCCCGATAGCAGTAACAAGTGCGAGGATATCTTGCGCCCCTTTTCTGCTCAAATCAAGGAACACGGCCTGGTGATTTTGCTCGTGCAAAACGGAATTGGAATCGAAGAGGCCATGATCGATGCGTTCCCAGATAATCTCGTGTTGAGTGCGGTGTCCCATGTTGGTTCCACGAGACAGGGCACCAAGATTATCCAAAAGAGAATCGACCAGTTGTTTGTGGGTGACTTTGACAACCCTCGTGCGAAGAAGTTTGCGGACACCGACGAAAAGATCGCGACGCTCATCAAGTTGTTGACGGCCAAGGACGGGAAGAACGCCGTGGTGCACGACACCAATGTGCGCAAAACTCGCTGGGAAAAGTTGATCTACAACAGTGTGTGGAACTCCATTTCCATGATCACCAACTTGGACACCTCGCGTATTCCAATTGCAACGGGTAACGACGCGCTCATTCGCCCGGCAATGAAGGAGGTGGTGCACATCGCACAGAGTGACGGTGTGGATGTGCAGGAGCCCATCATCGAAAAGTTTGTCCATATCGGAGACGGCTTGTTTTACGCACCGTCCATGTGTGTGGACGCCCGGAAAAACCAGTTGATGGAGGTGGAAATCATGTTGGGGAACCCGTTGAAGATTGCGCAAAGGAATGGCGTGGAGGCACCGATTTTAAAGGTGCTCTACGAGTTGGCAAAGATGTGCCAGTTCAGGATTAAGGAGAAGAATGGGTTGGTGTTGAATGAGGATGATTTTAGGGGGGACTCGGATGAGTATCAGAAAATTTTTAAGGAGAAGTACTAGCAAACTCACAATGAGCGAAGCGAATTGTGAGTTGAGTATCTCGCATAGTTGAGTATCTCGCAATGAGCGAAGCGAAATTGCGAGGAAGCAATTGAGTGAAATTGAGTCGAAATATGAGCGTCGCTCGTATTTCTTTAACTCACTAGACTAAATGAGGGTCTAATACAGTGCCTGCCGTATGATGAACTACTTACTAGACTCGCTCCGCTCGTCTAGTTTCTCTCAATTAAAAGATTCTGATCCCTAGAAGCAAATAGAATAAAAGATAGACATATTCAAGATACTTCTTGCTCTAATCATGAATGAACTATTGGGAATTATACTATAGTTATGGGAGTATACCGTTGTTTCTACAGTGTATTTCTATGCGATATCGTTGACCCACGCACGGCTTTTTGCAGCTGAGGGTACGGCATATAGTTGACTCTTAATCTGTACAAAACAGCACTACTGTTTTCAACAGGCTCACCTATGATCTCAACAACTCAGTATGCTATTTTCCCAGATAGCTATCTCCATTATTGTAAGCCTTGCTTTGTAACAAGCACAAGCTTTTGTGACCGAGATGACTACTGATCAAATCGAGTGCAATTGTACAGTCCAGCAAGACTTTGGTCAATAATGCAACTACAGAATTTGCCGGAGCATCACTCATCTGTACATAAGCGAACAAATGAACTGTGTACTAATGTCAATCCTATCAGCACTTTTGCACATCAGCAAGTATACTGCTTCTGTGCATGTGCAGACGCAATAGTGGTACTGTTGATCTGCGATTTTAACCGCAATTATCTTCTGTGAATGCATTCAGACACCTTGAACCTTCGATTCTAAAACATCGCCTATTGTCGTAAGTTTTATTTGGAGTTTGGCTGTACACTTGGGTGCAAATTTTCATGTAATTGCTTACATAATCATTAAAGGACAAGAAAGCAGTCAAGTAGTCAACCGATTTAGAAAGCAAGTGTCAAGAGAATGTGAATTTCATTGCAGGTCTGTGTACTACCAGATACAATCTAGCAGGAATTGTCGCCCACAGAAAATTCTCAGTGAGTGCGATCGCTCAATTAGTAATTCTTCTACTTCTGTAATGTCTTTTATTTGGTATCACTAATGTGTATTTGAATTTTTTTAGGGTTGTTCAATTTGGAACGATTGGTTGCTGGAAGTGCATGCTGTACTAATTGAGACAATTGTTTCAAATCGCTGGATCATGAACCAACAACTCGCTTCGCTAATTTTTTGAGCTATGGGCACTATTAACCGAAACAATTCGCTCCGCTCATTGTTTGAAATCGCTCATTGTTTATCTCAAGAACTTCCTGTACACCAAATTCTCCAGCTCATCCACATACCTATACCCCAACTTTTTCAAAAACTCCTCAAAGTCCTCATCCAGGGTCCCCTCTGGCAAGTTGAACCCACACAACACCTTGCCCACATCATTTCCGTGATTTCTGTAGTGAAACAAGGACACGTCCCAGTCCGACTTTAACGAGTTCAAAAAGTTATTCAAAGCGTTTGGTCTCTCTGGGAACTCAAACTGGAGCAATCTCTCGTTGTTACTGTTTTCAAAGCTCGAAGACCCTCCAATCATGTATCTTCCATGGGACTTAGCCAACTCGTTGTCTGAGATATCAAACACTTCGTAGTCCATACTCTCCATAGTTTCGACAATAGCCTTCAACTCCTTCTCCTTATCGAGCACCTGGAACGAAAAGTAGATATGGGCCTTCTTTGGGTCCAGGTGACGGTACGAGAACTCGGTCACTGCTCTTGGGTAAATGATGTTTTGCAACTTACCAAACTCACCTGGACGTTCAGGGATGGTCACTGCCAACGAAACCTCGCGGCCCTCACCCAAAACAGCACGTTCACTGACAAAACGCAAACGGTCAAAGTTCATGTTGGCACCACTCAAAACAGGAACATATGTCTTGTCACTGTGGTCCACCCCCGGGTTCTGCTGGATATACTTCTTGAGACCCGCAACTGAAAGTGCGCCCGAAGGCTCGGTGATCAGACGGGTATCTTCAAAGATATCCTTGATGGCCGCACACAATTCGTCTGTGGACACACGAACCACTTCATCCACCACCAGTTCACACAACCTCCAAGTCTCATTTCCAAGCACCTTGACCGCAGTACCATCGGCAAACACTCCCACCGAGTCCAATCTTTCTTGTTTTTTGTGTTCGAGGGACTGGTACAAGGCATCGGCATCATAAGTTTCCACACCAATGATCTTGACATGAGGTGCGAGGTTCTTGAGGTACACCCCCACACCCGCAATGAGACCACCTCCACCCACAGGCACGAATACAGCCGACAACTTGTCCAAACGGAGCTGGCGAGTGAGTTCCAACGCAATTGTTCCTTGACCTGCAATCACGTGTGGATGGTCAAACGGAGGGATATTGGTGAGATTGTTCAAGGCCGCGAGCCTATCACACTCTGCCTTTGCAGAGTCGAAATCGTCGCCGTAAAGCACGACCTGAGACCCAAGACGTGAGACATTGGAGTACTTGATGGAGGGAGTGGCTGTGGGCATGACAATGGTGGATGGAATCTTCAATTTGTTGGCGGAATACGCCACACCTTGGGCGTGGTTACCGGCACTGCATGCAATGACACCGGCAAGGGGGGTTTTGCTGTTGGCGTGGAGATTTGCAATCATATTGTAGGCACCACGCAACTTGAAGGAGAAGACAGGGAGGAGATCTTCACGTTTGAGGTAGATGTTGGAGTTGCATTTGCTCGAAAGGTTGATGGCGTGGGCAAGGGGGGTTCCGGCCTCGTCAACTACGTCGTAAACTCGAGAGGTGAGGATGAGTTTGATGTAGTTGGGTTCTCCGTTGGTGTAGTCAGAGGGTTGGAGGCCGGGGTAACTCAACGGCCGAAGTGAGCGAAGCGAACGAGGCGAAAGTAAAGTAGAACTAGAACAAGAACTAGAACTAAGGCCATTCAAGGATCTCAAGGACCCAGGTTGTAAAAGTCGACTCAATCGACTTATCATTATGAGTCAATGAAAAATGTGAAAAATAAAGCACAATTCGCGATAAAAGATAAAACTGAGCGAAGCGAAGTTTTTCAACTTCATACAATGACTGAAATCAGTTCAAGTATTACTTCTATAATCATTTGAATGATCACTTTAATAACTTTTATGATCATTTGAATGATCACTTAAATAACTTCTATAATCACTTAAAATCACTTCATTACATCAAATACTACACTTATCACTTCAATCACTCCAATCGCTTCATTTCACTTCAATCATTCAGTAATCACTTCAAGCTTCACATTGCGGAGATGACAGCAAATGGAAATAGAACGACATCAAATGAAGTATGTTCTCACGGTCAATTTTCTAGTACTAAAATATCATGTAGAACAATCAGCCCATTTCAAATCGACTTGAATTTTTCATGGCTCATATGGGTGATTTTTGAGGAGCCTTGAAAATTTAGTGTATTTACCAGCGTAATGAACATTTTTACTGGTGATTTCGCCATAATTATAGACCTTTCAGTTGATACCCTTTAGCAAATTCACTATTGTTAATGATATTTTGTAAATGTCGTTGCTCATTTTTACTAGTTTTCATTATCGTTCAGTGTTGATTTCATGATTGAAACAATTGAGCGAAGCGAAATTGTTTGATTCGCTCATTCAGATTTCATAGTCATTAATTCCGCTTCGCTAAGTTGTTCGCTTTCACTTCACTCATTATTATTCATTGTCGTGATTCGTCAAGATCGAACAATTTCGCTTCGCTCAATTGTTCACTTCACTCAATTCCAATCATTATTACTGATTGATTCACGACTAAAACAATTTCGCTTCGCTCAATTGTTTCACTCAATCGTTCATTCATTTTCTACAAAATTCCTTCCTTTATCTATAGTACACGCATACATCTGAATGAACGACACTGTTCCACTTTTTCTCCTCACAAGTTGTACGATTAACAACAAGTTAACTTGAAGCTCAAAACTCGCTTTTACCAACATCTCTTGACGCAATTTGCACTGAACAACTCGCGAGTTCTTCGGTTTTATCAACATGTCACTCGCTTCGCTCGTGTTGCTTAATTTTACCATTAACGACAACAGCTCGCAACATTCGCATCTCGCAACTCACAACAACTCGCGAAGCGAGTTGTTGTTTGCTCGTGCTCACTGTTGCTCACTGTTAACCTTCTCCAAATACTCACTTGTCGGCTGCAACTTCCTCGGGGCCTTGGCATCCTCCATC
The DNA here is from genome assembly GCA_030558435.1 of Kodamaea kakaduensis. NCBI lineage: Eukaryota > Fungi > Ascomycota > Pichiomycetes > Serinales > Debaryomycetaceae > Kodamaea > Kodamaea kakaduensis. The sequence goes on from JAJMSN010000026.1 coordinate 87,253, forward strand.
GTATACCCCGGTACTCTTATATTCCAGTTCCTCTCCAAATGCAACTGAAAGTCCCGTATATCCACTTTCGTCACCTTCCTGTGTTTCGCCAACCGGCACGCAAACGTCGTCACAGACTCCACAAACTCGTCCGCCAAATCCAACAACAACTCCTCCACATCATTGTCCACCGTCGGCTTGACATCTCCCTCAGTAGCCGCCAACAGGTTCGTCAAGTCCTGTAACCGTCTCTTGGTCAACACTCTCCCACCGTTATCTGGAATATTCAGTGGTGTCACATTGGGATTGTCATACTTGGGGTACCCCATGGTACTGGCATACGTTGGTCTCACTGGGTTCACCTTGGTAATGCCTCCCTTGTTTGGTAAAAGCGACGATGGCGTCATCTGCTTCCCGTATCCCATGGAACCGTATCCCAAGGGGGGTTTGGAAACGGGTGAAGGTGACGGTTTGCCTTTCATTTGCCCTATACTAAACGCAGGTTTGGGCTGTGATGTCATTTGTGCAGTCAGCGCACGCGTAACGGGCCTATCAGGGAACTCGGGGCTGCCCTGTCTCGGCACGGGGGAGGTGGGACTAGACGACGCGGATTTACCCTGTAACATGTTTTTCAAATAAGTGGAGATTTTCTGGAAATCCGTCACACGCAGACGCAACTTTTCAATTTCCTCATCGTGTTTCGCAATCTTTGCAGGGTCCGACTCCTCCTGTTTCTCTGCTTCAAGCCTCCGGATCGTCAGTTCCAACAGGTCCAAGGATTTCTTTACCTTGTTGAAGTTATCGAGGATTTTCGGCTCGCTGGAGGCGTTGGAGTCCGTTTGGATCGCATCCAATTCAAGACGTGTGGGCGCGGGGGACGATGTGGGTGTATTTTGCTCCAGACGGGCCTTTTGCTGCTGCTGGTAGTTGAGCAAGATCTTCTTGATGCTCTCGGCTTTGGCAAAGTGGGCTTTGGAGAGTTCCTGGTTGTCGCCAGCAGCTCGGGCGCTTTCGAGTTCTTTGGTGAGAGCGCGTGCGAGTGCACTCGCTTGTTGTTGGGTGATTTGGCCGCTGGAGAAGTCCAGGGAGATTTGGGAGGATTGGCGGGTGACGGGGCCGTTTCGGGGGGGGTCGCTCATTCTAGAAACTTATTCAAACTTAATGAGCGGAGCGAATTAAGTTTGAAAAACACTTATTCTTCGCACTTAATGAGCGAAGCGAATTAAGTGAGAATATAATGCAAGACTCAATGAGCAAAGCGAATTGAGTTAAACAAGTAAATGAGCGACTTAATGAGCAACTCAATGAGCAACTCAAATCGCTTCGCTCACTGAGTTGTAAAAGTAACCATAACTTAATGAGCAACGCTCATTAAGTCAAACATTTACTTCGCTAAGTTAAATAATCTAGTGAGCCAACTCTTGGTTGCTACGAACATTTGCTCATAATTAGTATTACTTATCTAGTACTCAAAACAATTACTAATCCTCACCTCCCCTTCAATTACAAACCCTCGAAGTAAACTTCAAACCTCTCTTTTTTGCTCCGCGTAAATCACATACCCGCTTACCCCTAGTAAAAACTACCTTCCCGAGCACTTTTCAAAGCTTTTAGGGTGTTGACATGTGGCTGCTGATTTTGTGGGTACCCAATTTAAACACCAAATTATAAGTCGGTTTGGGGGTGGAGTAAAGATAGCCTGAACTTGTGACAGCGGTATGACATTTACCCACAGGAGAAATTTACTCAAGAGAATCGAACAAAATCATGCATCACGATGAATAAACAGTAGAGCAATTAGTACCGCGTATAATGGAGGAGAATGATGTTGCGGCTATCACCTTACTCGTTGGATTCAATTTGGTTATTCTTATTCATTACATTATAGTGGCTTTTTACCTGTTCTGACTCTTAATCTGTGGTGACTCTACCTTGGGTGCTACTCTAATCTACAAATCCATACAAGGCACCAACCTTTGTAAGATTAAAAAGTTTACCGGGTCTATTGACGATTTTGGTGGTTATTTATCTAACCGTTACCACCATGAAATTATGATTTAGTGACTCTTAATCTACATTATAATGAAAGCCTCACTCAGGGAAGTTGTTGGAATCAAATATTCTAAGCTTCTCGCTCACTCGGTAAATGACAAAGAAAAGTATTGAACGATGTTTAAATAGCTTTTCGTGTTACGACCCAACTGTCGACTAACTAGATCATCACTCTGTATATACTCTCCAAAAGGTTTCTTCATTCAATGGCTCCAAATTCGTTGCTGCCAATTTGATTCAAGTTCGTTGACTTCAACCATTGACTCGAACATTTGACTCTTGATGTGGTGCTTTGGACTCGTGATGCGTTTGCTCACATTGACTCTTAATTTGTCGACTCCTGAAAACCCCCTAAATAGATGAAAATTTATCAACTTCTCAAGATTCTAGCGAAGCAAATTTTGCTTGATTTGTCTAGGTGGACGCCTCACTGCCTCATAGAAAGTATTCATAGGTTGTCAATCTACGCTCAAGTATTCCATCTTTGAAGATTCCGCTTCACTTGACAATCTTCGCAGTCCTCCTTCAAAACATGCCACTTCACTCAATTTCAACCGTTCTATCGCTCTGTTTGGTGTTCTTGATACTGCCATGAGAATCACTGTGTTTATGTAATCCATTACATAATTCACACTAGGAAATCCGCAAGGCATCCATTGATTGGCAGTCTGGGCTGATCACATCGAACTATGGTATTCTAAATCATCTGATACGAAGAAAAGATGTTTGACGAAGATCAAGATTAAGATGTCACAATCAAGTATTAAGAAAGATCACCCGATTTTAAACACAACGAACTCACATGACTCGAAGCCCTAAATTTGGAGGGGTTGGCTCATTTCCACAGACTGGATTGCGAAGCGAAGCTGATCCCACTCTGCTAAGCGAAGTTGTTTATTCTCGATTGTTAATACTCCATTGTTAATCAATTGTTGATACTCCATTGTTAATCAATCGTTAATACACAACTATTAATCAATTGTTAATCAATTGCTAATATCCTTTATCCGTCATTCGGTTAATTGTCAACCCCACTTCAATATTCGCCAATTGTACCAATTATTCTCATTGTTTGCATTATATTGTTCTCTGATCGACTAAACAGGTATTCTTTCGCGAAGTCAAACGACCATTCTTACTCCTGATTGAAGAATCAGCAAAATCGAGTGATTTGTAGTCAGTACCTTAGGAACAAGAGTAGAGTACCTTAGGAACAAGAGTAAACAAGTGTGCCAAAACAACTTAATTTTTGATGAGGCAATAGACTCGGTGTAAAAATAGAGTACCCCAACACTGGGGTATACTTAATCCCTTTTTGTTGGGGTAGGCTGAATTATTTTCAGAGCAATTAATATTTGGAATGAGGAGTCTATGGTCCACATTCACATATTTTCTTAACCTCAGTCTATTGCCTGTTGCCTATACTCTGTAATTCCAAATATTTTTACTCAACAGTGGGGTTGATTAATCTGGTGTAATCGAGATGGTGTTAGAAGGTGGTAGAATTGAGGTGGTGGTAGAATTGAGGTGGTGGTAGAATTGAGGTGGTGTTAGAATCGAGATGGTGGGTAGAGTACAGTTGGTACAATGAATGGTAGAGCATGATAGTAGGAATGACAGTACGGGTAAGTATCGTTGAAAATTGGTGGCTTGGAAATGTGTTGATGTGGAATTTCGGAATGGGTTCGGAATTTTTGTGGGCGGAATCGGAAAAACAAGAGGAGTATACAAGCTTAGCCTCGTGGGGCTGTAGAACAGAACTGTGCTTGACTAGATGAACTAGAATGACTAGACTGAGAAGCTCAGTATAGTTATTCTTAGTTTAGTCATTCTAGTCATTCTAGTTACTAGAGTTAGTCATTATTCAGTAGTCATTATTCAGTAGTCATTACTCAGTTAGTTGTTCAGTCATGATCGTGATTCCATGATCGACTGAATAGAATTTCAGCCAGAATAGCCGAGATGCCTGCCCAGACGAGATGTGGGGAGTTCCCCAGAGATTGGTCTCGTAATTTTAAATTAGTTGCGAGCATTTTCCGATCTGCTGCATATTTTCCCCGGGCACATAACTCTTTTTTATCACCAAAGAGGCTAAATCAGACGAAACGGCGATTGATTGGACGGACGCCCTGACGTTTTGTGGAGTAGTGCGTGGAGCGTGCGTGGAACTGCGTGATACGTACGTTTCACGTACGTTCGATGGGGTGTTTCGAATTCGTAAATTCCGAATACGCACTTGACAGATTGTGGGGTAGTCCAAGTGACTCCTAGTCACTTGGTATAAATACTGGCAACTTTCTATTAAACACAGCAGCAACTGGTTTGTGAAAGAGTTAGCAAAAGTTAGCATTATCAAGTTATCAGCTTTATCAAGAAGCTAGCTTTATCAAAAAGTCAGCTTTATCAGTTAAGTCAAATTACCAGTTAAGACTCTTTACCAGTTAGTTCAGTATGACCACTGAAATATATGAAGACAAGGAAAAGTCTGGACAGATTTTGATCCAGACTGAACCCACTATTTCCAAGATGGACAGTGGGTCTTCGGTTGATGCTAATGTTCAGGATTACGTGAGCAAGTTCCTTGAGATGTCCAACATTGCCAAAGAGAACGAGCACACTGAAAAAGCCATGGGTCTCTCCGAGTGTATCAAGACCTTCCCCCGTGCGGTCATGTGGTCGGTCATTCTCTCTCTTGCGATTGTTATGGAAGGTTACGATTTGAATTTGTTGGGATCCATGTACGGTTTCGATGCCTTCAATGAAAAGTTTGGGCGGTACTACCCCGATATTGACAAGTGGGAGATCCCCGCCCAGTGGCAGACCATCATTGCCATGACCTATTCGCTGTCGCAGTGTATTGGATTGGCCATGTCCAGTATGTTGGCCGACCGGTTCGGTTACCGTAAAACCATGATGACTGCACTTGGTGCGTGTATCGGGTTGATTTTCATCCAGTTTTTTGCACCCAACATCGAGGCCTTGATGGTTGCGTACATTTTGTTGGGTTTCAACTGGGGTGCCTACCAAACCCTTACTGTCACCTATGCCTCCGAGGTTGCTCCTGTTAATTTGCGTTTGTACTTGACGACTTTCGTCAACATGTGTTGGGTTTTCGGTCAATTGATCGCTGCTGGTGTCTTGAAAGGTGTTAGTTCCATGGGTACTGAATCATCCTGGCGTATTCCCTATGCTGTGCAGTGGTTCTGGCCCCTCCCGTTGATGGCAGGAGTGTATTTCGCGCCGGAATCACCGTGGTTTTTAGTCAAGAGGGGCCGCGATGAAGACGCTAAAAAGTCCTTGAAGAGATTGTTGACTGAACACGCCGGTATGCCAGACAAAGACGCTCTTGCTGGTGCCATGTTGATGAAGATCAAGATGACTGTCAAGGAAGAAGAGGCTTTGAACGACGGTGGAATCAAGGAATGCTTCAAGGGTACAAACTTGAGAAGAACCAGAATCGGTGCAATTACTTGGGTGTTCCAGAATATCACAGGAGCTGCTTTGATGGGGTCCTCCACTTACTTTTACATCCAGGCCGGGTTGTCCACCAGTAATGCATTCACCTTTTCGATTATTCAGTACTGCTTGGGACTCATTGGAACAGCTGGCTCTTGGTTCATGTCCCAAAAACTCGGGCGGTACACCATCTGGATGTTTGGTTTGTGCTCCCAGTTTGTGATTTTGATTGCGGTTGGAGGTTTGGGGTTCGCAGAGGCTACTAGTGGGGCATCATGGGCCATTGGGTCGCTCTTGTTGCTTTACACCTTGATCTACGACTTGACTGTGGGGCCCATCTGTTACGCTATTGTGGCCGAGATGCCCTCGGCCCGTTTGAGGATCAACTCCGTCATGTTGTCGAGAAACTTTTACAATATCGCAGGTATTGTCGTGTCGGTCATCAACCCGTACATGTTGAACCCGACGGCGTGGAACTGGAAGGCCAAGTGCGGGTTGTTCTGGGCGGGATTCTGCTTGGTGGCCATCGTGTGGTCGTACTTTGAGTTGCCAGAGACCAAGAACAGAACGTACGCTGAGTTGGATATCTTGTTCCAGAGGGGAGTGAAGGCCCGTGACTTTAAGCATACCCAGGTGGATGTGTTTGATGCGGGCGAGTTGATGGAGAAGATTGGTGAGGATGGGATTAAGCATATGGTGGAGGAGCAGGAGAACGTGAAGAGCGACGCATAGTCGAAACAACGAGCGAACCGAGTTGTTGAGTTCACAATTCGCTTGCGAATTGTGAAGCTCTGTACACTGTCGAAACATGGCGAACCGAATGTTGAATGTGCACTTCAATTCGCTTGCGAATTGTTGAGTGCAGTGCCTGGTACAAGAACTAAGTATCAGTCACTTATGGTCGAAAACTTTGATTTCTTAGGGTCACTGTTTTCAGTGGTACCGTTTGTAACAGTATCACTGACCGAATTGTTTGTAAAGTAATAAAAGTAACACTAATGACAGTAAATTCTTAATGAAAGTGGTTACAGTGAATGAGAATATGCAACGAATGACTGACTCTTTTATTTTACAACAATATTGGCAGAAAAATAATTTGAGACAGTTGATTCATATTAGGTCACACGATACGAATGATGTAGATTAGTCTTCAGAAGTCTTCCGTTGTGCGAACTAAGAGTCGGTACAGATTAAGAGTCACAGGTAAATTTGGGAAAAAGGTCCAGAAAAATAGCATATCCTAGACTACTCCATTGATTCTCAAGTAATCACTAATAACTAATCAAAACTTCTTTTTCGCAGCAGACTGTATGATTTGAACGAATTGTCACACGGTGGATAACTGGAATTCTTCAGGTTAAGAGTCGGAATGTAGATTAAGAGTCAAGGAGTATATCAAAAGTCAAGACTAAGAGTCACCAAGTATTAATAGTCAGAGTGTAGATTAAGGCAGAAGAGTCTTTTTGACAAGAGCCAATAACTTACATGATAGCATATCCCAGACTTCTTCATTATAAGCAATGAACAGTACACTGTATTAAGAGTTCTACTGCAGCCAACTCCAGGCTCAAATACGAGGGCATCTCCAGATTCGATCTGTTCATTCATTCTCATTCTATCTCATTTTCTGCATTCAACTCTGTTGTCTATTCACTACATGGGTGCAAATATTACGTAAGACAAATAATTTATAAACACAATCACTCACCTAGTCCACGAACGAACAAGGGGGATGAGAAGCGGCCGTTCATGAAAATGATAGAACCACAATAAATGATAGTGACAAACAAAGCTTAGCATTGCAGTGCACTGACAAAATGAGCAGTAATCTTCGCCCATTTCTCCTGAAAATTGTGATTCACAACGACTTTACTGTGACTTTACTGTCTACCAAGGACACTCAGCTTGAGTGAAAGTGAAGGAATATTGAAGCAGGTTATGAGATTTCAGATTTAGAGTCGCAAGATGATGCTTCAGATTTAGAGTCGCAAGATAATGCTTCAGATTAAGAGGCGAGATAAGGCGTCAGATTAAGAGTCAACAAGATAGAAGTCGAGTAATACAAAGTTATTTAAGGGAGTTCAGATTAAGATTCAAAGAAAAGATCAAGATATTTCAGACCATCTTTTCAGTCGTCAGAGTTACTCAGATCATGATTGTCACAGTACAAAATGATAGCACTATAACAAGTCATGGCCGATTTGAGTCAATCTCTGTTCGACGTCTTGTACAATAGAATCTCGCGGGCTACTCGATTGTCAAAAGGCTTTGCCATAAAATCTTGAGAGGCTTTATTTGCACATAAAATCAAGGCTTTCATAAAGAGGCTTTTCATCGTCTAGTCTTCTAGAACAATTTTGTGACACAAAGGAATGGAATGTAGGCAGTTATATTTAGCACAAGTGAACAGCGAGTGAATAACGAGCGAAGCGAGTTGTTCACTCGTTGTCAATGTTTATTTGGCATCAACTACAAAAACAACTTCAAAGCTTCAAAATACTACAAAATACTACAAAATATACTACAAAATACAACCTCACTAGAATTTCATCCTCTTCCGGATTAGGTAATGATCAAGTCTGAATGTAAGTATGAGTACATAGTTCATCTGTAAGTGTTCAGATGTTGTTTATATGTGTTTATTTGGCACTTTTACGTTTCTATGGATATCGTGTACTTTGATGTTACAATAGACTATGATCTCCATCTTAATCGGAAAGGTGGGGAAGGAATTTCATAGTAAAATAGAAAGTGAAGTGTAGAATTTTGTGGGAAGGCGGAGTGAGAATGTGGGAGTGTAGGAGAAGGTATGAATGTAATTGAGCCTAAAGAATGTAATTGGACCTCAAGGAGTTTGAACAATTTCGCTGCGCTCAATTGTTCTCAATTGTTCTTGTTTAGTGTGTCTTTCGAACAATTTCGCTCCGCTCAATTGTTCTCAATTGTTCTTTATAATGTCCAACGACCACCAAATCAAAAACTTCTTCAACAAGTTGAGTGGTCAGCCCGAGTCTTACTCGCGCAAACAACGCTATACATTCGGCAAAACACTTGGTGCTGGTCTGTTTGGAATAGTGCGTTGTGCCCGGGACAACCGCACGTCTGAGGAGGTTGCCGTCAAGATCATCCTCAAGAAAGCGCTTAAAGGCAATGAGACCATGGTCATTGACGAGCTCAAGCTCCTTCAGGAGCTCCACCACCCCCACATTGTGAGTTTCCACGACTGGTTCGAGTCCAAAGACAAGTTCTACATTGTGACCCAGTTGGCTACCGGGGGAGAATTGTTTGACCGTATCATCAACCAGGGCCGTTTCACCGAACACGATGCCTCCCTTGTCGTGGTTCAGATGTTGGAGGCCATTCAGTACCTCCACGATATGGACATTGTGCACCGGGACCTCAAACCCGAAAACATCTTGTACTTGACCCCTGCGCACGACCTGAATGTGGTGTTGGCCGATTTTGGTATTGCCAAGCGCTTGCAGCTGCCCTCGGAGAAGTTGACCTCGAGCGCAGGCTCCTTTGGGTACGCGGCACCGGAGGTTATCATGGGTACCGGGCACGGTAAACCGTGTGATGTGTGGTCCCTCGGTGTGATCACATACACTTTGTTGTGTGGATACTCGCCCTTTAGGTCCGAGAACATCTCGGACTTTATCAGTGAGGTGCGCAATAACAACGCGGTGATATTCCACGCGGATTACTGGAGGGATGTGCTGAAGGATGCGCGCCGTTTCATCATCAAGGCGTTGCAGTTTGACCCGGAAAAAAGGTTGACTGCGAAAGAGTTGTTGAACGACCCGTGGTTGGTGTCTGTGGCGCCAGAGCACACCAAGGCGGACTTGTTGCCGAAGTTGAAGGAGCACTTCGATGCCAAGGCCAAGTTCAAGCAGGCCATCGAGGTGGTCAAGTTGAACAACAAGATCAAAAAGTTGCAGGAGATGCAGACAGAGGAGGACGACGACCCGGCGGAGATTGGGTTCTTTGAGGACGACAAGCTGTCGTTGAATAGCTGGAAGAAGTTTGCGGATCTGTTGAAGGAGAAGGAGGGGAAGGAGAAGGAGGGGAAGGAAGATAAGGAGAAGAAGGGGTTGGCTGCGGATGCGTTTGTGCAATTGGTGCAGGCGGCGAAGGATAATAAGGAGAGGGTGGCTACTTTTAAGGAGGGAGAATAATGCAACTTGATGAGCGAAGCGAATCAAGTGTTCAGCTTGATAATTTGATGTACTTGATGAGCGAAGCAAATGAAGTCGTGTTCAGCTTGATAACTTGATATACTTGATGTACTTGATGTACTTGATGTACTTGATGTACTTGATGCACTTAATCCAGCTTGATAACCTGATGTACTTAGTTACAAGTTCAACTTGATTTACTTCACTCATCAGGTTATTGATTCAACTTCGCTCAGTTGCAATTCAATCTTATTACATATCTTCGCTCATCAAGTTGCGATTTGATGCACTTGATGTAACTTGCAATCAAGTTGCTAATGTAATTGCTAAGCACTGCTAAGCAGCTGATTTGCTGAATAGGAAGATTCGATAAGTCATGGGACTGGCAACTTTATGGGTGTCAAGCATGCTCATAATATTGGATGCTATATAGATAGCAATATGACAATTGGTATAGTAGATCGAGCACAATTGAGCAAAGCGAAATTGTGCGAGTTGTAGTGAAGGAACACAATTAAGAAACACAATTTAGCGAAGCTAAATTGTGGAGTTGTAAGGTGTGCACAAATGCTAATTATAAGAAATTGTGCTGATTCGTGTACACAATCCGATTGAAATTATCAAATCACCCGAAATCGTGGTTCGAAAATTCAAAGGCTCATTTCTTTGGCTGCGAAAAGTGAAGTCACACAAAAATAAGCGTAGATGAGCGAGCATAGATGAGCGAAGCGAATCTATGCGAAAGAGCAAGATCAAGAGCACCAGTGATAAAGAGTACCACGAATGAAAGGGTACCACGAATGAAAGAGTACCACGAATGATAAAGAGTACCACGAATGATAAAGAGTACCACGAATGATAAAGAGTACCACGAATGATAAAGAGTACCACGAATGATAAAGAGTACCACGAATGATAAAGAGTACCACGAATGATAAAGAGTACCACGAATGATAAAGAGTACCACGAATGATAAAGAGTACCACGAATGATAAAGAGTACCACGAATGATAAAGAGTATCTGATAAAGAGTACCTGATAAAGAGTATCTGATAAAGAGTGTCTGATAAAGAGTATCTGATAAAGAGTGTCTGATAAAGAGTACCATGAACGATCAACATAAATAGATTCTTTGCATCTGCAAAGATTGTGGGAACTGTTTGAAGAGTGGAAGCGATGATTTCACCTTTTTCGGGTAATTGACACAATCAAAGTTGTACAGTACATTCATACACTATGCAATTAGATTCTATTATGCAACATTGGCTTGAAGGTGTTAGAGTGGAAGAATCATTAATATTGTTGGTGAACGCCAGTCATGCTGTTCATACCCACCATTACCACTACTCACCATTACCACTACTCACCACTCCTCACCACTCACTCACCCACTCGCTTCGCTCGTTCGTTCGGTCGTTAAACTATCGCACAACGCCCCCACTTCCTCCTCCTCTCACCAATACTTCCTGCCACCACAATCTCCCTCTCCCCAACATACACAGTCACCTTATCCATAATACGCACAACTGCGGTCGTCTTGTCTCTCGTTCCAATTTCATAGTACCTCCCCATTTCGTGGTGGTTGCAAAATGCCCGCACCTGGCACTCCCCCAACTCAGGCACTAGCCTGGTGATTGTGGCCCACTTCGGAGCAGGAATAGAGTTAACACTCCCATGGAACAGTCCATATTCCATATTTAGGGCTCCCGCAACAGATAACAAACCATTCGCATGTAACTTGTGGAGTTTCGGAAGTGACGACATGTCCAAGGATAGTGGGTTGTAACTGATATTGAGTTCGGATATTCTCAGATGTCGAAACTCTTCTCCAATACACTCAAGTTTGTTGTGTGTCAAAGTCAACTCTGTAACATCCACCCTCTCTAGCCTAGTAATCTTGTTATGGTCTAGGCGGAGTACTCGCAAGTTTGAGGAAATCTTCACGTCATCCATCAGCTCAATGTTGTTTCCATCCAAGTCCAAATACTGCAACTTTTTGAGGTGTGCAACGTTTATGTACTCAATTTGTTGGCCTGGGCAACTCAAGTATTCGAGTGACCTAGGGAGACTCGCAAAGTCCAACGCGCATTCAAATGAAAGATACTTGAGGGAAGTAAGACTCGGAATGTTGGATGTCATAGTGGCGTATGATCCCTGCCAGCTCAACCGCTCGAGTCCAGGTGGAAATGTCACATTGCAGTTGATCCAGTCCAACTCACCGTTTGTGTACGCCAATGAGTCGCCAGTTACCGTCAACTCTTTCAACGTATGTGGAAAATCCACCTCAATGAGTAGGTCTGGGCAATCTAGTGTTAGTGACACGAGATTCGGAAGCCTGAGGTCCACTATATCTGCCTCCACCTCTCGACCCTCACGGCACGGCACTAGTCTGGAAGGGGCACCGTCATTTAGAGTAACCCCAAAATGGAGTGTTTCAAGTGATGCGGGAAGATAAAATACCGTAACCTCCGAAATACAATCCTCCATCTTGAGGTTTTTGATACGGGACGCCACCAAAGTCTCGAGCGACCCAAATGTGCATCTAGTCAACGTTAAAGACTTTAGTCCCGAAGGAATTTGAGTGAAATCGACCGCGGATGAGATGATTGTCAAGTCCCGCAATCCCTCGTCAAACTCCCAAGGAGACCTGATAGATCTGAGTCTCACTCCAAGACTGGTAATTTGGGGGGGTAGTAGAAGATGATTGGCATGAGGGGCTGTTAACGAACGAAGGGATTTGCACCCCGCTAAATCCCCCTGGATATCTACCATTATATATAATTCCACGAGATTCTGTGGAAGTTTGCTGGGATCGTCGACATTTACAACCCTGAGACTAAGTTTCTGGTTTCTAAGTTTGGGGTTTCCAAGTATCTCGAGTCGTTTCGATTTAACATCTTGGTCTTGTCCAAAATGTTCCAAATACTCAATTCTTTTGAAATGGCCCAAAATCTCCTCAACGAGTTCGGGGCAATCCGTCTTCAATGTTTTTGGTCGGATGTATCCTGCCTTCACAAACTCTATCAATGTTTTGTAGTAAATATGAGGAGTTGAACTGAAATCTGTTCTCATCTCCGGGAACCGGCCCGCTGGAGACTCGAAGTGTACGACTACATCAGCGTACATTCTTGATCGTACATATGGTCGAAGAAATGGGTCGCTGTACAAGTACTGCACATCCGCGGGCTCCAAGTGGTCAAAGATCTGGCTCAAGATTTCCAATGGAAACCTCGAGAGAATCCCGTACATTGTGGGGAAAAAGGTTGAATCACGAAAAAATCGGAAATGTGTTCAATAGATAGTAGCTTAATTAGGATTAAGATTGACTAGATTTGACAGGTTTCTAGAATTCATTAGTATTGATAGGTTTAACTAGGATTGAGGATTGGCAGGATTGATAGGATTGCGGATTGACTGCTTGATTAGTATCAATTATTGATAAACCGCATCATCGACTTGCTATGCTTTGTACACTCTATTTAGTTTGAGGTTTTCAGGGATTACGTTACTTTTAACACCCAGTGTACTAGAGTATACCGGGGTTTTTAAGCAACTGGTTGGGCGGGTGTACCTCAGTTTGTGTTATTAAAGATGTGTAAAACACTTCTCAGGTTTGTGTGAGTAGTCTTCAGAGGACCTCGCAGTTGTACCTTGTCTCAAATCTCAACTGTTATTGGGGGCCTTGTTTCAGTTCCATAATCGTCATTGAACGATACCGTTACTGAATTCTCCTTTATACGAACAGCACCCGTGGTTTCGTCCTTTGTTCCAATCTGGTAAAACTTGCCCATCTCGTAGTGATCAGAAAACGTCTGTACATGGCACTCACCGAACTCGGGTGCTTGATCTATTATTGCATCCCAGTGTGGAACCGGAAACTCTGAACTATCGCAAAAGGTGAACAGACCATACACCAAACCAGGGAGAGACCCCACTACCGATACCAGTCCATGTGCGTGCAACACCTGTAGTTTTGGAAGAGACGACAAGTCCAAGGGTTTGAGTAAGTTTTGACCGATATCAAGTTCAAGCATTTCCAGCAGCCCAAAATCTCCTCCAATGTACGAAATGTCGTTGTGTCTTATACTTAGCTCGGTGACATCCACTCTTTTATCTAGCCTGGTGACTTTGTTAAAGTCTAGGCAAAGGATTCGCAAGCCTGGGGCAAACTTGATATTGTCCATCAGCTCAAAACTATTTCCATTCAAGTGCAAATGCTGCAAATTCTTGAGGTGTGCAACGTCAATATAGCGAAGTTCCTTGTGAGGACAGATCAACTCTTCGAGGGACGGGGGAAGAGTTGCAAAGTCAAAAATGGCTGCGGAGCACCTTTCGAACGACAAGTACTTGAGGCAGTTGAGACTCAGAATGTTGGACGTCACACTGGTGAACGAACGGCTTTTCCAGTCTAACAGCTCGAGCCCAAGGGGGAACTCCACAAAACAATTGGTTCTATCCAATAAATCTGTGCCCAAAGTATTATCGTACGCCAAGGAATCGGCGTTGATGGTCAACTTTTTGAGTGATTCGGGGAACTTGAGACCGGGCCGCTCAATGTAACTTTCGATACAATCCAACGTGAGCGTCTCAAGATCTGGGGGAAGTCCAATGTCCACTATATGTACTTCTTCACTTTCCTCTTGAGCAATATCTATGGGGAGGGTATCGAGCGTCTCTTCCATGGGACCCTGATCATATGCAATTGTAACCCGTCTTTTGGGAACATCTCCATCCATACGCACTTCAAGATGAAGCTTCTTGAGCAGCCTGGGGAAATTGTCAAAACCACTCACCAGCAGACGGCAATAAAGCATCTCGAGAGTTTCAATCGAGGTTTCCGTCAAGGTATCGAGGGACAATATGTTGCATCCCACCAACTTCAACTTCTTCAATGCCGGAAGTTGTACCACTTCAAAATCGATATCGGAACTGAGAATCGTCAATTCCCTCAAGTTTTCAAGATAGTCCAATTCCTGGAACGAACCTAGACTTATTCCAAGACTGCTTATTTGCGTAGGAAGATTTGCCGCAATTTCTCCAGCATTGAATGCGTTCAAGATCCGAAGTGATGGGGGAAGATCCACACAAGTATCTTGTTCTATAGTTCCAGTCACACTCAATTCCACGAGATTTGGAGGAAGTTTGGAATCAGTGACATTTCGAATCTTGAGGCTGATTTCCCGGTCCAGAGGTTCACAGAGTTTTTCAATATGTCCAGCCACTTTTTTTTGATGGTAAGTTGAGCCAGATGGTGGTTCTTCTGTTTCTGATTCTTCTAATTCTGAATCCTCTGGTTCCTCTACCACTTCTGTCTCTAACTCTGGTACTTCTGGTACTTCTAATTCCTCTGACTCTTCTGACTCTGACTCTTCTGACTCTGACTCTTCTGACTCCTCATCACTCAATTGACCCTCCTCCGGATCGGTGAAATCCCGAAAACTTTCCATATACTCAATTCTCTTAAAGTAGTCCAAAATCTCCACAACCAAATCTGGGTCGCTCGTCTGCAATGTCTTTGGACGGAGGTACCCTGACTTGACAAACTCGATCAATATTTCTGGGTGGAATTGGGCCACTGGCAAGAAAACGGTCTTCATTTCCTGGAACCGACCCGCTCTCGAACTGGTGCCCACCACCTCGTACATTCGTGCAAGCGCATATGGCCGAAGAAACGGGTCTTTGTGCATGTACTGGACATCCGCAGGCGCCAAGTGGTTGAAGATCTGGCTCAAGACCTCCGATGGAAATCTCGAGAGAATCCCGTACATGTTGAAAACACTACCAAAACGTTATTGGGGAAATTGGAGATCACTAAACTGTTTTGTGGAATCACACATATGGTGATTCAATTTTCACTTTTTAAGACTAAGTGATATTTGTAGATACACACAAATACCGTAATCTTTTTAGCGTCCCATGTCCAGCCTTAGGCATTTGGGCTTCTGGAACTCCTATTTATCTTCTTATCCTGCAACTGTTGCTTAAACTGATCAGCTGTTGCTCAAACTGAACCACTCACATTCATAATTCTTCATTATTCTCATTCATTCTTTTCATCCACTATTGACCACTATTCACATTCATCATTCATTAAATATTCACATTCAATATATTCTGAGAATCACCATTTAAATAGACAAAAATTAGGAATTTTGGCTGCAAAAAAACATTACATACTACAATAAAAAATGTATCAAGAGGGCGGTACGTGTTCATACTGAATATGAACGGTTGTGTGGCAAATTTTACATACATTACATCAGATGAAACGTTGGCGAGTTCTAATGGTGATGAACAATTGATATAATCAGTTCATCACTCTTGGTACTCTTGGTATGATCCTTGTGGTCATTCATGGTGGTTTGTTGATCGTTAATGTTTTATCAATCATGTTTGTTAACTAGTGTTTGGTTGCTAATATTTGCTCACTAATGTTTGGTTTCTAGTGTTTGGTTGCTTTTGTTAACTAATGTTTGGTTACTATTGTTTGGTAACTAGTGTTTGGTTACTTCCCTGCTGATGATACTATCATACTATGATCACTGTTGATCTTTTCTGGTGGTAGTGGCACTTGGTGCTACTAGTGTTTTTCTGTGTTTGATTGAATTGACTGATTTGTGTACCAGTACATTAGCCAAAACGCCTTTGAATCACGTCTCAAGGTCGTTTTGATACTGGTAGTCTACTGACTGTGCACAAAAAGGCTACTATTTACTAGTCCTACTATTTACTAGTCCTCTATTTACTAGTCCTACTACTTACTAATTCTACTACTTACTAGTTCTACTACTTACTAGTTCTACTACTTACTAGTCCTCAGTAAACAGTTACATCAGTCTTTTGTTGAAATCTTCATGATATTGTATCAACCTTTTTCGGTGAAATTTGTGGACTTTTTGTTTGGATTTTTTCACTATGCTCTTCCTCGAACATGACGACAAAACCGCGGAGGCGCGGTCCAAGTTCGAAGAGCTCAGTGAATGCACGTACTCGAGCAAGACTACCGGGTCACTGGGTCAGCAGGAGTTCATGACGTGTGACTGTTTGGAGCAGTGGGACCCCACGACCAAGTCCAACATTGCGTGTTCTGAGGAGTCCAATTGTATTAACCGTGTCACGAGTGTTGAGTGTGTGAACGGTATCTGTGGGTGTGGGGAGGACTGTCAGAACCAGCGATTCCAGAAACGTCTGTATGCGCGCGTGCTGGTTATCCAGACTGAGATGAAGGGCTATGGTCTTCGTGCGGATGCCGACATACCGGAGCTGGGCTTCGTGTACGAGTACATTGGAGAAGTGATTGATGAGTCCACGTTCCGGGCACGTATGGTGGAGTACGATGCCGAAAAGCTCAAGCACTTTTACTTCATGATGTTGAAGAATGATTCCTTCATAGATGCCACCAAGAAGGGCTCGCTTGCGCGTTTCTGTAACCATTCGTGTAACCCCAACGCATATGTAGACAAGTGGGTTGTGGGCGACAAGTTGCGGATGGGTATTTTCGCGAAACGGGTCATCAAACAAGGTGAGGAAATCACCTTTGACTACAATGTGGACCGGTACGGTGCCCAACTGCAGCCCTGTTACTGTGGGGAGCCCAACTGTATCAAGTTTATGGGAGGCAAAACACAGACGGATGCAGCACTCCTTCTCCCCGATGGTCTTGCCGAGGCCCTTGGAGTCACACCCAAGCAGGAGCGCAAGTGGTTGAAGGAAAACAAGCACCTTCGCAACCAGAGCGACGAGGCGCAAGTCAACGAGCAGTTTGTGGAGTCGTTGGAGGTGGAACCCATGGCCACTGCGGATGTGTCCAAGGTGATGGGAGCCTTGATGAAGGCACAGGACTTGTGTGTGGTGCGCAAATTAGTGGAGAGGATCTATGTGACCAACGACAATGCGGTGAATCTTTTGATTGTGCGGTTGCACGGGTACAAGACGCTTTCCGCAGTGCTCCGGCTGTTTGAGGACGACGAATTGGTGCGCAAGATTCTTGTGGTGCTTGGTAAGTGGCCCACGATGACGCGTAACAAGATTTCTCTGTCGCAGATTGAGAACGTGGTGCGGAATCTTGCGGAAACGACGCAGGACGAGGAGTTACGTGAGCTCAGTAATGGGCTTCTTGAAGAATGGGGCAAGCTCCAGATGGCATACCGAATCCCCAAGTCCAAGGGTTCGGAGGTGACGGGGTATGCACGGAGAGAGTCGCGGTCTCCCAAGGAAACGGAGGCTGAAGAGGAAAAAGCAGAGGGTGATGACGAGGATCTTCCTGAGGGATGGGAGGTTGCGTACGATGCCAACTCCAAGAGCGTGTACTACTTCCACCGCGGGCTCAACTTGTCGCGGTGGGAGCGGCCCGTGATTTCCGTGCCCACGGGACCCAAGGAGAAGCGCAAGGAGCGCAAGGGCAAGAAGGACCACCGACTTGAGGAGCTGATTGCACGTAAGGAGGAGGAACGGTTGCGTGCGCTCAGGGAAGAGAACTTTACCAAGCTCCAGCAGAGGGAAAAGGAATTGCAGGAGTTGATCAACATGGAAAGAGAGGAGAGGCGAGAACGAGAGGGTAAGGAAAAGAAGAAAAAGGATAATAGAAAGGATAGAAAGGATAGACCAAGAAGTCAAGACAAGGAAAATGGAGATAAGCCCAAGGCGCCCAAGGCACCAAAGGCATCAAAGGCGCCGGAGGCCAAGTGGACCAAGCTCTTTGCAGCGCACATTCCCAACTTGATCAAGAAGCATGAAAAGGAGATAGGGCGGGAGAACTTGAAGGGGTGTGCGCGGGACTTTGTGCATGCGTTAGTGGAGAAGGAGAAGACCAAGGGGCTGGAGCCGCCCGCGGAGTTGGATGCACACAAGTTGAAGAAGGTGAAGGTGTTTTGCAACACGCTGATGGAGAAGTTTTTGGTGAAGTATAGGGCCAAGAAGAGGAGGAGGGATAATGATAAAAATGATAAAGAGAATAAAGAAAAAGACGATGGGGAAAAAGATGATGGGGATAAAAAGGATGGGGATGGCGGAGATGAGGGGGATAGAAAAAGAGCAAAGACGGCGTGATTGTTTTTGATGGTAGATTAATGAATAGTTTGTACAGATAGTATGTAAAGATAAGATAGTGATGAAAAGTAGCAGTGAGATTGGAGTATAGTGAGGTGTAGGAACGGTACTACAATTGAGCGAAGCGAAATTGTAGTGATTCACAAATGGTCAATTGTTAGAATAATGGTGAACTCTACTTCGAGCAAAACAAAATTGTAAGATCTGAACAAGTGAACCACAATTTAATGAACCATCGCTGCTCAATTATTGGTAAATACAATGAACTCTACTTACAAGTGAGCAGACGATAAGTGATCGAATTGCAAATGAGCGAAGTGAAGTTAAGGTAGGTGTGTGTGGGGAGTTAGTAAGAGTGACAAATAGTGATCCAGATAGTACCAAATAGTGGTCAGATAGTACCAAATAGTGATCCAAATAAGTAAAGGTTCAGTGAAAGTTCTGTGGAAGTTCAGTGGAAGTTTCAATTAGTGGCCGTTACTAGATTAACAGTTAGTTCCGTAAATTTCTTTTTCTACCCCAATTCTTTGGATAGAATGACACACTCAAGATACGAAACACTGGACGACGCAATCAAAACACTTGACAGACAAGTCATGAATGAGATGAGAGAAGAGGAATGAGTAACGCACTCACATCGCTTATCTTGTGAGCAATGAAGTCTAAATCAGACATTGTTCGCTGATATGAATACATATGAGACTGTTCATTACCCTCATTTCCCTCATCCCAATAAAACAAGTTTTTCTTTATTTGCTCGATTGGCTTTGACTGTAGGTCTGGACATTTGAACAAGTCACTTCGTTAAATTATATCTCGGGATCAAGTTCTTTTTTGCAGCCGGTGTAAATTTCATACCGACAATACAAACTCGAAGCATTCTATCTCCCCAACCACGAAGCACCACATTTTGGTTTTTGAACGTGTTGATAAGGGGAAGTTTAGCAACATATTCGTGTTTTTCAATCATCAAAATAAAAATGGGAAGGTAGTTTTTGGTAGGGGTAAGCGGGTATGAGATTTACGCTGGGAAGTTTCGAAAGTGGATTGACTCACTCTGATTATACTGAGGCTCTTGAAAGTTCTTTTAGTGGCTCTAGTTGCTTTCTAGGTTGCTGCTTCACTGTTTTGTCTGTCAATTCACTTGTCTATCGAAGAATTGATAAATGGGGAAAGTAATGGGAAAGACACAATGCGAAGCGAGATTGTTGAGATTAGGAACTCCGCTCAACTTCCAAAGCAAGTCAAATACCTATTCAAGATGCAATTGTGCTTAAATGCGCAATTGTAAGAGTTCATAGTGCACTTGCACCCAAAATATTAGGAGTTGGAATTTAGTGAGTGATTGTGGTGAGTTTGCACTCATTCTGCTTACTCATTCGTCCTTATTAATTCTACTCATTCTCACTCATTCTAGGTTCTGCTTCATTCTATTACTTCAATCTATTACTTCAATCTACTACTTCAATCTATTACCCACTCATTCGATTCGCTTCGCTCACCTCATTTGTTACTATTACTCACTCTATTCACTCACTCGATTCGCTTCGCTCACCTCATTCGTTATTACTCATTCTATTCACTCACTCAATTCGCTTCGCTCATCTCATTCGTCTCTAATCGTTTCTATTGAATAAATATCTATACGCTCTCACGACCTCTCCAACAACACCGGCAAGTTATCAATCTTTTCCGATCCGTAGATAATCTGGTACGTGCTCTCGAACAACGGGAAGTCCTCCAAACGCCCCACGTTCTCCAACAACTCGTGCACCTCCTTTGCGGTGATTATACCCTGGGACGACTGTCCATTCAACAACTTCTTTTCTGCCTCCAACGCACTCTCGCCCGTCTTGGACATGTGTCTGCCCACCTTGACGTTTCTTCCACCACTACACGTCGTGATCAAGTCTGCGACACCTGCTGATTCCGAGGTAAAAGTAGAGTTTTGCGACTCTGGGAAAAAGGACTGCGAGAACTTGATTGTTTCCACCAACCCGATTCTCATGATGGCCGCCTTGGCATTGTCTCCCCAGCCCTTGCCCTCCACAAACCCCACCGCAATGGCCACAATGTTCTTGAGCGCACCAGCCACAGACACACCCGCCACGTCCTCGATGACGTTCACGTGAAAGTACGATCTGTGGAACGCGGCCTTCAACACATCGTGGTCGATATCACTACCCTTCCCCCTAAAGTCCTTGGGGATCTTGTAGGCGACAGTGGTTTCCGACCACTTGCCTCTGGCGACCTCAGATGCGATATTTGCACCGGAGAGTGCACCGCACTCCAAGCCCAACTGTTCTGTGATGTAGGTGGACAACAATTCGCAACCTTCTGGGGTCACCTCCAACCCTTTGAGACAGGAGATGGCACGGGCGGTGGGCTTGACCTTGCCCTTGAGAGTCTGGCAGGTTTTCTTCAAGAATTGGTGGGGGAGGTTAAAGACCAAAAGATCGGCATCCTTAGCGGCATTGACCAAATCCGGAACGGCATAAAGGTTGGAGGGTAAAGTGACTCCGGGGAGATAACGGACGTTTTCGTGGTCCTCGTTGATGATGGCACTGAGGTTACGGCCGTCGACAACTTCGTCGTGCACCCACATTTTGACGTCTTTTTCAAATAACTGGGGCTTTTCAGCCGCATTCTCAGCAAGCACCTTGGCAATGGTGGTACCCCAGTTGCCGGAACCGATGACGGCGATTCTGAAGGAGGAAGATGCACCAAGGCGGTTGGGTGTGAGGATCTGGGCCAACTGTTGTAATCTCTGTGTAGCGGACATTGTAAAGATTTCACTGATTCAACTGATTTCAACTGGTTTCAACTGATTTCAGTGCTGATTGTGCTGATTTTTTCGCCTTATATACTTCATCTTATCCGAGGCCGTCGCTCGGCTTACTGGAAAACCGTTAGCTTATGTAAGAAAATGTGAAAGGAAAAATGGAGCCAAGTGGAGTAAACGAAAAGTAAAGTAAGTGAGAGTAGAAGAGAGTGGAAGAGTAGAAGTGACAATTGGAAGCAAGAGTGTACGTGTGAATGTCGAGGAAGAAGGTAAAGTTTATCCGAGGGATGTGACTCCATGTGGCTTTGTGATGAGCATGATACTGTCATGTGATGAAAGCGAATGCGCGAAATTGAAGTGAGCGAAATTGTGCGAAGTGAGCGTAGCGAGCTGTAAGTATACAGTGTTAGTACGTAGAGTACATAGAGTACAGTAGAGTACAATATTTGGAATGTAATAACAGCATCTAAGAATATGGAAAGGTATAGAAAGAACTAAAGCCTTCACTTCCTCTTCCCTTCCTCCATTGCTTCCCGGGGCACACAACCAACGGAAGATAAGGAAGACGTCATCTACGCTCAACACTAAAAAATAGAAAGCCCTGGGCCCTGCATATAATTCGATCTTGTGATATACGAACCACGAACGAACACGAGCGTAGCGAGTGTGAGTAGTGTGAGTGAGTGTGAGTGAGTGTACTTTTTTAGTACTGTGTATTAATATTCACTGTGTATCACTGTACATTAGTATACTGTGTATTCACTGTATTCACTGTGTATTCACTTCGTACTGTGTGTGTATTCAGTATATTCAGTATACTGTGTATTGTAAATTCAATGTACTGTTTATTCAGTACTATATATTCAGTGTACAGGCATTCAGCATACTGTGTATTCACTGTATTCACTGTCAGTATATTCTGTGTACTGTGTATTCACTGTCAGTGTATTCTGTGTACAGACATTCAGCATACGGTGTATTCACTGTACTCATTGTGTACTTTGTACTGCACTCAGTATACTGTGTACTGTGTACTGTGTAATATTCTGAAATTTTCTACCGTATTTATCCTATCATCACATCTCGTTCTCGAGATGGATTGTCATTTTATCTTGTACAATCCGAAGCGAGGTTGTATTCAGTACTATCTAGTACTTAATCGTGCTTAATCATGCTTAATCTAGTTCTCGACCTCGTGCTTATCCCGTGCTCAATCTCGACTCACAATCTCGCGAAGCGAGATTGTAATATTCCTGTACCCTGCTCTCACAACCTCGCTTGGCGAGATTGCGGTATTCTCGTACCCTCACTAGCAATCTCGCTCCGCGAGATTGAACAATGTCAATCCAACAATCTCGCTTCGCTCGATTGTTGGTTAGGTACCCTTCCTCAAATAATTCAAATTATCCACATACAACTTCTTCTCCGCATTCCTCTTACACGTCAACGTCCGCACATGTCGCTTCAACGCATCCTTCCGTGCAAACCCCTTGCCGCATAACTCACATATATTCGGCGGTATGGACAAGTGCTGCTTCTCGTGTCGCTTGAGATCCGACGACCGCCGGAACGATAACCGGCACTTGGAACACAAAAACTTGCGTTCCTCCAGCGTCTCGTCCTTGCGTCGCCTCTCCTCATAGTCCTCGTCCTCCTCCTCCTCCAGCTCGTATGTGCGCTCGTACAATTCCTGTTGTCTCTGTGTCTCCTGTTCTCGGGGCGACTTGAGCGTCACCGGGTCCCCAATGAGAAAGTTCCAGCCCTCGCTGTATGTGTTGGGGAGATTGGACCTCGAGCTCTCAAAGATATCGTTGCTCAAATTGGGAAAGTTCTTGTAAAAACCCTCAATGTTAAGTCGTCCGTTGGTATTGGCCTGGACCTCTGATGATTTGCGGATTGGGTTGCCGTGTGGCAGCAGCGCATACTTGAGGCGGGTCAACAAGTCCGAAATGGTGGGGTCCACATACTGCGAGTTGCTGAGGTTGGCACTCGTGGCAGTGGCCACAAGTGCCTCGCGTGCAAGTTGAAGGAATCGCTCGTCCTCATCTTGGTTGAGAAGAGACTGTACCCTCACATTGGAGGTGCCTGTTGTTGTTATGCTACCTGTTGTGCCTGACCCATGTATAGCACTTGTGCCTGTCCCATGTATAGCACTTGTGCCTGACCCATGTATAGCACTTGTGTGTGTGCCTGTCCCATGTATACTAGCACTTGTATGAGTTCCTGTATGCGTACCTGTACTATGTACCCTTGGTGACGGCAGGTGGGACGGCGTTCTTGGATTTCTAATCGACGACGTATTAAATCGGGACCCTCTTTCTGTCAGCACGTAAAAGTTGATGTTGCTCATATCGTCATTCTTGAGTTTCTTGGGCTTCAGACTCAAGGGACTGGGGGCACGGGGCTGGGGTGAAAACATTAGCCCGTTGCGTAGATTCGAGGTGGAGAGACTGCGGGACAGTGTTGCTTGAGCCAAGGGCCGTGTACTGTGGATGTTGTGGATATTTTGAAGGCTCTTGGAATGCGAGCTGAGTGGACTTGTCTCCCTTTCTTTTGGATTTATATCTCCCAACTGTGGCTCACCTTGATTTGGGAAACGCTCCACGAGGACTTTGTCTTTGATCCGCTCGTTCAAGTGTGGCTCCATAGAGGAGGTGGAGGTAGTAAGTAGTAGTAGAAGTAGTAAGTAGTAAGTAGTGAGTAGTAAGTACTATAAGTAGTAAGTAGTAAGTAGTATAAGTAGTAAGTAGTATAATGTAGTAGAATTAGGGTAGTAGAATTAGTGGTAGTAGTGTACTGTGTTTGTACTGTATTGTAGTACTGTACTGTGTATTGTAGTATTTGTAGTACTGTAGTAGTACTAGTACTGTAGTATTTGTAGTACTTTGTAGAATAGTACACTTAAAATGTACTTTTAAGATATCACTACCACCGAATGGCAATCCCCGTTCTTAAGTCACCACCACCTATATTTGCGGCGGTACAATTTGCAATTTTGCTGTTTTTTTGGCATAAACAGAACAATGAGCCACAGTCAGACGTGGTTTGAAATGATTGTTCTACCTTTTTTGGTCGAGCCTGGTCGATCTTGATCAATGGTCGATATTCTATCTGGTTGATGTTAATCTCCTTGATCTCTTGATCTCCTTGATCTGGTTCTCTGGTTCTCTGGTTATCTGGTTCTCTGGTTCTCTGGCTGAACTGACCTCTTTGACTGATAATCTGACCTACCTGACCTAACTGTCTTAACTTGTGCTGCCTTTCCTTGTTAGCGATTGTGGTCGATTTTGATTTGTGCCTACCGTTAAGGGGCTTGATGACATATTGCTGGTATGGCAGGCTATCTGTAGAAATTACGAAATTCCGGATTATTCGTGGTCATGTGACGTGACAAATTCAGATATAATTAGAAAGCCAGGAGCCAGTCGAGCCAATCGAGCCAATCGAGCCAATCGAGCGTAGCGAGATTGGGTCTGACTGTACCTGATGCAAGTACAGTGATACAGTAAATACAACTACAGTAAATGCAACTACAGTAAATATAAGAAAAAGTGATAAGTAAAGACAAGTGCATGAATACAAGTACATTGAAAGTACACTCCCTAGTTCACAGTACAAACCAACAATTGCTCTCTGCTAACTCTTGATACAATTACAATTACACACAGGTCATTACGTGATTCAATTGCAGTTGATGCTGTTTGAGAATTTGTACTAATTGGGAAGAATTCAAGAAAAAGAGCACAGATGAGCGTAGCGAATCTACGCCAAGGTAATGACTAAAGACTTCTTTTATCAGATCTAAAGTCTTCACATCTAGTCACATCTAGTCACATCTGAAATAGTATCATTGTATAGTTATTTTCATCTATCATCTATCCCTCTCATGTGTCAGAACTAGGCACGTGAGTAAGCCTAGTATATTATCTATATAATCTCTATCAGATCTTGCATCTTCTATATCAGATCTTACATCATCTATCATCTCTATCTATAGTTCACCTCTACCTCTACCTGTTTATTTTTACTTCTATTTATCATCTATTGTTATCATCACTCTCGTAGCTATGTTCATGTCCTGCATCTAGTACAAGAACAATACAAGAATCAGCATGTACCCACTATCACGTATCTATACCATTCACCCGTACCACTTATCTAACTCATCTACCTCCCATCACATCTATTCTACGTTTTCCGTATCTCCACTATGTTAGTCGTCTATTCTGTGCATTATCGTTCTATGCCTATGTTCGTGACCTGCATATAAGAACGAGACGAATCCTGGGGTCGGTGGTAATGCCCATTCTTTTCTAATCTTGAATATCCCTGATCTTCGATTATCTGATCAAATGTTCTCTATTATATGTTCTAAATCCTTCTGTTCTCTCCTCTATTCATCTATAGTATCTGTACTCTCTTCATCTACGCTATTCTTTATCCATAATCACTATTCTTCCATCACTATTCTTCCATCGATAATCTGTTTTCTCTTTATTCTATTCATTTCATCTATAATCTGTATTCTTTTCTATTCTTTCATCTTTAATCTCTATTCTTTCATCATAATCTGTATTCTTTTCTTTTATCTAGTTCACAAACAATTTCGCTGCGCTCAATTGTTCGTTCAATTGTTTGTTCAATTTGTTACTGTACTTTTTATGACCTACCAAGACCTCCCCTCGCGCCAAAAGTCGCAACGACTTATCAACCGGATCCGCACCCAGAAACTGCACCAGCAGTTCCAGCACTACAAGCAGTGGGCCACCGACGTGTCTAACATCAACGAATTGCTCCCTGGGCTCAACGACATCAGTGATGCCTTCGAGGCCTTGCCCTTGGATCTCGCAAAGTACTTTACCTTGTTGAAGGAAATCGATGCAAAGTGTATAAATACAATTCCACAGATTAACTTTTTGATCAAGAAGTACGTGGATAGTTTGCATGAGAAGAGGGAGGGTGAGGAGGGAGTGAAGGAAAAGGATGGAGAGAAGGATGAAGAAAAGAATGAAGAAAAGAATGAGGACAAGGAAGCAGAAAAGAATGAGGACAAGGAAGCAGAAAAGAATGAAGAAAATGAAGAAGTAAAGGAACCAGAACAGTCTGACAAATCCAAGTCTGAAGGTGAAGAAAGTGAACAAAAGGCAGAAAAGAGTCAAGAAAAGAATGAAAAGAGTGAAGAAAAGAGTGATAGTAAGAGTGAGGATACTAAAGAAAACGGAAAGGGTGAAAATGAAAACAGTGATAAAAAGAGTGATAAAAAGAGTGATGAAAAGAGTCAAGATGTGAGTAAAAATGGAAAGACTGATGAACACAGTGAACACCCACGCTCTAGGGACATCCGCCGCCTTACCATTCTCAAACACAAGATCAACGAGATCATTCCTTGTTTGGAGGAGAAAATGCACGTTGCGTCTGTGGCCACGGACCTTGTAAACAAGCACATGTTCCGTATCAACAACGACTACAAGCTCATCATCAACAACAACGAGATTCCCGAGCTGGTGCGTATAGGCCCCCTTAATCATCCCGCGATGATTGTGGATCTGTCGCTGTCGTCCAACAACTCTGCCCTGGCGGTGGACCGGACGGGGCACTCACAGCGTAGTGAGAGCCGTAGAGAGGCGTTGGCCGCGAAAAAGGCCAACAAGGACGACGACGAGAGCCAGGGAGAGGCCGTTGGGAAGAAGCGCAAGACCAAGGAGGCCACTCCACAGGAACTGCGTGCGTTCAGTGTGGAGACGGCGGGGTCTCCAGTGAATGGGGGGAAGAAACGCTCGAGAAGAGAGGCCACGGAGGAGCCACAGAGTGTGCCTGATATGAAGAAGAAGCGGGCAAGGAAGGAGGACGAGAAGGTGGGGTTCAAGCTGGAGGCTAGGGTGAGTGTGGGAGACAGTTCACGAGATTCGGGTAATGAGCCAACGTACTGTTACTGTGACCAGGTGTCGTTTGGAGAGATGGTGGGGTGTGATGGGGATGATTGTAAGAGGGAGTGGTTTCATTTGCCGTGTATTGGGTATAAGAATCCGCCAAAGGGGATGTGGTATTGTGATGATTGTTCTGCGAAGTTGAGGAAGAAAAGACAGTGAACAACAATTGAGCAAAGAACAATTGAGCGAAGCGAAATTGTTCGCTCAATTGTTTGTTCATAGTTTATTAAAAGGTGATGATGAGTAAATAATTGAGCAACAATTAAGCAACAATTGAGCGAAGCGAGATTGTTGCGAAATTGTTTTCTTCGCTCAATTGTTTTCTTCGCTCAATTGTTTTCTTCGCTCAATTGTTCATTGTTTGATAGTACTCCATATGAAAGAACAATCGAGCATGGTTCAATATTCGATAAAAGGTGGTGATGAATGAGCAAACAATTTCTCTTCGCTCAATTGCTTCGCTCAATTGTTCATTGTTAGTACTCAATGTGAGAACAATTGAGTCCCAGTTGTTCGGTAAAGAGTGATGAATTGACGATCGATAGTCCCAAGTGAGTCGCTATATCGTCGATGAGGTGACAATGAAGCTTCGTCCCATAGGTGAACATGCTCATTTTCGATGAATGAACTATCGAATAGCCATTATTCGACTTGCATCGCACAAGGTCAATAGTGAGGAATAAATGTATATTAGAGTTAGCGAGCAATCGGCAATCGAGCGAGCAATCGAGCGTAGCGAGATTGTAAGGTATAAGCAGTGGTGGAAGTAGTGTAATTAGGAGTGCAGTAAGAGTGCAGTAGGAGTGCAGTAGGAGCCGTACGAGTGGGTAGTACAGTAGGAGTCGTGCAGTAGGAGTAGTACACATAGTGAGTAGTTGGGTAGTAAGAGTAGTACCAGTAGTACAAATACTACAGGTCCTACAAGTACTACAAGCTTACAAGCAGTTGTAAGAGTTCTATACACTTAGCAATGTAGTTGTCTGCCCATGATTATTACATCTGTAAAACAATCTATCTTCCTCAAGACCATCTATTTTCTTCCACTTCTAAGTAGTCTAGCTGGAAAGAGGGGGAAGGGAAGATTATTGTTATCTGCAGTATTCAATGTATGAACTGGGTCTTTCAAAATGAGAGAAGTAGTACTACTACTGCTACTAGTAGAGTTCTTTAACACAACTCGCCTGTGTTTACATCCTGCATATAGCACATGGCTGCGAAATGAGAGGTGATGGAAGGTGACATCTGGATCCTATACAAACCACAAAGAACGATACCTATTGGGTTATTCAAACCTGCCAATCCTCACAAACAAGTGGCGATACTGCTGAAACTGTTATTTTATAAGGGTTCCTTGATGTCACATACACAAGCGGTTGAAAAATTGGTAATTGGTGCACTGTACAGGCAGCCCAAGAAAATAAGGGGAAGGGTGATGGTAGAAATAGGAGTGATTCAGTCATACAACGTGTTATTGACTCATTCAGTCATGAGTGATTCACTTAATTTGACGTAACTTCACACATAACTTCATCACTGTTCACTTCACCAAATTTCACCACTGTTCACTTCACCAAATTTCACCACTGTTCACTTCACTAAATTTCACCACTGATTCACTTCACTCATTTTCACTTATTTAATTTCGCATTCGATTCATTCACTTAATCATCACTCACTGAATCACTAACTTATTCACACTTAATTACTAACTTATTCACACTTAATTACTCACTTTATACTCACTCATTCACACACTTCATACACACCTATTCACCATTTATAACTTACTCGTCTCACTAAATGAGCACATGAGATGAGCACACTCGATTCGCTTCGCTCATCTAGTGTGCTCATCTAGTGTGCTCATCTAGTGTGCTCATCTAGTGTGCATCTTATGTGCATCTATCTCTTTTGAGGCGGATGACCTCATCATGACCTCACCCACCACCTCACCATGACTCACCCACCACCTCACCCACCCAATAACTTGACGTTGACATGACACTGACGTGACGTGACAGGCAAAGGTTAAATGCTACCTAATTGGTGCACCCCAGATGGTATCGTTCTTGGTATTCAGTGCGTCCATTATGTGCAGTACACGTGAACGAGGTGATGGGATGCAGACGGAATTCACACATAGCGACATCATTGAGCGATCCACATTGCGACACATTGATCCACATTGAGCGTAGCGAGAGGTGGGATGGGTGCGGAATGGGCTCATTGGGGGGTGTGATGAAGTGATGATATATTTAGTGTAGTTTAGTGTGTGTCAAATGAACCATCAACTGACAACTCAACGCGGCATGAACGCGACTGAACGCGACTGAACGCGAAGAATGTGAACTCACAACTCGCTTCGCTCGTTGTTCGTTGTTCGTTATTCTTCTCATTCCGTTCAAGGGGTCTCATTCCGAGACCATTCAGTACACAAAGCCGCATTAGACGAGCAGTTTACGAGATGAGATAGAGACGACAGGGAGGGACGGAAAGGGTGAACTTTAAGTTTGGCCAGAGACTAGTGGTAGTCTCTAGTCGTTAGTCTTTACTCTACTCCTTCTCACATCACTTCTTCACTTACTACTTTCTTCACTTACACTTTCTCTACTGAACATTTGAGCGAAGCGAAATTGTTCAGTCAATCAGTCAAATGTTCAGTCAATTGTTCTTCATTACTGAACATTTGAGATACTTAGTACTGAACAATTGAGCGAAGCGAAATTGTTCAGTCAATTGTTCAGTCAATTGTTCAGTAGTTTGTGGCATTTCACTATTGCTGCAAAATAAAGCTGACGACATTCGCCTCGTAGGCAGGAACACAGCCAGACCATCCGCTCGTAACCAAGGCAAACGGAACGGCAGTGTAGTGCATTTTACCGCGATGAATAAGGGTGGAGAGGAGGTGGAGGAGGTAGAGTAGAAGGAAGTTGAAGGAGGTAGAAGGGATATGAGAGTGAAGAGGAGGGATAATGGAGAGGAAGAGAAGTAAAGTGAATGAAAAATAATGAGAAATAGATAACGAGAATGAATGAGATAATGAGAATGAACAAAAATAGACAGTGGGATGGAAATAGATACGAAACAGGAAAGTGAAAGAGAGGAATTGAAGGAATTGATGAAGGAATATTGAAAGTACTTAATGAAAGAGAATAGAGAGAGTAGGGAATAGAGAAGAGAAGAGAGAATAGAGAAGAGAAGAGAGAATAGAGAAGAGAATAGAGAAGAGAGAAGAGAATAGAGAATAGAGAATTGAAAACAGAAAGCTTTCTTGTATTGTAAAGTTGTTTGTAATCGTTTGTTTTCTCACAACATTCGCTTCGCTCATGTTGTTCGCATGTTCGCTATAAAAGCAAGAAAAGTTTTCTGAAAAAAAAAACAACAATGCAAGAATACAAGCTCGTAGTCGTTGGAGGCGGTGGTGTTGGTAAGTCTGCGCTCACCATCCAATTGATCCAAAGCCACTTTGTGGACGAGTACGATCCCACGATCGAGGACTCCTACAGAAAGCAATGTACCATCGACAAAGAGCAGGTTCTCTTGGACGTGCTTGACACCGCGGGCCAGGAGGAGTACAGCGCCATGCGCGAGCAGTACATGCGCACGGGCGAAGGGTTCCTCCTTGTGTACTCGATCAACTCGCGGGCGTCGCTCGACGAATTGCAGGGCTTTTACGAGCAGATTCTCCGTGTCAAGGACTCGGAAAACGTGCCTGTGATTGTCGTGGGAAACAAGTGTGATTTGGAGGTGGAGAGACAGGTCAGCTACGAGGAGGGTTTGGCCGTGGCCAAGAGCTTCAACTGTGAATTCCTCGAGACTTCGGCCAAACAGAGAATCAATGTCGAGGAGGCGTTTTACGGCTTGGTGAGAACTATCCGCGCGGAAAACGCCGTCAAGTCACAGGTTGTGCCGGAACCACAGGCAGCGCCAGTGCAGGACTACCAGGAAACACAACACGAGGCCCCACAGCAGCAGATAAATCAGCCAGTGGCTGAAAAGCAGCAAGCAAGGCCTCCTCAGAAGAAGGCCGCTGCTCAGCCAGAGGGTAAGGAGAAGTCGGGTTGTTGTGTTATAGTCTAACATTTGGTGAAACATTTGCGAAGCAAATGTTGGACTAAATGATAGAACTAGATGATAGTTCTAGTTAAGTGAAGGCTTTTCAGTGAAGGCTTTTCTAGTTGGTTCTAGTAAGTCTTATCAGTTATGACGAGTTCTGAAGTGACCATGACTGATGACTTTGTTGAAGTATCTACAAGTAGTACTCGTACCATCTACCGCGTAATAGTGTGATGATCGGTACATGGTAATGAATAATGGAGAAATGGAGACATGTGTAGCGATGAGAGATATTTTTGTACTAAAAAGCTTAATTGGCGAAAGTTTCTTCCCCACCGCGAGTGGCTTATGTGGAGGGTATTGAGTGATTGACTGATTGCCAGAAATAGAGTTGAAGTTTAAGAAGTCTAAGTGAAGTAGTAGTGAGTTTAAGTTGTCTGAAACATGACGGTTAGATTCGGTTAAGGTTGATGATGACGAGTGATGACGAGTGATGATGGTTTGAAGTTTCTAATTTTAGCACGAACCACTAACCACTCATGAGCGGAGCGAATGAGTGGTGAGGGTGAGAGTGATAGTAGTGGATTGGTGGTGATTGGTAGTGGATTAGTGGTGGGTGGTAGTGGATTAGGGGTGGGTGGTAGTGGATTAATGGTGAGTGAATTATTGGTGACTGGTGACTAATGGTGACTGGTGCTACTGGTGATTAGAAGAGAAACTAGTAGAGATGAGTGTGAGTAGATGAGATGTGACGTTAGTAGATGAGATGGAGGTGGTGATGACTACTGTTTAAAAATAGTAAGGTCATACTCTTTTAAACTACTGTCTCGTCTAGCTATTCAGAGTACAAGATGCAAGACATACTGAAAAGAAAAGAGGCTGAAAGAGGCTGAAAAGCTGAGCAGAGGGTGAAAATATTGAACATAGGGTGAAAACAGGAGAGACTGAGACTATTGAAGACAGTCGCAACATCTTTCTCTTCTGCTTTCTAGTACTCTTCTGAGACTTCCCTTTTGGGACGAAATTTTCAGCTCCGAACAGTGAGAGCTTCATGTGAATAACATGAATCTAGAAGGAACATGATGATCTGAGCAAACTAATGCAAGTATTGCTTGATCATGTGAGTGGAGTTGAGACTTGGAACAGCGAGTGTGAGTTAGTGATTTTCAGTAGTTCTCACTATTCTCGTTTCTCAGTACTTCTCACTATTCTCGTTACTCAGTACTTCTCACTATTCTCAGTATTCAGTATTCTCAGTATTCAGTATTCTCAGTATTCAGTATTCTCGGTATTCAGTATTCTCGGTACTTCTCAGCACCCAGTACCTCTACTTCTCCGTACATCACTTAGCGTACCTCATTCCTCCTCAATTGATGTTTCCCTACTAAAAGTCTATTGCCTACCATTTAGTGAGCCTCCGAGTAGAAATGGAGTAATTTTCGAGTCAGTCTAATCTCCCTCGTTCAACTGCTGACCCTCTGTTATGCACTCAAATCGCTTTTTCTGTCTTCCCCCCTCTAATCATGCATCTATTCTGTATTGAATAAGAAGTGATTGTCACTTTTTCATGTCAACATGGACTAATCCCATTGAGCCTGTCAATCTCAATGGAGTATCCAATGAGTAATTGTCAATCTTCAATTGGAATTGTCTATACAATGAGCAATTGCCAATCTTCAATTGGAATTGTCTATACAATGAGTAATTAGCAATACAATGATTGCCAAACTTTCTCAATCGTGTTCAACTGTCACTTCAACAGCGCTCAATAATTTTCATTCTTTCGCAACGATCAATCGTTTTGCTTTATTCCTTGCAATTGAGCCATCCTATTCGTTTGCATTCAGATCTTGTATTCTCTATTTAACAATTGAGCGTAGAAACTGTTCTACATTCAATTGTGAACTTCTTCATTCACCAATCTGTGCGAAAATGCTGCATCAATTCGCTATGCGATTGTACAAATAAAACTTGCATCGCTCGTTGTTGACTTGCATCGCTCGTTGTTGACTTGCATCGCTCGTTGTTGACTTGCATCGCTCGTTGTTGACTCGCTTGCTCGTCCATCAAGTCACCCATCTCAACGCTCACTCAACTTTTAGAAAACCAACACTATTCACCTGTTATCTACATCTCTTACATCTATCCTATATTCGGAATATGAACCGGTCCATCATGTCAACATGTCAAGCCGTTCAGTAGAATCGTCGCATCAATTGAGCACTCTGAGCACTTTGAGTAATTTAGTGTCTCCAATCTTACCAATGCCAAATGAATTCCAAATCACTCAAAAATTGGCAGCGATACTTGCTCGATTGTTCAATTGTTGTCATCCTGTTCCTTCTATTTAATAAACAATTTCGAAGAAATTGTTTGTCGATTCACAATTCTTCGAAATTGTACTTGTGAACTAGATCACAATTTCTTCGAAATTGTGAGCTATTCTTGTGGTCTTCATCAACCAACACTCGCTTCGCGAGCGTTAGTTGATGAAGTGGTACACCACAAAATGCAAAATCAAACTTGCAAATACAAAATCCCCAAACGCTCTCTCCGGACTCACCTCTCTAAAAAGCGTCTTGTCCTCCGATGTCTTGATCTGCAACCGCAAGCTCACCACAAGCACAAACTGCCCCACGCACGAGATGAACCCCCCGAGGAAGGCATTGAAGGGAAAGTTGCCCACCAACAAGACGTAGACAAACTGCAACACGCCCAAGGCGACCAAAAACACCAAAAAGAGGTCAATCAACTTGAGGCGCGGCGTCAACGAGTGGGTGTAGTCGGAGTACGTGGTGTTGATGGCCGCAACCAAGTCCGACACCTTGGCCGAGATCTTGGGGGCGGCAGGGGTGCTGTCGCTGGCCTGCTGGGCCTTTTTGATGGCGACGTTCTTGCTCATTTTGTTAAACGTGTTTTTTCAAGAGCTTTTTTTTTTATTCATTATGAATGGAGATGCAAAAGTGAGTGGATCCACTCAGTCATCCACACAATTTATTCCATCTTCACAAACACAGTCTATATCTAGACAATCCAATCAGGCTACCACTTCAAATCAAGCTACTGCGAATCAGGCTACTACACAGTCTACACAGTCTATACCATCTACATCTACACAGTCTACACAGTCTACATCTACACAGTCTACATCTACACAGTCTACATCTACACAATCTACATCTACTACATCTATGTCTAATTCCGCCTGTGGGGGACTCAGAAAGATAGAGGCTCCGCCCGAACTTCGGATCATTCCACCCCTCAACTTTTGTCCTGTTGAACGGCAACTTTACCGGTCTGGACAACCATCCGTCATCAACCAGTCTTTTCTTCTGGACCTCAATCTCAAGACGATTGTGTGGCTAGCGAGCGAGGAGCCGTCGGACGACTTTCTTGAGTTTTGCACGGAAAACAACATCAACATTGAGTTTGTGGGTATCTACAACGACTACCAGAACTTTGGGCACACGAGCAACTTGAACCCGTGGGACTCGCTCAACGAAACAACCATCAAGAGAGCACTTGAAATCATTGTGAACAGGGAGAATTACCCGTTGCTAGTGTGCTGCGGCATGGGGAGACACAGGACGGGGACGGTGATAGGGTGTTTGAGGAGGTTACAGGGATGGAACTTGGCCAGTGTGAGTGAGGAGTACAGGCGATTTACGGGGAGCAGGGGAGGGAGGATTTTGGTGGAGTTGTTGATTGAGGGGTTTGATATAGGGAGTGTGGAGATGGATGGGGCGAAGGTGCCGGAGTGGTTGAAGTAACAATCTCCTCACAATCGAGCGAAGCGAGATTGTTTGTACTTGAGAACAATTGAGCGTAGCGAAATTGTTCGAGTTAATGATGATAATGGGGAATAATTTAGCTTCGCTAAATTGTTCCCATAAAAAGGTCATGTCAATGAACAGATCAATGAATCATGAGTCATGAGTCATAAGACAATAAGGGTCAACGAATCAATGAAGATGAAGATGAATGAAGGTAGGAAAACAAGACCAATCAAGATCAATCAGGTCAATGAAAGATCCACTGCGGAGCACTTGGTTCTTTCACATAGATTCGCTTCGCTCATCTATGCTGTCGATCACTCGTCATTATGACAGGCTCTTCGAATTGACTTGATTGCTCCGGTCATTAAAATAACGATAGATTCAAGATGATAGATACGAATGAAAGTGTAATGAAGATATGTAAGTGGATTTTCTCTAGTCACTATAAAACTTGTTCTTCTTTTGCTCTTATACTGTTCATCCTATACTATTCTTCCTGTACTATTCTTCCTATAGTAAATCCTCTACTATTATCCCTATACTATTAAATCATCTTCTATTATCCCTATATTAAATCCTCTACATCCTCTACCCTCTCATACTCAATCATTCATCACTGCTCCATTGGTCCGCTCATCGTCGTTTATCATTACCTAATATGGAAGATCGGACACAAAGATATGGCCAATAGAGAGCAGAACAGTTACGGTTGAACAGTCGAACAGTCGAACAGTCGAACAGTCGAGCGAAGTGAGGCTGTTCTAGTAAGATGATTGTGGATGTAGTGAGAAATGAGAGTAGAATTGAGAATGTGAATACTCATTAGTGAACACTGAGTACTGATAATACTCAGCAGTAAACTAGTACTGAGAATAGACAATAATCTACTTCATGTAGATACGATTGTCTAATCGCTTGGCATTGTTAACTCAGTCACTTTATACTATTTAAAGGAAGGTTACGGACCGATGAATGACTGACTATGACTGATGACTACTACAAGACTGATAACTGATGACTAGATGGTTGACTTAACTGGATGACTAGCAGAAGACAAAGACACTATGATCTTTCAAATCATAGATTCGCTTCGCTCATCTATGCTTTGTTCGCTCATCTATGCTTTTTCTGGGTTGCTGTGCAACAATTTCGCTGCGCTCAATTGTTTTTTGCCATCATTTTTTCTCCTTAAATCAACCCCTAATGGCAGGCCCTTGTATCACAGCCGTCAAGTTTGTGGGCGTGTCCTCACTCGGCTTGTTGACCGCCCTGTTAACCCACCAGACTCTCCAGACCATACCCTCTTTGATCCGGGACCTCAGTGCCCCCGACTACAACATCTCCACATACGAGGCATTGAGCCTTCACTTGTTCAAGATCAAGACCTTCATAATGCTGTCCAGAATAACCAACGCGCTTCTCGGCGCCCTTTCCACAGGCATGTTTGCCCTGGCATTCAAGTACTCGGTCACTTGGGAACAGCACCCCTACCTCATCTACGCGTCCTTGGCCGCACCGTTGGCCCTCGCAGGGTTGTACGTGAATGCGTATCCCTCCGAACAGGAC
This sequence comes from Kodamaea kakaduensis, assembly GCA_030558435.1. Classification (NCBI taxonomy): domain Eukaryota; kingdom Fungi; phylum Ascomycota; class Pichiomycetes; order Serinales; family Debaryomycetaceae; genus Kodamaea; species Kodamaea kakaduensis. The sequence goes on from JAJMSN010000026.1 coordinate 124,073, forward strand.
TTGCTCCGCCACGAGGTCCAGAAACCAAAGGAAAAGGAAGACGATCTCGCTCACTCCTACATACACGTGTCGGACGAGGATTCCTCGTCAAACAGCACCCCGGACTCGACTGGCGCAAACTCCCCGGAGATGAAGTCGATCGACGACGAGGTCGATGTGGCGTTGGCAAAGAAGAAGTTGGTGAGTGACCTCGAGAAGTCAAGGTACTCCCATTTGATTGGGTCCGTGGTGGCTGCTTTGGGATTGGTGGTTGGGGGGATCGGGTTAACGGGGGATTACTTTTTTATGTAGGAAATAAACAATCGAATGAACAATCGAGCGAAGCGAGATTGTGAGGGAGATTGTGAGGCAAGTACATTACAATCTCGCTTCGCGAGATTGTGCGCACAATCGGTACAACTCGTGAATCTCGCACATAACCATCGAATGAGATGAACATTCAGTGTCAGTAATATAACAATTTCGCTTTGCGAGATTGTTATATATAACTCTCTTCAATCTCTCTCACAATCGAGCGAATTGAGTATGTCGAATCGATTTACTTTTCATCTATTCCTGCCGTTAGCGTGATCATTGCTCCTCGTTCCTTGACTCTTAATCTGATGACTCTTAATCTGTGACGATGGACGCTCAACGATAGCCTTTCAAGTCTCCAATCTCCAAATTTAATCTCGAACTTCCGTAATTGTTACCACATTCAATGGACCCTCGTTCAGACCAGGATCTCTCGAGTCATCTCGAGTATTCTCACTTTATGGGTGAACGAATCATCTCTTGGATGACAAACCTGAAGCTTTCAAGGCAACTTCTCTCATTTTATTTACAGTACGTTGGAGCAAAGAAAATTGATAGGGGTGTCTAGTAAAGGAATTGCTAGGGGTGTCCATATCTTGCCCCTCTTCTTATCTCTTTCATCTCCACATGACTAAATTCACATGACTATATAAACCCCATGGACTCTTCACAACAGATCTACTGGGTCGCTCATTGTTATGGTTGGAAGATGGAAGTGAATCAAGCAGTGAATAAGGCCTGACCAGCACATTCGAGGGAAGCGAGATTGTGCGAATAGGCAAAGTATCACGAGTGAATAAACGAGCGAGTGAGTGAGTGCTTGAGAGGTTGATCTATAGTGCCTGAAAAATTGATTTAGTGAGTGCTTGAGAGGTTTATTTAGTGAGTGAGTGATGTGGAATTGTAGTTTTTTAGAAATTGCTGCGAATTGTTGGTCTCAAATGAGTACACACAAATAACTGACAGTGAAAGCATCAAATGTGGATAGCAGTGACGTGCAACAAAAACGCTACAAAATGAATCTACTAGTTCACAGGAAAGGCTGATTTGGTACAGCTTCTTCATGCTAGAACAGTTTAGAACTCTTCAAGTCACAGTGGTAGAGTGCAGCTAATGTAAGTGTAGTACTTTTTAATCTGGTATGATTTGTTTTTTGCACCCAAAGCATTTGAGTTGGTGACTAAAATTATACAGAATTTGATTGGGATATATGGAAGTGAATGATGGTTTGAGAACAGTTTTGAGAACAATTGAGCAGAACAATTGAGCGAAGCGAAAATGTTCTGATACTATCTGATACTACTTTCATGCCAAACAATTTCGCTCCGCTCAATTGTTTGGCTCTTTCTTCGCTCAATGTTCTCATATTTCTTCCCAAACAATCGAGCAAAGAGAGATTGTTGATCAATTCACTAGTTGCTTCACTAATTGTTCTGATCTTCACAAACAATCTCGCTTCGCTCGATTGTTTGCTCGATTGTGTGCTCAATGTTTTTTCGCAAAACATCCAAACATCAACACCCAAACACATCCAAACACCAACCATACCACGCGTCATGTCGTTCCACAGCGTTCCCTACGATGAGGAAATCTACAACGAGCAGTCCGAGCGGCAACGTCAATTGCAGCTGAAACACCACCACCAGAACATCGACCTCCAGCTCCTCCAACAACAGCAGTCTTTTGACAAGATCTTCACCAGAGGCAACGCGCCCATCACGTTCCACATCCCGCGGGAAGAGCCTCGGCGTGAACACTACAAGCAGTTGATTGAGCGCAATGGTGGTTTCGTCAGCGAAGGACACTATCTGAAAATCAACAGCGACAAGGTTATTTTGGTCACGTCCAAGCCCACGTCCCATAAGAATGTGGTTACAGGACAGTTCCTACAAGATTGTGTGAGAGAAGGTACATTCAAGAGGTGGGAAGGTGGTAGTAATAGTGGTGCTGGTAATAATGGTAATGGTGGTGGTAATGATGGTGGAAGTGGTGAAAGTGCAACTAGTGCCACTGGTGATACTGGTGGAGACTTAGGTGAATTGGAATTGGGAGAAATAGGTACTAGTGGTGTCGGCATGTTCAAGGAACTTTCTGGCAAAGTGAGGAATAACCGCAAGTTCAATGCTCAAAAAGACGAGTTCATATTGGATGAGGTGCGTAAAAGACCGCGGTTTAGAAACAGCCACACCTTCTTTGATGAGCTCAAAAACAGCCCCATACTCTATGGCCACACTGGAAATTCTATTAGGAGCAGGTACAGAAACCATCTTCAGGATAAGCTTCAGTACATTTACAAGGTTGATGCCAACGACGTGCCGGTATTGGACTCCAACAAACAGTATATCAAGCTTGGACTCGAGCACCTCCCCCCCACACTCAAAAGCAAGTACACTGCGCACGATGACTATGTGTTGAGCAAAGAGGCGGTTGCGTACATGGAGAGGAAAGGGATTGTGGATTCCACCAAGTGCCCGTACTCGTTTTTTGGGGATGTGTACAAGAAGAACCCCCACCATAGTTTGCACTCGTGGAGGGACCATTACCGCAAGTACTTTTCAGTGAACCGCCCCCATGAATACGTACAGTACTACAAGATGTGTCGAGCCAACGGAGTGGAGCCGCTTCCTGCTGGGGGTAACTGGAAATCGCACGTTCCTGAGCCTGCACTCGATGAGGAGATTGGGGAGACCAAAAATTCAAATGCTCATGTTGCGCTAAATGCCTCGATTTATAGGCCGCATCTCGATAGTTTACCGGATAACGAAGAGGATCCGATTTCCAGTGGGGAGGAGAGCGAGGATATGTGGAAGCGTACTGTTGTGAAGAGGGAAGAGGATGCGGTGCTCGATCCCCAGCTCCAGGAATTGGAGATTGAGTACCTTGCACCGGGAGTGAAGATTTTCGATGTTATTGATAGGGAACACTGGAACAGGGTCGTTGCGGACCCGGAACAGTTCTTGCGGGATGTCGAGCTGAAGAATTTGCTTGAGGTGGGGTTTACGGAGGGGATGTTGTCGCATGCATTGATGGCCAGTACAAATGATCGGGGACTCATGAAGCGGTACCTTGTGGGTGTGGCGCGGAAATTGGCCAAGAAACTCGAGGAGGGCCTGGATATCGACGTGCAGGAGTTGATCAGCACGAGGGAGGGGGGGTTGTGGGATGAGAGGGACGACTTTTTGTTGGGGAAGATGAGCTTGGATGATTTTTTGAAGCACTCGAGGTTTGAGAGGGGGGATGCGGTGAGGAGGAGGGAGTTCCTCAAGAATTTCAGTTGAGCTAACAGTCGAGCAGTCTCACAGTTGAGCGCTCAACTGTTGATATCATTTAGACTGTTGCTTAAACAGTTGACCAAACAGTTGACCAAACAGTTGATCAAGCGGTTGAGTGAAGCGTAACTGTTTGATCAACTGGGCTCAACTGTGATGAACTGGGCTCAACTGTGCTCAACTGTTTGTGAATGTGTTTCACTGACTGTTGCTAGCCTGGCTACTGTGCTCAACTGTTTGGGGTCGCGACTATTGCTTAAGCAACACGTTAGAAGCGAAACTGTTTGAGAATATGTGACTGTTTGTGAATGTGCTCTACTGTCTAGACTGTTTCAGGCCCACTATTGAATATACCCCACTGTTTGGAGGTGATACACTAAAAGCAGACTGTTGAACTGTTTGTGAACTGTTGAAACTGGGTACAATGTTCTGAAAGTACTGTTTCAGCAAAGCGGGACTGTAAGTCTGTTTGCTAGTCTGCTTACTCCCAACTGTATGGAGGCTTTAGACCGTTGCTAAAGAATAGTTTAGAAGCGAACTGTGAGAATAAGTGAGACTTTACACAACTGCTACTCTGCTGTTTGAAGACAGTCCATATTTGGAGATGCTCAACTGTTTGGAGACTCACTGTTTGGTTATACTAAAGAAGCAGACTGTTTTTGAAATATATTGTTGAGAGCATGCTCAACTGTTTGGATATGCAAACTGTTTAATTATGCTCAACTGTTCGAAGAAACTCCACCGTTCTAATGTTATGCTCAACTGTTTGGAGACAGAAGCAAACTACTTGAGGAAACGATGGGTAAATAATTGTGTGAATAAGCAGACACCTGACCACCGTCCATCAGATCACCCTCATTTCGCGAAAACGTTTGAAATGGAAAGAGTGGGTCCAGAAGTTGAAACAGTTAAGTTGAGAAGGTCAAGAAAAATGAAGTCGAGACAAAGTTGACTCCGCTGATCACTTTAGACTTCCGAAACGCTCGAGAACGCTCGAGAAATAGTTTGTCTTGCACACGTTGCACCCACTACCCCACACTTGTAATTTTATAATAAATATACTTCTCTTGGCTACTCCTTGGTACTCCTTGGCCCTTGGTACTTCTTGGCTACTCCCTGACCCCTGTAATCGACCTCGCGTAGACGCGTTCTTTTAAGCTTCAGGTTTAGCTTCTGCATTAGCTCTTAAGGTTCTGAAGTCTTGCAAAAAGTCAATTCGTTGAACGGTGGTGTCCAGTCCAGGTCTAGAAGGATGTAGGATTTCTTAATATGTTTTGAACAGTCAAAGGAGTGTGCTGTCGCATACACGATATCTACTTAGAAGAGGAAGAGGTACTTAGAAGAGGAAGAAGTACTTAGAAGAGGCTCAAGAGGGTTATACACTAAGGTACGGGGCTACCAGGGTACGAGTAACTTTAAGTTTACGCGTCAATAAACTTCATCATTCAACGTTCTTTTATCATTATTCATCATTCCGCACCATTCTCTCTACAATCTCGCTACGCTCGATTGTTGAGGTAGACCCTTGCAATTTATCGGCAATCCCTTTGTGGACGTCAACACTGTCAAATTCTGCTAAATCCCTTCGATGTGCATGTAAACATTCGCGTGCAATTTTCCAAAAGAAGTGAAATTCAACGAACATTTCACCAAACATTTGAGCGAAGCGAAATTGTTTGAATTTCAGTGTAATTTCTATTTCCGTAATTGTCTGTAATTGTCTGTAATTGTGGTAATTGTAATTGTTGTAATTGTCTGACGTACACTTGATCATGATTCTATTGTTTGTCCATTACCAACAATTTCGCTCCGCTCAATTGTTCTACATGATCATTCACAATATTGTTTATCTATATCGCGGCAAGTTCGCTTCGCTCATTGTCCGCTCTGTGGTATTGGTGCATTCACGCATTCGCTTCGCGAATGCTCGAATGCCTACAAATCTGAGTTAAACATAATATACGACGCCGCATCGAGCGTATCTACCCACGAAATAAAGTATTTTTGATCCAGCTGCGGTTTTGATCAAAAACACCAAACATCATGTTGGTTATATACTGTCAAAACTCACGAGCTTGGAACATATCGCCAGCTTACGAGGACAAAACACCCCAGTACTTCTCGGCATTGTAAGGACCGTCAGCCTTCCACAAGTCGTTGAAGGCAGTGAACAAGATAACGTCGTCACCGCAAACGCTCTGGATGGACTCGACAGCAGCCTTCTGGTTCTCCTTGGATGGGACAGCCTTGGAGTTGGAGTCACCCTTGGATGGCCAGCCGGACTCAGTAATCAAAACCTTCTTGCTACCACAGGTAGAAGCAACTCTCTGGATCTGCTCCAAGACCCACTTACCGGAACCAGAAGCAGCGACACCACCGTCAAAGAAAGCGTGGGCGTTAACGGCAATGTAGTCAGAGTGGTTACACAAGTCAGGGTTGTTGATAACGGCAATAAAGGTGTCGACGGAAACAACGTCACCGGTGTAACCAGCAGCCTTCAAAGCAGATCTACCAGTGCTAACGTACTGTTCAATCTGGGAGGTGGTGGCCTCACCACCGTTAACCAACTCATTTCCAATAGAAACGGTGTGGATATCGTCCCAAGAACCGTGGGCCTTGACGGCAGAAGCCAAGGTGGAAACACCAGAGGCAATGTTGGAGACATCATAGATACCAGCAAACACCTTCTGGGCCGAAGTCTTGGCAGACAAGACAGCGCCAACCTGGTCACAGTCGACACCGTACAATCTGATAATCTCGAAACCAGACAACTGCTTAATCTCAGACGCAATCTGAGAAGAAGACTTACATCCACCATCGTCAGAGTATGGCGAGTAGGTGATACCCTTGGAGCCACCGCTAAAGTTAGCCGAGCTGGAAGCAGAGGCAGAAGCAGAAGCACCAGCAGAAGCAGAGGCACCGGAACCAGAGGTGGAGACACTGGTGGAGGCGGAGGCCGAAGTACCAGAAGCACCAGCAGAGGCACCAGCCGAAGCAGCGGCGGAAGCACCAGCGGAGGCAGCAGCGGTAGCAGCAGCAGAAGCGGAAGCAGAGGCACCTGCACCGACAGTAACGTAGTTGACGTTAGTGACGGTAACAACTCTCTTTTCCTTGTGGTTGTGGTGCTGGTGCTCTTGCATAGGAGCAGCCATGGCGGAGGCCACGATGGCGGCGGTAAAGATCGACTTGAACAACATGTTGATTAACGAAAGTAGAATAACGAGGGTATTATCTGGGGATAGGATAAGGAACGACTGTAGAAATACCTGTTGTTTGTTCTGACGACAAAATTTTTTTCGGGGGGACGGTTAAATATAAGAGGAAATTTTTCGAGGGCGGATTTTTGGCGTTCGGTTTGGACTTTTTGCATTTCTTTGTTTTTCTGTTTGTGTTTACCAATTTCTTTTGGGTGTGCAGGATGTTCACGACGTCCAGATGGAGTAATGGAAGGGGTGGCACTCGCTCACTCACTCCTACTCCAATTGAGCCCAATTGAGCGAAGCGAAATGTAGGACTGAGGCAAGTCAGACAAATGAGTGACGAGACGAAAAGTTAGCCGATGTCGGTCACACAATCGAGCATCGGCTCACTCGAGACGAAAGAGTAGAAAGAGTAGAAATAGAGTAGAAAGAGGGGGGGCAGGAGTTGTATATTGTGGTAGGATGTGGTAGTATACTGGGTACACTGGGTACACTGGGTATTGTGGTACATTCTGGGATTGGGTAGCACTTTGTACAATCAGACTTTGAATATTGTTCCACATCTGCTGCGGTCAATTTACCTTTTCACATTTTGTGACTAAATATGGCAGGGGCGTTACACAATTTCGAGGGGATATCGGATCGCCAAGATGAGCCGCGATTGGTTGCGGATGAGGTGGTGGATCGAGGATCGAGGATCGAGGGTTGATCGCTCCAAGTTCTTAACATATTCTGAGCATCGAGAATCTGGCGTCAGATGGGCTTGATATCTGAAACAATCTTAGAATGTACATTCCCTAATTACACGTTGTGAAGAGGTGATGAGGGAGAAGGGGCGGTGCGTTTCAGAGAAGAGGGTATGTGTAAGAGAAGGGGGGATTACAAGAGGGAGATGGTGGATAACTAGGGATAGAGATGGTGGAAGAGGTGGAAGATGAGAGAGTCAAAAGAGAAAGAGGGAAGCCTATCGGAGAGAGGGACGGAGGCGGTTTAGAACGCATGTAACCTCAGCATCACCGAAAAGTGCGACTCGAGAAGCTTAATGGGAAGTTTAATTGGTACAAAAAGGGGAGGATGATTGATGGATTGGGAATAGCGAATAACGGGCGAGCGAATAACGAGCGAAGCGAGTTGTTCGCTGATCGAAAATAATATGTGTAGAGAGAAGGAGAGTAGTGACAGATTAGTGACAGAATGGTAAGAAAATAGTAAGAGAATAGAGAATAGAGAATAGAGACTACGGACTACAGAATAGAGAAAGAATAATGTACGAACAACTCGCTTCGCTCGTTGTTGTGAAATTCACAGTGCTCAAACCATGCAATTTGGTTTGGATACCGCGATGCATTGTTAAAGTTTAGTCACTAATCAACAAGACAACGGCAATGACGGATCGATCAGATCTACGCAAAACGTATTATCAACATGGAGGTAATATTTCATCTTTAGGTTTGATCGTGGATCTTTCCTAATGCGATCATGCCATGCGAACATGGTTTTTTGAAGGTTTGAGTTTATGGCCAAGGAGACATAAGGTTTGGTTGTTAGGGTCGCGTACGCGTACTAATCAACAGCGAACAGTATCAAACTACTGAGCGTAGCGAGATTGTTTGAGAGAATTGAGGAAAGAGTAATATAAAAGAGTAATGAGAAAAGTGTAGAATTGTGGAAGCAAAGAGTGTATCGAAAATAGTAGCGAATTAGGAAATTATTCATTGAGCAGAGTTGAGATCTTGAGATCCATTGAGAGAACAAAAGACTAGTGACTCAATTGGTCGAACAGGGTGCAACTCGCATATAACTCGCGTACAACTCGCATCCCGTTGTTCGATTGAAACCAGACCATCAAGACACTTCTTGAGTGAAATTGGATGAGAGTAACACATGTGTATGTGGACCTACAAAAAATATGAATGACAAGAAAATAAAGAACCTTAAGATGTAATTTAATAAGAATGAGTATTGCCAGTACGGTCACATGGAATAACCTTATTCACATTTATGGACTCATGGTGATTAGGCGTTTTATATGGCGTTTTAATAGGCTACACTTTTCTATCTGTTAGTCTATACAGTATTTTATACTCAATACTACACTCTCTTCTGCACCCTATTATTTCATCATCTACATTCTATATCTTGTCTGTTTACTTCTTACATCTTCTATATCTTGTATATCTACACTCTATATCTTGTACATCTACACTCTATATCTTCTATACCATCATCTTCTCATCACAAATCCGTCCATAGTCACATGACTGTGATCGTGATTTGATCACGTGGACGGTTGAAGGTGCAACGATGGACCACAGATAGAGGGGGAAATATGATAAGGTGATGAAAAATGAATGGTTGAGAAGATTAATTGGTGACATGATGAGAATGAGAGAATAAGAAGAGGCGAATAGGTGAATAGATGAAAAGAAGGAAGAGATGAAAATCAGAGAGTGAAAATTGTCATAATTTGAATAATTTCTGGAAATATCTAATTTTCTTAATCTAGTGGTTCTCATTAGTACTTATTCATTGGTCATTTGTTTTGGTCGTTTTAGTTGTTTTGATCGTTTTGATCGTTTGATTGCTGTAGTTCTATTCTATTCACCTCTCCTTAGTACTTGTAATAGTAAAATAGAGCAACATCGCTGCGCTCGTTGCTCTTTTTACTATTAGCCGATTTTGTTCACCCCGTTCCGAAATTTGCGATTAGATCGATCGATCCCTGAAAAACAACATGGCTCACGAGGACGAATACATCACCGTGGCCGACGCCGAATCCGACGCCGTAGACATTGAGGACGAGAGCGACGACGACGTGGACGTGGTCGAGGTCCCCAAACACAATGGTGTTCTTGTGGCGACTGATTTCGAGGAAATGGCAAAGAAGCTCATGAAGCCATTGGAAGGGTACCCCGTCAAAGCACAGGCCCATTACGTGTGGGAGATCGACAATTGGAGTGGATTGGTTGATGACAAGGTACGGTCTCCCACCTTTGAGTGTGGTGGGTTCAAGTGGAACATACTTCTATTCCCCCGCGGCAACAACAACAACAATATGCTTTCCATCTACATCGAGCCCCATCCCATAGACCAGGACGACGACTGGTTTGTGTATGCGCAATTTGGGCTTGATTTGTGGAATCCCACAAACCCTGCGGCCCATCTTTCTTCTGCTTCACGGTGTAGGTTCGACGAGAACCAAAGCGATTGGGGGTTCACTTCGCTCATAGATCCACGCGATCTTGCTTCAGGCAACTACCACCGGATTTCCAAGCCGATTTTGCAGAATAACAAGATGAATATCACCGCATACGTCCAGGTCATTGACGATACCACCGAAGTATTGGGCCACAATCTCGTGGACTACGACTCGAAAAAACACACTGGGTTCGTGGGACTCAATAACCAGGGCGCCACATGCTACCTCAATTCGCTTCTCCAGAGTTACTTTTCTACCAAGAACTTTCGTAAGTTGGTGTACCAGATTCCTGAGGTAAAGGCGCCAGGGAGTGGATCCGTTGCATTTGCACTCCAAAAGATCTTTTATCTTTTGAGCACATCGAACGACCCTGTGAGCACCATGGAGTTGACAAAGTCGTTTGGGTGGGACTCCAACGATGCGTTCACCCAGCACGATGTCCAGGAACTCAACCGTATTTTGATGGACAAACTCGAGATTGCCATGAAGGGCACCCCGATCGAGGGGCTGTTGAACGACGTGTTTGTGGGGAAAATGAAGCTGTATATCAAGTGTGTCAATGTGCCCTACGAGTCGTCGAGAGTGGAGGATTTTTGGGATATCCAGTTGAATGTCAAAGGTTTCCGCAACCTCAAGGAATCTTTTGAGAATTATATCGAAATAGAGATGTTGGACGGTGAAAACAAGTACCAGGCAGGCGATGAGTACGGGTACCAGGACGCAAAGAAGGGTGTGGTGTTTGAGTCTTTTCCCCCGGTGTTGCACCTCCAACTCAAGAGATTCGAGTATGACTTTATGGTGGACGATCTTGTGAAAATTGATGATTTCTACGAGTTTCCAGATAGTATTGACCTCCTGCCGTACCTCGATGCGGACCTTCCTGCTTCGGTACGTGACCAGGACTGGACTTACAAGCTCCATGGAGTGTTGGTGCACCAGGGCAGTATATCGAACGGACACTACTATGCGATGATCAAGCCAAGTGGGAAGGATGCCTGGCTCAAGTTTGATGACGATAAGGTGTTGAAGGCGCTCCCACACCAGGTGTTCAAGGAGAACTTTGGGGCCAATGAAATCACCCAGGATGAGTTTGCTAGAATGACACGGTCCGAGCAGCAGGAAAACCTTATTAGAAGAGTGACCTCCGCATACATGTTGGTGTACTTTCGCGAAAGTGAGTTGGAGCAGGTGTTACCAGATGAAGATACCATCACCGAAGCCATTTCGAAGCATATCCCTGAACAGATCAACTTTGAGATTGAGGAGCGCCGGCGCATTGAGAAGGCTCGCCAAGATGCTCTTTACTACACCAATGCCAAGTTCATTACGCTGAACACACTCAACAATTTCGGGGGGTTCGACTTGGCGTTGGATGCTACCAACCCAAAGCTCTACGACGAGTCTTTGGTGAACACTGCGGCAGACCCTGTGGTGGTCAAGGTGCGCAAGGACGACCCGTTTGCACAATTGTACAAGGAGATTGGAACAAGACTCGGGTACTTTGAGGGTGCGCTGCTCGACGATATCAGAGACGCGTACCTCGAGGAAAGACTTCCGTTTAGATTGCTCACAACCACACACAGAATGAACCTGTCACAGAGGGTCGACAAGAGCGTGCCTGTGGAGATGCTTGAGTCGTCGATCATTGATGTTTATTACAAGTGCTTTAACCGCAAGTTTAACGAGATGGTTTATTTTGTTGAGGAGTTTTCCAAGGAAATAACGGAGGTTAACAAACAAGAAAGTAAGGAGATTTCTCCTGCCGAGTTTGACTTTGAGACAGTGGCGAAAAAGATAGAAAGTAGTGGTGGAGGCATTTATGGAGGTCCTTCATTCGATGAATCTACCCATATTTTGGTATTCCTCAAGTACTTTGATCCTGTTCTGCAACAATTGAGGGGGTTGACCCACGCTTTGGTCAAGAAGACTGCGCCTATAAAGCTGCTTGTGCCTGAAATCAATGCACTTTTGGGGTTCCGTGACGTCAAGTTGAGTTTGTACGAGGAGTTGTCCCACGTCAAGATCGAGCCCTTGGATGTCGAGCGCACGTTTGAAAAGCAAGAGTTGAGCACGGGTGACATTATTACTGTCCAGGTTGCGGACTCTGTGGAGCTCGCAGGCACAAAGAAGTTCAAGACGGCCATTGACTACTACCGGTTCTTTTTGACCCGAATGCACATTCTGGTTCTGCCTCAAAAGGGCGATGCCGCGCCGTTTGATTTGTGGGTGTCGACCATCTACACATACGAGGAAGTTGCCAGTGAGATTGCTGCAAGAATAGGGGACGTGGACCCGAGTTACTTGCGCTTATTCTTTGTGAGTAATGGGGTGAGCTACCCACTCAAGAGCAATGTGCCGTTATCGCAGTCGTTTTCCAAGACGTGTCATGCCAACCAGATATTTTCGTTTGAGTACTCTGTGTTGAAGATGAAGTTGGTGGAGTACGAGAACTTGAGGACCATCAAGATCAGCTGGATGACCAACTTGTTGACGTACCAAACGTACGAGTTTTTGATCCCGCGCGACAGCACGGTGCGCGAGCTCATTGCCAAGTTGATTGACCAGCTCGAGATCCCGGAAAAGGAGCACAAACACATCTTGGTATGGGGGGGAAAGAGCCACAAGTACAAGGATTTGCTCAAGTTTGAGAGCTCAATAGAAACGGTCGACGAAAACATTGATTTATACGCGGGAGTTTTCCCTGCCGAGGTGGAGATCTTGGCTACCCATGACTTGATTCACAGGTATGACAATAGTCCTGTCAAGTTACTGGATCTTGATGACGAGTTCAAGAAGGAGGAATTGACGATTGCAACCAAATTGTCGAAGGAGTTGAACATTATTCCAGCTTTTCACTTTTACAAGAATAGTAGCTACCACCACGGAGTGCCGTTCTTATTCCCTGTGTACAAGAACGAAACTTTTGATGTTCTCAAGGAGAGAATTCGCAAAAAGTTGGGCGTTGGAGCACAGGCTTTTGAGAAGATACGGTTTGCGTTGGCAGACAGCGCGGACAAGGGCTCGTACTTGGATAGCAGCAATAACGATATGGTGCTTTTTGATGAGATTGGGAAATTGGGCTCGAGTATTTCGCTTGCGTTGGATCACCCTGATAGAAGTCCTCGTCGTCAGACACAGTTTGATAAGGGGATTTCTATAAAGTAGACGAACGATTCCTCATGGAGCGAAGCGACATGAGGAGAGTGATGATACTCATGGAGCAAATGGAGCGAAGCGACATGAGTGAGAAAGAAGAGTACGTATGTGCGACGACGGAGTGGTTAAAGTGATGATAAAGAATGAACGAGAGTTATGACGACAAGTAGATAGTATTACGGGAGTGAGTTACGATCAATATCAGTTGATAGCTGGGTAGAGTTTATTGCTGTTAGTATATACGCAAGAGAGATTAGTGAAAAGTGTAGAAGAAGCACGAGATGAGCGAAGCGAATCGAGTGCGCGAATCAGTGAGCGAATCAGTGAGCGAATTGAGAAAAGAGTGAGATTGAGAAAAGAGAATGAGAACATACTTTTATCATTAGCCTACTTTCACGAATCTCTACTCTCCTGAATCTCTAGTGCCCCTAGCATAGATTCGCTTCGCTCATCTATGTTTAGAATCATACAAAAATCAACAGCTTTAGCTGTTGATTTTTCATCATATTACCCTTATTACCCTATATCATATCATACGTTACCCTCACTCTCAGCGATTGCCTTTCTGATATCAGTAGAGCTTAGCTTACCCTTCCAGTTGTTTTCATCTGACGAGTCCTCTCCTCCAATCACCTTTATTGAAACCACATTCAACTCTGTAAACCCCGCCTCCTTCCTGATATTATTCACATAATCCCCACCCTTCTTTGATTCCTCACTCAACACGAGTGCCTCGATTTCCCCAAGGTACCCAGCCGGCCCACACACATCGTTGATGGTGTAAATCACGTACCTCAAGTGGTCTTTCCAGTCGCGGGAGATCATGGCCAAGAAGCGCGTCACACTGGCCTGTCTCTGTGCAAACAGCTCGAGGTGCTGTGCGTACTTTTTGTTCTTGAGCAACTCGGGCCCTGTGATCCCCACAATCAATGTTTTGGTAGTGAGAAACACACTCATCGACAAGAGAATCTTGTGTCCGTCATGGATATGGTCGAAAGTTCCCCCAACGGCGGTTATGTCGTAGTTTTGCTTGGATCCGTGTGCGAAGTTTGCTGGTCGGAGATCCACCTCGATTTCAACTGTTGCGGCAACGGAGGTGCGCTCACCTTTTGCTTTGAATACGAATGTGTGGGGGACTTGGGACTTGTTGAATAAGACATTGATGTCAAAAGTGTAGTCGTAGATGGTGCTGGCGATGGTGCGGGTGGAGTTGTATAATGAGGATAAGACGCCATTGAGCAGCACGGAGTCTGGGATGGGTTGATCGATTAGAATGTCGATTCCCTCAAGGCCTTTAGTTTCATGGGTAAGGATTGTTTGTATGAGGGGAGTGTAGTTGGTGGTAAGGGGGGAGCTTACCACGATTAATGGGTGCATAGTTCCAGAATGAGTCCAGAATGAGCGTAGCGAATTCTGGAGAAAAGAGTACAATTGAGTGCAGCGAAATTCTGGAGAAATGAGAGAATCACAGAATCACAGAATTGAGCACAGAATTGACAGAATTGAGCGCAGCGAAATTCTGGAGATCAAAGAACCTCGAATTGAGAGAAAGTGAAGAAAGTATGTCATTCTATGAAAAAAATTGCTCTATAATGCTATTTACAGTTATATACATGATCATGTCTGGACCTTGGTATCCTCAATCGAGTGATTCTTCTTCTCATCCTCATTCTTCTTCTCAATCTCCTTCTTCTCATTCTTATTCTCATCGTTTATCTCCTTCTTTTCCTTTTTATTCTTCCTCTCTTTCTTCTTCCCCTCCCCATTCAACTCTATTATTCCCTCTCTATCTCTCCCCAAATGCTGATGAATCAATCTTGTATGAGCCTTCACCTTTTCATCAACTGCCGAGTCATGTCTCAGCAACTTCTTCAACAACCTGATCGCATTAAACAACCTCGAGTATTCCTTATGGTCCTTGATATGGTCCCCCAAATACGTCAAAGAAGTCTCAATATCAGTAAACGACAATTTATGGGAAAAGTCAATCAATGGCTTTGGCTTGTACGCCAATATACCAGCTTGTACAATGGAGATATGGTGTTCCAACTTCTGGGCCTCCTTCATTTCGATCCACGAACTATCGAGAACCTTTTTCACAATCTTGTTGAAGGAGTCGATAAAGATATTGGGCAACAAGTACTTGGACTGGTCGAACCTCGACTCGTAAACCACCAAAGTGTCCATGAACTTGGCCACTGTCGGGAGGAAATCGCTAAGCTGCGCATGACTGATGGCTTTCTTTGGTGCATTGTTTGCGAAACGCCCCTCTTTTTTATCAATGGTGATACGGTTGTAGTTGAGGTCATGGAAGTAATGGATATCGGTCACCAAACTAGAGAAAATCACATCCACAGTCCGTAACCTGGGCTCGAGAACAGTGCCAACGTTTAATGACGGGTTTACCAAGCACGCAAAGATATCGGTGATGGTGCGGCTAGAAGTGTGGCCCTTCGACTTTTGTTCATTCAACATGTAAATAAACTTTTCCACCAAAGAAATGTCGACAATTTCATTGTTGGGCAGTTTCACAAGTTTCTTGGACTTGGTCTCAAATGGGACAGGATAAAGGACCTGATCTTGAAGTTTTATTCCTCCCCATTTACCTAAAACGTACCAGATTGCAGCCACCAAATCTTTTTTCGCACCCAAATTGATCAAAATATCGAAGACATTCATCAAGAGGAACTTGTTGATGGGTTCTTTATAAAGCTCTTCTCCACGCACCACCAGCCTTGCTCTTTCATATGGCGTTACACGGGTAAAGGAAACCAAAGGTTCTGGGGTGAGGTTGGAAAGATTCTTGGATTTTGGAGGAAATACAACATTTGGGTTGATGGTTTGTCTGTCGACATCAGATACCGACAAGAGTTCTTTTTCATCTGTTTCTTTACCTTCATTCTTCCCTCTTTCTTTTCTATTTTCTCTCTTTTCTCTTCCCTCCCTCCTTCTTACTGCCCCCACCCTTTTATTAGTAACCTGTTTTACCAACGGATCAACAGCAACATCTCCCAACATGGCATCTATCTCAGGACACCAAATCCTCAAGTATTTCAACGCATTCTGGTTGTAGAGATAATGGGACGAATTCACATCCATTCCCGTTCCACTGGCTCCATACACCAAGCACCCCACAAAAACAGACACCAATTGCGGGTCCACCACCAAAAGTGGTTCCCTGGCCTTTTTCCTATACTCCTTCTGCACAAGAGCATCACTATTTGGTTCTGGAACCTTTGGAGGGTGGGCCAAAGCAAGGGACTTTTCCATGATGATTTTGGCAGTCAGCACCAAATTGGCATGATTCTCCAACAATGCCAATGTTTTTGCATCCGATGAAAGAGAGCGGTCTTCTTTGATGGCAGTTGCCTTTGATTGGGCGTATTTCCGGAGGCCGTTCAAAAAGATGGTGAATGTTTGTGAATCTGCCGCAATCTCGTTTTCCGTCAAGAGATCAAAGAAATCCCACGCATATACTTGGTCGTCCTTGAAGTTTTTTACAAGCACACTCAAACACGCATTGAAATGTTCCACATCGCATGCCGGCATCCTAGCAGCCAGGTACCCCAAAAGTCTATAAGGTTCGTGTTTGGCAATGTCCTCCTTCCCCTTATTCTTCACCTTCTCCTTCTTCTTACCCCCCCCTATTTCTTTGCTTTCCAACCTACTTAAAGGAACTGTACGTGGGGTATTTCTCTCATTCCACCTCTCCACCGACTCCTTCCAAGAATTGAACAATGATACACACTTTTCAGCCAAAGTGTTGGAAACCCCCCCCCATTCCGAAGCATTTGCTATCCCATTAAATAGGATTATGTATGTGTGTGAGTTCGGGGCCACCCCCCATTTTCTTCTTGAATTGTACAATCTGAGTGCCCCGTCCACATCTCCTTTTTGGAGCTGCCATTGCATGATGGAATTCATGGCCACAACTCCATTTTCTCCCGCGTACCGTGCCAACTGAGTTGCCCTCGTTGGATTTGCATCGATCTCGAGAAGACGTGCTGCTTTGGAGGTGGTAGCAAAGGAATCCCCAATGGTCTTGAGGTCTGCACCCACCAACACTTGGGTGAGTTTGGTGAGAGTGGGGGACTTTCCAGAGTATTTGGATAGAAGGTCCAAGTTCTGGAAGAGGGTACGGGAGGTTTTGGAGGAGATGCCGAGGTCTTGGGGGTGGATGGAGTGCACATTGATGATTTTTCCGTCTTGATCTTGGATCATACACTCGCTGTATTTGGACCTGATGATGTGCGAGCCGAGTTTCTGATGTCGTCTTTCTTCATCAAGCTGGGACTTGGGGAGTTTGGGGGGGCGAACGATTTCGCCGGATTTTATAAAGTGGTGGAGTTTGTTTTGGACAGAGCGAAGGCGGTTCATCACAACTGAACGAATGAAACAACTGAGCGAAGCGAAGTTGTTGAATGAGCGAAGTTGTTGAGTAAAGTAGTTTTAGGGTAGGTTTACTATTAGTTGTAGTATTAGTATTAATAGTAGTGGTACTAGTAGTAGCAGTAGTAGTATTAGTATTAATAGCAGTGGTCTAAGTAATGGTTATAGTAATAGTAGTATTAGTAGTATTAGTAATCGTAGTGGTAGTACTAAATAATAAGACCAAACAATAGTAGTACTAGTATAGCAGTAGAAGTAGTAGGATTAGTAGAGTGTAGTAGCAGTATAGATACCAATTAACTACAATAATCGCGCTGCGCTCGATTATTGTAGATTCATCTCATCTCGAAAAAATATGGACCCACAACCCTACAACCTAGGCCTCCTCCAACCCCTCCACAGCAAACGGTGGCAGCAAACACGATGGCATGAACTCCGACGCTCAATTGAGGCAGTCATTTCTCAAGATGCCTCGATTCAAGAAATTTCGGTGAATTTGTTTAGGCTCAACATCATAAGAGGCCAGGCCCTTCTCATACACGCGCTCATGGAAGCCCAACTTAAGCGCCCCGACTCGATGCGGTACGCTGCGATTGCCGCTGTGATCAACTCCAAGTTTGGGGAGTTTGGGCGGCGGCTTGTGGTGCAAGTTGTGCTCCAGTTCCGCAAGAGCTATATGGGCAACAACAAGGCTGTGTGTATTCTGTCGAGCCAGTTTCTCGCGAGTTTGGTTGCACAGCGTGTGGTGAACGAGATATTGGTGCTCCAGGTGTGCCAGCTCGTGTTGGAAAAGCCGTCGGACGACGGCATCGAGGTGGTGTACGAAATACTCAAGATTGTGGGGGCCCACCTTGCGGAGAATTCTGGGACTGCACTCGGGTTGATTGTGGACAAATTGCACGATATAGCGAGGGGAGACGCTTTGGCGTTGAACAAGTCGTATAACTTGGTGGAAATCGTGAGGAAACGGGGGGGAGTGTTTGATACAAAGGTGTACGATGTGTTGGAGAGAGAGGATGTGGTGACACATTTGGTGGAGGTGACGGTGAGTGAAAAGCCAGTGCTGTTTGTGTTTGAGTATGATGAGTATTATGAGAGGAATGAGAGGGAGTACGAGGTGATACGGGGGGATATATTGGGAGAGAGAAAGGGGGAGGAGAATGAGAAAGAAGAAAGGGAAGATGAAAAGAAGAATGATAAAGAAAAGGGTAGAGATGAAAAAGAGAATGAAGGGAATAATGGAAAAGAGAACGGAGAAAAGGAGCATAACGAAGAAAAGAAGGAAAACCTTATAGACACTACGCAGAAAGCTACTTTGGAACAGCAGAAAAATGTGTACCTCAACATTATGTCATCGATGTCAGCTGACGAAGCAGTCCACAAACTAGTGAAACTCACACGAAATAACCTCAGTGAAGACTTGGTTGCAGATATGGTCATCAAGTGCTGTTTACAGGAAAAGACCTACTCCAAGTTCTTTGGGGCAGTGGGCGAAAAAATGTGTGTGCTCAACAGGCAGTGGCCCGAGATATACACGCAACTATTCAAGAAGTATTATGGGGAAGCGGACCAGTTGGAAAACAACTCGATACGCAACCTCGGCAAGTTTTTCGGTCACTTGTTTGTGACGAAGCGGCTCAAAATTTCTGAGGCATGGGACGAGATAGTGCTCACAGAAGAGAGCACCACGGCAGCCACGAGGATCTTGATCAAGTTTATTTTCCAGGAGATGATTGAGGAGGAGGGTGCGGCCACGGTGAAGAAGATGGTGCAGGGGTCGTACGGAAGCACCAATGGGATATTTCCTGTGGAAAACGTGACTTTGCAAGATGCGGATCGGATTCGGTTCCTGATCAATTACTTTACGGCAATAGGATTGGGAGTGTTGACGGAGGATATGAGAGGGGTGTTGAGGGGATTACCGAGTCCAGTAGAGAGGGGGAGGGAGAGAGGGATGAGTAGATCGAGTAGGTCTAGATCTAATAGTTATTCGAGGAGTAGGTCTCCTAGGAGGTAATGAAGTAATGAACAGGGAATATGGATGTCGATTCACATGAGACATGACATGATATGAATATGAATGTAGTCATGTTACATAAACATGAGAGCGTATGTTATGCACATTCACATGAAGAGCAGAATGTAGGCGTTCACATGAACGTACTAACATTCATATTGACATGAATGTAGTAGTAACATTCATATTGACATGAACGTACTAACATTCGCATTAACATTCACATTAACATGAACGTAGGGATCATTCACATTACCAGAACGTAGTACTACCATTCACATTGACATTCACCTTAATTAATATGAGGTTGAAGTCAACATTAGCATTCCATAAACAGTAACATTGAAATGACGAGCCCATCAACACTAGACATTAACTTCAATTGATATGACCTCAACATGAATTCATGTTAACTTCAGCATTCACATTAAATTCACATCAACATTAACACTGAAATGAGCCCAACATTCACATCCAACGTACATTCACATTGAGAGTACCATTCACTCATGGCTGAAATAACATGACGTTAGAATTCAAATCAACGCTATGAACACTCATTAATTCACATTAATTCACATTGACACTCATGTGGACATGGGTTAACATTCACATTAACATGAAATTAACAAACCATAACCTTTAGGCTAGCATCACATTCACATAACAGTATCGTGACGTTTACTCACATAGAACTTCACATCAATATGAACATTTGAACACGAACAATTGACCTTATTCATGACATCTCAACACATGAGCAAGCGAATGTGTTGCTCATGTGTTGGTTCTGATTCAGTCATATGTTGACACTCCAATTTGCTCCTCATGTATTGCTTCTGATTGCCTTCGGCTCTTCTGGGTGGTCGACAGTTGAACTAGTTGACCTTCGAAGTGTAGTTGTGGGGAGGCATTAAAGCATGTTCATCATGCTATTAGGTTCCCGCGTAGAAAAACATAGATTTGCGAGCACAGATTTGCGAGCAATCTATCTTTTACCTCATTTCACCTTCCACGTAGATTCGCATAGATTCGCTTCGCTCATCTATGCTCTCTGCTTGCTCGGACATATCGGCCGCAAACAACACAAAACTCCGAGAATGATCCTCACGTGAGAGATGACTCCACGGGTAAAGTCGGGACAAAAAGAAAGGTGGACAGATGTACAGAAGGTTCACATCCACCGTTAGTTCATCTAGTATTTGCAGTAGACATTACTCTCTAACTCTCTTTACTCTGTTACTCATACTAATACTTAGTTTCTTTAATACTTGGTTTCTTTCGTACTACTCATGTTCGCTTCGCGAACATGAATACCCACTTAGAAACCACCAATTCATCATCCGAATTTTCAGTCGCGTGGCAGCCAATAAGAACGCCGGTGTTGATAATTTGTCGCACACAAAAACGGTTGATACGAATATAAAAGGAAGGATTGCTCTTGAATTTTTTCGGCACTCACATTACAATATGCCAGCTCCATTTGAAAAAGGATCCGAGAAGAAGGGTGCCACTTTGTTCAAGACCAGATGTTTGCAGTGCCACACCGTTGAGGAGGGTGGCCCACACAAGGTTGGTCCAAACTTGCACGGTGTGATGGGCAGAAAGTCTGGCCAGGCTGAGGGTTTCTCCTACACCGACGCCAACAAGAAGAAGGGTGTCACTTGGGACGAGCAGTCCTTGTCTGACTACTTGGAGAACCCAAAGAAGTACATTCCAGGTACCAAGATGGCTTTTGGTGGTTTGAAGAAGGCCAAGGACAGAAACGACTTGGTCACCTACTTGGCTAAGGCTACCAAGTAAGCATGCATATTTATTAGATCATTGTTTGCTCATGTAAATACAGGTTAAGGTTAGGGATGTAGACCACTCCAACGAGCGAAGCGAGTTGGAGTGGGATGATTGTAGATCGTGACTAGACAATGACTAGACAATGACTAGAGTCAATTGTGAGAGTCAATTCGAGACTCAATTGACTGACTATCAGACTTGACATTGACTAGCAACTACATTGACTAGCGACTACATTGACTACAATTGACACCACAATCTCGCTTCGCTCGATTGTGGTGATTGTGGATTGTTGCTGCGGAAAACAATCGTGCGAAACACTTTCCTATTTGATGCACATTCTAGCCAGTCAGAGGTGATTGATTAATCGACCGAAAAGCATAAAATAAATAAACAACTAGAGATAAATGGGAATATTTGTAGAGATGTTGATACTACACTGTTGGAGATGGTACTGACAAGGTACTAAAGATGCGTTGAAGAGGAAGAGTTGAAAGTGCAAGTATAGTGAAAGGCTGAAAATGATTAAAGGTAGGAAGTGTACTTTAGATTGAAGAAGTTTGTGACCTCCTTTTGATAATGTTGAAGCGAATCCGAGTTAGTTTGGCATTTTACGTTGAAGGTTGAAATTTTATGTTGTGTCTTGTGTGAAGAATTTGAAAGAATTTGAAAGAAGTTGGGGTCTCCGAATCAGCCGTACGCGAAAATTTCCCGGGTGCAGTCACTTTTTCCAGCTTCAGTCTGAATTCTGTATGAATTGTCCTAACTATGAAAGTTTCATCAAGAGTAGGTTGCAAGAGTGGAGACTTATGGTTATTTATCAAGTTCGATCGTAATGGTATTATTAAGTGTCTGTTTAACTCTGACTTAGACACTTAAGTGTCAAAGTAAAAAATTCCAAGTGTCTTCAAAATTCTAAATGCCTTCAATAGTCTAAGTACTTAACTGCCGTGTCTTTCAGTGTCTTTATCTTGAGTAATTGAACAATCTCGCTTCGCGAGATTGTTCAAGATATTCGCTCTTAAAGACAATTTCGCTACGCTCAATCGTCTTTCGTCTTTTTTTCATGGACAACATACAAGTACCCGTTGAGGTTGATCCCACCGAAGATACCGAGTGGAACGACATCTTGAGGGCCAAGGGAATCATCCCCGAGCGCCCCCCCTCCCCCACCCAGGAACTCGAGGAAGCTCTTGATGCCGCGGTCAAGAGACAGCACGAAAACCGTCTTGAGAACAAGGATCTCGAGGAGTTGGACGAGTTGGAGGACGATGAGGACGAGGACTTTTTGAACTTTTACAAGCAGAAACGCATGGAGGAGTTGAAGAAGTTGGGCGAGAAGAAAAAGTACGGTCTGGTGATGCCCATCAACAAGCAGGAATACGAGGCAGAGGTGACCAAAGCATCGCAAGACTCATATGTCTTGGTGCACTTGTCGCTCCAGTCAAGTGTGCAGAGTAGGCTACTTTCATCGCTATTTGTGAGACTAGCACAAAAGTTTCCCGAGATCAAGTTTTGCGAGATTCCGGGCAGTCGGTGTATTGAGAATTATCCTGATTCAAACTGTCCTACTTTGATCATCTACCACAAAACCAATGTGGTGAAGCAGTTCATTACATTGACGCAGTTGGGGGGGAACGACACCAAGATCAAGGACATAGAGGCTGTGCTTGTGGAGTTGAATATCGTGGACTTTAGCGACCGCAGGTTGACGGTGAATGAGGAGGGGGATGATGATTTGGAGGAGGAGAGGAAGTTGAGGTTTGTCAAGAAGTCGTTGAGGGGGAGGGAGGAGGATGATGATGAGGACTTTTTTGACTAAACAATGAAGAAAAATTGAGAACAATTGCGCGAAGCGAAATTGTTCATTGATGCAATTGTTCATTGATGGTCAAGTGTTGAGTTGTTGCTCAATTGTTCATTGATGCAATTGTTCATTGATGGTCAACTGTTCATGATGGTCAATTGTTCACTGATGGTCAATTGTTGAAGTCACTCAATTGTTGAAGTCACTTGTTGGAAGTAATTGTTACCCTCTTAAAAGTCATTGTTCGAACATTCTTCACTTAGCGTTGCTCAATTTTCAGAAAACGAGCATTTCTCTGCTCAATTGTTGTCATGTTCTCATGGATGGTAAATTGTTCATTAGGTGAGGTGAAAAATTTCACTGTCGTTGTTCTATGCCAAAGGACAATTGATGTCTCTAGAAAAACTGAGCAAAGTGAAAGATTGGCGAAGTGTGATTGAGAAAAGTTGAGCAGTGGGTCATTGTTCATAATCAATTGGCGTGGTTATTTTTCAATGGTCAAACGTTCAAATGTAACAGTTGAGAACAGTTGAAAACAATTGAGAACAATTGAAAACAATTGAGCGAAAAATGTTCAAACGTCAACTCATCTGGCCATATATGCTCAAACTTGTTCGATGTTGGAAGATTAGTCACTCCTCATTCGTTTCATGGGAAGAATTTTTATAGACCCCATACACAATATTTGATAGGCTGTGTAGACTCAATTTTACTCTAGTTAATCTTCACTTATCTTTACATACTCATCAAACACTGCTCAGCTGGTTGCTCAGCTGAATTGCTGAGTAACACTCCTCCAAGTAATCAGTCCAGCGATCAGTCCATCGAATGATCACTCATGATCACTTGTTCACTCCGCTCACATTCGTTCACGTTCGCTCTGTCAACTTTTCTTTTCATGTTTACCAATTACCAAACCCATTCAGTATATAATATTTTCATGCCCCTTCAAACAGACCCCTTCAACAGTTAACACAAACATCAACCCTTCAACTCAATATTTTTCGTAGTAAAGTAGTGCGAATGAGGGTGTAATTGAAAAGAAGGATGAGAGGAAGAAGAGACGGGAGGGAGGGAAGAGCGGAATGAGGAGGATGACGGAATTGGGAAGGATGTGACAGGATGACATTTCTAACCCTTGACACGGTGAAACGTCTTTCATTTTGAAACCCTGCAAGGTGGTTTCAATTTGAAACCAGAGGGATGAGCACTAGATGAGCAAGCACTAGATGAGCAAGCACTAGATGAGCGAAGCGAGTCTAGTGCGAAAGTAAAAGAAAGTAAAAGAAAGTAAAAGGAAGTAGAAAGAAAGTAGAAAGAAAGTAGAAAGAAAGTAGAAAGTTAATAGAATCTATAAATCTAAAGAAGCTAGAGTAGAAAGAAGTAAATAGAAAAGTTTGTAGTTAGTAAGTTAGGAAACTCCCAAATTCTCTTTTGGCTGCGAATGACCTGGACTGAGGTGGACTAGAATCAAGAGCATGGAAAAAAGGATGTAGGAGTGATAAAGTGGAGATACAGAAAGTTAAAGTGCCAAGACCGATTACCAGTTTAGTACTCCAAGTTTCGGTTATGCTTGTTCTGTTATGGTGAGTTGAGTTGCTACAGTATGGGTTGGGGAGTTGCATGAGTTGATACAGTGTGGCCATGGGTTGCTACAGTGTAGGTTGTATGAACTTGCTACAGTGTGAGTTGATACAGTGACGTTGATGCATGTTTGAGCAGTTTTTGAGCTTGAAAATTAGTACAGCTTGAGATGGGGAACATGTGAACATTTTCCATTAGGAAAGTTGATTCAAAGTTGATTAACAAAGTTGATTAACAAAGTTGATTAACAAAGTTGATAAACAAAGTTGATTAACATTAGCGATATTAGCGAAAGTTGATTAGCGAAAATTAACATTGGAACGAACAATTGAGCGAAGCGAAATTGTTCGTCGATCCTTCATGCAACTCGTGATTATTAGCGACGTTTTCCCTGAAAATAGTAATGAAACCTCGGCAGGCTGTGCTGATACATATAGCACAGAAACCCTTAAAACGCCAAAATACTCGGAAAGGTAGAAAAGTCGCTCCTTTGGATACACTGAAACAAGCGGAGAGCCTCCAGCCACGGCGCATGCTAGTCGGTCCAAAGGACAAAGGGCCATTTGCACGCAATTTGAGATCCCAAAGATGGATGGCCTGGTTTCATGTCTCGTCTTTTTGGCCGCCCGTAATTTTAAAGTTTCGCTAGTTCACTCACTAGATGAGCCGAATCTAGTGAGTATGAACCTGAAAACTAAGAAGCTAAAGCTAAGAAAAGAAGTAAAAAGTGAAATAATATTGAACAAGTGGAAGCTTAGATTCTATATCTTTATCTGATCTAAATCTTTTCTTCTTTATCTTCCATTCTTCCTACTCTATTCTTATTCTTCCTACTCTTTCTATTCTTCCTACTCTATTCTTTCTACTCTATTCTGTCTTCTATTATCATATTATCTTTTATTCGTTTTATTGTCTCACAAATCGTACGTTTGTGTCAGTTTACAATTATCGTCTAGTGCATCGAAATTAGGTTACGGAGCGAACAAGCAATGAACATGAGACAGTCGGGGGGTTTTTATATGGGTGATGATCCGCACTTTCAGGCAACAACCTGATAAGCATGTCCCTCCAGCCAATCAAGACGGGCTGGGAAAAGTTGAGGTGCACCAAACGCCAAAGCATCCAGAGCCTACAGTCCCAAATAGGCAAGTATAAAGATTCCCGGCAGTCCAAGGCCGAGCTCAGGGAGGCCAAATCGGAGCCCAGATTGGGGCCCGGATCGCCCAAGCGGTACCAGGAGTACCGGTACTCGCTGTCCAAGGAGTCCGACGACTACAAGTCGTCCAACTTGCAGGATTCCAAGGACTCGCGCCGGAATTCTCTGTGGACATGGAGGGACTCCAGGAACTCCAGGAACTCCAGGAACTGGAGAGATTCGAACGAGGTGGAGGAGCACAGACGGTGTCTGATTTTCTTTGAGCATGCGATTCTTCTCTTTGGCCGGCCCACCGAGAGCGAGGAGTACCTCGCGGAGATGAACAACGACGACTACCGGCCGTTCTACACGGAACGCGGCCGCAAGAAGTCGCGCATGCAAAAAATCAAACGCAAATTGCGGCCGTCCGCTCCCAAGAAAGAGCAGATGGTGGACCTCTTCTCAAACCTCTTCTCCCGTGGCCGCATCGCGGACAAACCCACGGTGGACGTCGGCCAGCTTCTGCATAAAAATAAAAAGTTATTGAAGAAGCACCGATTCAGCTGGACCAGCGCCAAAAACCCGTCGCCTGTTCGCGAGCGCGTGAACCTCCTTGCCAACGAGGACACCGAAAACGATTTACAGGTTCACAACGTCAACAGCCCCGGGGTCAACATCCAGGCGTTTGACGAGCAGCTCTCTGCGTACTTGGCCAGTGAAAATACTTTGGTGGGCAAGTCCCTGAAACCCTTTGCCCCACGCCCACCTCCACCGTTGCCCAACTCCCATCCCCCGAGCCCCCAACTGCTTGCGTTGTCCACAGACATCACCATATGTCCCTCGGACCCCCCATCGGGCGGCAGAAGAGAGGAGACCATCGAGTACTGCATCTACCCCGACGACGAACTCGACACAGACGACTTGATCGAACTCCTCATCGAACCACAGGGGATCAGCGACGTGGAGCTGGAGTACGAAAAGTGCTTCGACCTCAAGTACGACACCTTGAAACGCTACGACTTGAAGGACGACAGGGCGGGGCTCAGCGGGTTCACCATGTGTATCAAGGACTCGGTTCTTTTGGAGGACGGCGAGTACACCGCAGACGAGTCGGACATCGAAAGCGACAACGAACAGACGATCGTCTTGGCATAGTCTTCTCTATTGTATTATAACAAGCACGGCTTGTGGCATTGGCTGCGAAAAAAGATTCATGCAGTACCTGCATTTGTGCATGATTGATTTGCATTGTGATTGTGAGATCTAGGAGTAGCATAGTTATAGTCTCCTGGTGAGGAAAGTAACGATGTATTATAAACCTGTAGACACGAGCTAAGCGAGTGTCGTAATGTTACATGGAAGCAAGTGTTGCTCGAGTGGCCGAACAGTTTTTTACACATGAGCTTCGCTCATGTGTAAATAGAAAACAAGCAAAACTACAGCTACCAATAAGTTTGTCGTAGAATCGTCTGTTGGGATGACAGCCCATTCTCGTAGAACCAGTCCTTTCTGTTCATTTTTTGTGGTACTGCGTAAACCTCATACCTGCTTACCCCTACCAAAAACCAGGTTCCCATTCACTTTTGGTAGCTATGAAGGTGTGAATGTGTTTATGTGCGTATATGAGAGTCTGAGAATTAGTATGCAGTAGTGGGGACTTCGCATGGCGGAGCAATCAAAGTTCGTGTTGGGAGTATCGGTATGCAAATTACGCATGAGTTTCACTATTTTGTACCTTCCTTGTTTGAAGTGACCAGTCCATGGTCACTTCACTAATACAAGTGGCTAATGACTGGATGGTGTTCTCGCGTGAAGTTGTATCAACTTACATGTTGGAAGTTTCATGGTCAACTTTTCTCAATGCCCTTAAGGGCTGCTATGTGCTCACATGCTAATCTGTTCACATAACGAGAGGGCTAAAGTTCAGCATGGTTTGCCTCTTTTTGGTAGTGTACTGCATTTGGCTTTGCCTGTAATGTACGTGCTACTCATGGTTCTCAGCCAACTTACTGATGGTCTGGAAACTTCATCAGGCTGGCGAGGGGGCTTTATAAGTGAATTTACACAGAGTTAAGCCATGTACACAAAACGATCCTTAATCGAGTGGGAAAGACTGTAGACCCCATTCATGAAGTAGATATGAAAATCGTGTCCATTTCGGTTTCACACTTCTTTAGATTGCTTGCTTTGCCTTGCAAAATCTCGTTTGCAGCCATCTGGACTGCATATAAATGACTCTTAATCTGAATGAAATATGAGGATACCAAATCTATAAAAACTTGCTCACAAGGTAAATTCTGTGAATCATGTTACAACTTGAGATATGAAAGGTTTCAAGTATTTCATGGTAAGGGGAAGCACAACCGGTAGGGAGGACGAAACGACCGAAGAAATTTCGTTAACGAGCAGTTGTTGGTTATTAGTTGATAACTGTTGAGATGCTGTTTGGAAGTTTAGATGCTGTTTGGAGTTTAGATGCTGTTCGGAAGTTCAGATGCCGTTCAGATGTTCAGATGAACTGTCAGATGAACTGTTCAATCGAAAAAGACCACCTTTGGTTCGTTCATTGTTTGAAGCATTTGGCAGCTACGACTTAAATAGATGATTTTCAGGAAATGTAAGTTAGTGAAAAGTTACAATAATTTTAGATATCAGAAGGTAATCAAATATATCCATTTTTACACCGAATAATGTACACAATGCCACAACCTGACACAAATTTACTCAGAACTTTCACACGCCTTCCACTGGCAAAAAGGTTAATCCAAACAGTGTTTTGTGGCAGTGTAGGGATGCATGGGATGCGTTGGGAAATTTGAGGACTTTTTTGAAATATCTCATTCTTCATCGACACTTTAGCTTTAATATCGCGTGAATTTACTTCACCAGCTCCCAATGTAGTTAATTTCAGCTGTGTTATATCGAGGAGACGCACTATTTCGAGCAAGGTGATTGAAGAGGCGGGCTTCAATGTCCTGCCATAAAATTATTCACATAAACCCAAAGAAAGTATCAGAAATTCCAGAAATTCCAGAAATTCCAGAAAATCTTTTGAAACGTCCATGCCGAACTTAGAGATATTTTATGTTCTAACTTTTCTATGTCCTAATGGTTATGTCTTCAGATTGTGTATCCATTTGTCTCCACCAAGAATGCTACCTTGACATAAAAATGTAATCTGTGGTGGCTCCTCTGAGGTTGCATTCGTTTAATTATGTGTTATACTGGAATGTGCCAGACAGATGAAAAAATAGATTACGTTAGTTGAGATTGCCAAAGAAGATGGAATTGTTTCTCTAATGCTTTAGAAATGAGCCAGATGCTGGCCTCAGGTAATTGAGTGAAAGTCCATCCCTCAACAATTGAATCGTTTTTGGTGTGAATTTTGCGTCATCGTATTATGTGGTATCACCGGTGCTCAGTAGCATTGCATTCATAAAAGTTTAAACTTTGAGTCATCATCTTACATGAGCTTGCATCGTCAATTTCCATCAAATTTTCATCAAATACTCAAGTTCCCAAACATCATGACCAATGGTGCCGTTTCCATTTATAATTTTGGGTGCAAAAATTGTTTTTCCATGCACAATCCGGCTAGATATACCAAAAGTCCAGGCATCATCATCTCACACAAAAGGTTAACAAGTACAAGCCTACTATTGAATGAAAAAGTAATTTAGACTATAGACGTTGTCATCAAGATACTACACAGCAGCTTAGATGTTCGTGCTAATCATCGTTACAATAACCGAAAAATGCAGACACAATGGTCCACAAAGAAAAGTTTGTTGAGCCTCCCGCAGATTGACTGCTTTTCGAGCAGCCACTAGCACTTGAGCCTCACACTAAGATGTTCTTGCTAATCATCTTTACAATAACACGATACCGAAAAACGCAGACACAATGGTCCACAGATAAAAGTTTGTAGAGCCCGCTCCCGCCGATTGACTAATTTGCGAGCTGCCACTAGCACTTGAGCCTCCGCTCATGCTGCCCGAAGTACTTCCACTGTTGCTGGCTATTTTCCCCAATTGCCATTGTGTGCTAGAGGCAAAATTTGTAGCTTCGGAAGAGTCTGTTTCTGGTTCAAAGTCCACTGTATCGTCTACCGAAACAGGGGTAGCAAGTGAAGCACTAGGCACGCTGGAAGAAACAGTCACGACGTGCGAGTCATTTGACATCTTCCTTTGAGCCAACGACACCTCTTGGGCCTCAAGATCAAACACGGCGTACATGTACTTCATGACATTTGCTCCAAGAACGGTGAAATCGCCCTGTCCAACATTGAGATAACACGATCCTTTTGAAGATTTCATGATGAAGGCACTGAAAGGAACTTGGATTTCTTGTCCGCCAAAGTTGAAAGCAAAGTACTCATCATCATCGGGACACGAAATTTGCCCTTCATGCGACGCCTTGAACACGTCTATGAATTTGTCAAATAAATCGTACTCCAAGTAGCTTGTGCTGAATGCAACATCCAAAATCACTTCTATACTGGAATTAATTGGGTGTTGGTTGAAACTCACCAGGTTCATAGCAAATGCGATCGCACCAGTGTCACCGTCGGTGGGAATCATTGGAAGAGTCACCAAAGTTCCTTCGTACTTGGCATCGTCGATTGCACCAAACAAGATGTGGCCAGGACTCACCCCCTCACTCGAGTCGAAATAGACCGAGTACAAGGCTTTGGAAATGAGTCCTTGGCTCTTCATCTTGAAGGGGAGATTCTCATAGGTGAATTCACCGGACCATCCCGTAGTGTTTGAGGCCTCAAATGAGGGCAACCCAAGCCCAAGAACACCCACTGGGTTCAAGGTGGCATTGACTACACCAAAGGTGAGATCCTCAACGGAGATGTCTCCAAATTCAACGGTATCTTGACCCCATACACCAAGTTCTTGTTCTTCATAGGTGTTGAACACACTTGAGGAATTGGCTTTGAAGGATTTCAGATCACCAGTGTTGAATGAGCCGAGCTTGGCACATGGAGTTGGCTCATAGTATTCCAAGTCTTCGGTGTAAACACAAGAGTAGTTGGTGCAGGTTTCTATGTATGAAGATTCATCAGTTGAGTAAGCCCGAGGAACAAGAGTAATTGAGGTAGAAGCACCAGTAGTCTCTGTTCCTGTTTCAGTCTCTGTTGCTGTTTCAGTCTCCACTGATCCAGTCTCCGTTGACTCCCCATCATCATCATCAGTATCATAATCAGTATCAGAATAATAATCAGAATAATAAGAATCATCATCCTCGTAATTAAAACACACTGAATCACTTGAGACCACCCACAAGTCCAGCGAACTCAACAGGACCTTCACGCTTATGGGCTCCGTACCACCAATGGATAAGTTTGTAGCGTAAATACCAAACTGATTTATATTTGACCAAAAGCCTCCGAATGGATTGAGTGATTTGTTCAAGGTGACCCATTCCAAATCAAGCACGATTGCATCTCTTTTTTGCAATCCCATGGCGGCACCAAGTGCCCATAGCGCAATAATCGACTTCATTGTGGATTATAACCTAGTGGCCGGCGGGTTTATATACACAAATTATCGAAGCATGTTTGCCACTATACGTTTTGACAGTAAATGAAGGTTAGAAGCCAGAGTAGTGAGTAGAATGACGAATGTAATTTAGTGCACAAAACAACCAACATAAACAACCAACATTCCGACAAACGTACACAAAGGCATTGAAGCAAAAAGCTACTAGTTGTTGAAGTACTGCCTTCGACGGTAGCTACCATTTAACCAAGCCTTGATAAAGTTTTATGACCAATTTCATCCCTTAGAAGACCCTCTGAGTACCTTGAAATGTTGGTTGGCTTCCATGAGTGGTTTTTGCAACCATTTTTGAAACATTTTCTAGAAGAATAATCAGCCAACTTGAGATAGTAGAGCACAAAAGGAGCTAGTGAGTTTAGTGTAGTGGAGTACTTCAATAAGGTTTTTGTGGAAATGAAGGTTTTGGGAACTTTAAGTTTTAGTGCATTTAGTGCAGTTCGATGCAGATTGTTTTTGGTAGGAATGCACTAGCCGAGTTTAATGCGTGCAAATTGCAACCATGAGTGCAAATTGTAACCATGAATGCAAAATTGTGACCATGAATGCAAATTGCAACCATGAATGAAACCATGAAAATTTTCAGTGGGTATTCACCCTCAAACAAGACGGCACAATCGATGGCATAATGGAAGTGTGATAAAATCCGGAAATGTCAAAACGAATTGTGATTCACATGGCCTTACCAGCCTACATTTATCTAGATGTTGTTGAACTGGTCAATAATAATAATTCCACTATTCCACTATTACAGAAGCTTGGTTCATGCTTGTATCACTATCCATCCACCAGTTCATCCCACAGTTCATCCCACTATTCATCCCACTATTCATCCCACTATTCATCCCACAATAATCCCACAACATATCCCACAGTTCATCCCACAGTTCATCTCACAATAATCCCACTATTCATCCCACAATAATCCCACAATATATCCCACGATAATCCCACAACATATCCCACAACATATCCCACAATATTCATCAAAGCACCCTTGCTATTTCTCTTCTCTCTTGTCTTCTTTCTCTTGCCTCTTCCATTCTCTTCAATCATCATCAACCGAACAGCTTCGATCGTTGGAGTCTTTTCCTAATCAACCGAACAAGTCGCTTAGCTCGTTGCTCAACTCATGGTTCAACACCCCATACTGGCCAAACACTGACTAACATTCTGCCAGTTTGCAAGGATCTGGGCCACGCTTTCTGTGCCGCTCTTCATGGGCTCCTTATCATTATTCTAAGTTCTGCCCCAACTACGCGGTGAGCTGGGGAACCCTGCAACATATCGTGGTCGGCCCAAAGAAGATGTGATGATTGATAATGGGTGTTGTGATGATTGGTGTTGTGATGATTGGTGTTGTGATGATATATTTGATGATAAATGATATTTGATGATAAATGATGAGTAATTGGTTTTATAATCGATGAATAATTAATGTTGATTGATGTCAATTGATGTCAATTGATATCATCATATATACTGCTATACTATGATACACCACAATAATCGATCATTTCATGATACCTGATGTTACCGTGATAATTAATAGACGCTGTGGTGGAATCGTGACAGGCTTATTTCTCAATACTGCTTTTCTACTCAGTCTTCTATAAACTTGTCTACAACTATCTCTTCAATACTTTCTGTTGTCCATGTTGTCTGTTTTCCTGTCCTCTATATGTGTTGACTTCGTTTGCTCTTGTACTGTTAGTCTTTTTTTCATTTTACATGATCACCTGTTGCAGGATTTGTGTTGGGGTATCGGTATGAAAATCACGGGCTCCATCAACATGAGGTATTTCCAAATACCTCCTTGTTCAAGTTGCTAGTAACTTCACAAAAACAATTTCACATATAAAGGTGGCAGTTAGTGAAGTTGTATCAACTTACAATGTGGAAGTGGTGAATCTTCCAATCGACTTTTGTCAATGCTAATCAAGGGTTGATGTGATAGGCTCAGTTCTCATCTGGGGGAAGGCTTAAAGTTCAGTTGATTTCACATGTCTCTTGTTGGTAGTGTACGATGCATTGGCTTTACTCCCTATATTACTCATGGTTCTCAGCCTGCTTGCAGGTTCGGTTGCATTAATACTGGATACTCCTCAAGTGCTGAGCGAGGGGTGATTTATAAGGAAATGTAAGTGATTACACAAGACGCAAAATTAAGCCGTGGATACGACCCGCATCACTTCACTCAATTATAGACCCTTATTCATATAGTAGTCGAGTAGCCCATTTCGCACTCTACACTCTTTTCTATGAACTTGAAAATATCTTTTGGCTGTTTGCAGCCATTTGGACTGTATATAAGTGACTCTTAATCTGTACTAAGAAGATACGTAAATCTTCAAGAACTGCCTCGCTGACAAGATGAACGAAACGTGGTACAACTGAGCCATTCAATAATCAATAAAAATGTTTTTCTAGATGACCATGAATTCACTTATTCTATGTTTGCGCACTATTCGGTAACTCCTGGGCTTACACAGACCAAACCGAGCTACACATTTCTTGATCTTATGGATGAACAAGCTAAGATGAGGAAATTTCTTTAACGTGGTAATTGCTCATCACATTATTATTGGTTTATAGGATGGCACTTATGCAAGTTTAAGCACTATTTTATTGGAAATTACGCCAGCTCGTTCAGGTGGTGGGATTTTGTTTTGGATACTGAGAGTGGGGGGAAGGTAAGGAGAAGAGGGAGAAGAAAATGAGAAGGAGGGCGGAAGGTAACAATTGAGCGAAGCGAAATTGTTTGAGTAAAGGAATGAACGGAAATTGGAACAATTGAGCGAA
This sequence comes from Kodamaea kakaduensis, assembly GCA_030558435.1. Lineage (NCBI taxonomy): Eukaryota > Fungi > Ascomycota > Pichiomycetes > Serinales > Debaryomycetaceae > Kodamaea > Kodamaea kakaduensis. The sequence goes on from JAJMSN010000026.1 coordinate 158,280, forward strand.
GCGAAATTGTTCCAATAGAACAGCAATGAAATTACACATGGGTGAAATTAGTACAACGATAAATGACTTGCTTTAAACTTTCAGGTCTTAGGCCTCAAACAACTCACTTCGCTCATTGTTTGAAGATTTAGATTCCTCAGTACTCAAACAATTCGCTTCGCTCATTGTTTGAAGATTTAGATTCCTCAGTACTCAAACAATTCGCTTCGCTCATTGTTTGAAGATTTAGATTCCTCAGTACTCAAACAATTCGCTTCGCTCATTGTTTGAAGATTTAGATTCCTCAGTACTCAAACAATTCGCTTCGCTCATTGTTTGAGATTATATAATCCCTTACCAACCATCCAATCCGGAGATTGGTCAGATGAGCATACCCCAGTAAAACAAACACGAAACTATAAGATTACGATAAGCAATAGATCTAGGGTAGTCTGACTCTTAATTGTTCAGGAATCAGGATTAGTGGCTATCAGTAAAATCAGTGGGTAGTACAATCAGTGGTAATCAGTAATCAGTAGACATCTGTAGGCTAATCTGTTAGAGTGATCATTCAGGATATCATAAGAGATGAGCCAGAGATGAGCCAGAGATGAGCGATCAGAGGTGAGAGACCAGAGATGAGCAATTCTAAGAGATTCGCTTCGCTCACCTCTTAGAATCGCTCACCTCTTAGAATCGCTCATCTCTGGAATTCCTGCACCTGGATTTTTTCAGATATCGCTCTTGGAGTGAATGAGCAATAGTACTACTGATATACAGAGAGATCTTGTGGATCACTCTTACTAGCCAACTACAACCACCTTCATTTAGCCGCCAGATCCGGACCCACTACAAAAGTCTGATTTGCCATGCACGCCAGCGATGTTGGCTCATCAGGGGGCGAGATCCCCAGCCGCAAACGGTCGTTGAGCATCCAGGAACTCACGCCTCCGCCCGACAATTTCCGCACCATCAAGGCGTGTAACCATATCCAGTCTGTTTTGGACCTGAAGGCCAAGGACACTGTTTTTGTCACGTACCGCCAGGCGGTCAACCTCTCGTTGACGTTTTCCGACACCAAAATCTACAAGAGCAAAAAGGACGGCAGTGTGGTACCCTCGTCCAAGCTCACTGAGCGCAAGACCAGCTCGCTCCGGTGCACGGACTGCCTGCTCAATAACTTCCAGGCGAATTTCATATGCTTGCAGTGTCCGCACGTTGGGTGTTTCACGCACCACAACCATGCACATTCACACTTTAAGCTCCAGCAGCATTTATTTGGGATCGATTCCTCCAACGGTCTCCTCTACTGTTTCCTGTGTGGGGACTACGTAAACCACCCTGAACTTGAGAGGATTCGGCAAAATATCTTTAACGAGTCTGTAGGCAAGGCAGATTCGCACATTGAAGAAGTGACCAACGACGTGAGCGCACACTACACCAACCCGTCATCCAAAGCAGTGAGCGGGCTCAAGGGGTTTGTGAACTTGGGGGCCACTTGCTTTATGAGCTCGATTCTCCAGACGTTGGTGCACAACCCCATTGTCAAGTACCAGTTCTTCAACAATGACGACCATTTCTTTGGGTGCGAGAAACGACGCCGCGACGGGCCGTTGGACGAGCATTCCGCGTGCATTACTTGTAGCATTGATAGCATTTTCCAGCATGTGTACACTTCTGGCACCAACGAGGGGCTAGGGATCACCAACCTCTTGACCACGGCGTGGTACAAGAAGAAGTCGCTTGCTGGATTCCAGGAACAGGACGCCCACGAGTTCTGGCAGTTTCTATTGGACGAGTTCCACTTGGACCACAAGCGGGTGACCAAGTGTTTGGGCAAGGAAGAGCCAGAGGATGAGTGCAAGTGCATTTCACACGTTACGTTTGCGGGGGACCTCCAGCTGTCGGTACGGTGTTTACGATGCAAGAGCGTGACGAGAACAGTGGACCCGATGATGGATCTTTCGTTGGAGATTAAAAAGAAGGGCAAGGGTAAAATTACATTGTACGACTGTCTAGACATGTATACCGAGGAAGAGAAGCTCGATGTGCGGTACACGTGCCAGAAGTGCGACGAAAGGACGGAGGCCACGAAATCGCTCATGCTCAAGACGATTCCGCCGGTGTTGGCCATCCAGTTGAAGCGGTTTGAGCACAACTTGATGAATGACACTTCGTCCAAGATTGAGACGCCTGTGGAGACGCCGTTCTTTTTGAACTTGACAAAGTATGCGTATGATCTGAAGACGGAGATTGACGGGAACAAGGTCTTTGAGTTGTTTGCGTTGGTGTGCCATATAGGGAGTGTGCATACGGGGCATTATGTGGTGTTGATCAAGAATGGGAACGGGCAGTGGTTCAAGTTTGATGACAGTATAGTGTCGTTGGTGAGCCATGAGGAGGTGAGAAGTGCGAATGCATATTTGTTGTTTTACTTGACGCATAGGTTATAAGCCAATCGAGCCCGATCTCAATCCCATCTCGCTTCGCGAGATGGGATGAGATTGCGGTGAGATTGGTTGTCTGAGATGAGCAACATCAATACAATCGAACCCAATCGAGTAAGCGAGATTGCGGTGAGACTGTGGAGAGACCAACAGTCAAACCCCTTGCTCCGCTCGATTATGAAGAGTAACAAGCAACAGTTGAGCACAGCTTGGCTCCATTGTGGTCAGTGAGTCAAGATAAGCAACAATCGAACACAATTGAGTGAAGCGAGGTTGCGGTGAATGATTAGAGGAAATGAGCTACGTTCGAGCGAAGCGAGAGGTAGAGAGTGAGCATAAGTAAGTGACAGGCGGTAACGTTCATTCGATTGTGGTAAGTTCGAAAATGAAGCGATCAACCCGAGAACAACGAACAATCTAGTGGAGCGAGATTGTGGTGAGCACAAGAGAAATTAAGCTACAATTGAGCGAAGCGAGATTGTAGCGAGAGTGGGCAAATTGGCAGTCGGCAACAGTTGGCATGGCTCGATTTCCAAATGAGTTTGAGAATGACAAAAGCGAAAAGGGCAGAACAGAGACAATTGAGTGAAGCAAGAATGGATGGGGATTGCTGTTTGCAATCAGTGATCATTTGAGTAGCATGACACTTCAGCAACGCTTGACATTGAAGAGTCCGAGTTGGAACAAGAGTACAAGATCTGCTCAATTTTATCGATAATCTGATAATCACTTGAGAAGAGGGATGTACTGGAGAGTGATAGAATGTTGAAATAAGACGCGCATAAAGAGTGGAATTTTCAGAAGAACGAAGAGTAGTGGAAGTATAGGTAGTGGCAGAACACAAGCAAAGGTCAGCAAGTGAGAGCAATCAAGAGGCAACAATCGAGCGTAGCGAGATTGTTGCCTCTTGATTGCTCTCACTGGTTGTTCTCACTGGTTGTTCTCACTTGGTTGTTCTCAATGAATGCTAAATTCAATGTCATCTCAACAATCTCGCACGCTCGATTGTTTGCCTCAAATGTGCCTTGATTGCTTCTGTGGTCGTACATTATCTAAACAATCTCGCTTCGCTCAATTGTATATCGCTCAATTGTATATCCGCCAATTGTATATCGCTCAATTGTATATCGCCCCTGTTCATTGCTGTCTAATTATATACTCACCAAACAACTGCGCTCGTTTGTTCGTTCTCGTTGTCCTCTAAAAATAAACACAGGGTATACAGGCGTGAAAACACTAGACAAGAATAGAAGACCAAAAGCAATGCAAGATCAAGAGCTGATTGTGAAATGTAGAATTTTGTGTCACATGTAGATTGGGATGAAATTCCTTGATGTGAAATATGGATAAGCTGCTGCAGCTGAATGAGATTCGCTAAGGCTTATTGTGACAATAGCTTTATCCTATTGGTGCTAATTGCTTACATGGGACTTGTTGCTTACGTAGACTTATTGTTCGTGGATTGCTTACATATGACTTGCTAATTGCTTACATGACTTATTGTTCATTAATTGCTTACATGGCAGCCTTTCAGAAGGGATAGGGCCACAATAGTAACAATCGAGTAACAATCGAGTAACAATCGAGTAACAATCGAGTAACAATCGAGTAACAATCGAGTAACAATCGAGTAACAATCGAGTAACAATCGAGTAACAATCGAGCGTAGCGAGATTGTTACTGAAGAGCGTAGCAAATGAACAATTGAGCAACGTTGAGTAATTCAGCAATTGAGTAATTGAGTAATTGAGCAATTGAGCAACAATCTCGCTACGCTCGATCGCTACCAAAAGTTACTAAAGGTGAAGGTGAAAAATCAACAATCGAGCGCAGCGAGATTGTTGATCTTGAAACACAGTGTATAATTAGCAGACCAAGGAGGTGGTGACGTGTGAAGAACAGTTCCGACCGTCGTATATCATTAGTTTAAGTTAAATTGCAGCACCCCGATTATGCGGCTTAGACACGTATCAGCTAATGCGATAACGGTGCTGATCGTCCCTTGTGCACCAAGGGTCCAGGTACAAAAAAGCCACAAAGGGAGGTGCATAAGCAAATCACACGTTTCACACTTGATTTATTCGCACTATTCACACTATTCACACTACTCACACTTGATTTTTCTCATCACACTTACTCCAATTCCATCTCGTTTTTCTTTTACTTTTCTTTTCTTTCTCGGCCTCTTTTCTTTTGGCATGTACCAGTTCTCATTGGTTGTCCACGGTAAAAGTAATTAGAAGGTTCTTGTAATTTGTATTCATTTCTCGTTATTTCTCTTTATTTCTCGTTATTCATTTCTCTTTATTCTATTCATATCTTTCTCTATTTCTCTTTATTCTATTCATATCTTTCTCTATTTCTCTTTATTTCTCTTCTCTACTCTTATTATCATTTCTTTCTCTTCATTCCTCATCTCTTTTCTTTCTCTGTTTCAGGTAGCCGAGTATCAGATGAGAATCGAACTGGGTCATGACTCAAGAACCCAAATGGAAGGTGGGGACTCAATAGGAAGCGATTGCAAAAAAGGGTAGTGCCCCTCCTGCCCCTCCCTTTCACTACCCGATTTGGAAAGTGGGTTTGATCAACGTCACAATAGGCTTAGAACGTGAAAAATGGTAAGGTATTAAGCGATGGTTCAGAGTTCAAATCAGAGAGAGTGTAGAGGGAAGAGAAAGTATGTAGAGAGAGAAAGGTAGAGAATAGAAGGGGGAGGTGAAAGAAAAGTGACCATGAATGGAGTAAAAAAAGAGGGAGCAAATGGCATGAGAGTGTAAAGGATGGAAATGGAAAGGGAGGAGAAGGACAAGAAATGATTAGAAATAAGAGTAGAGAAGAGAAATAAAGAGAAATAAAGAGAAAGTAATAGAAAAGACAAAGGATAAAGAGAAAGTAATAGAAAAGACGAAGGATAAAGAAAGAAATAGAGAATAAAGAGAAAAGAGTAGATAAAGAAAAGAGGCGAGGATAGAATGAACAAGCAAGAAAAAGAATAATTGAATTAATTACAGAAATAGGACCTCCTTTCTTTTGATCCCTTTCTATTTTTTATTTCCGTTCATATATTTTTCCGACCTGGTCGGAACGGTACAACGCGTTTTTCGCAACCCCTGCCCACATCGAAGTATCGCCCGGCAACCAAAATTCCCTGAACAAGGCATACGTGAGATGCGGAGATTCCGCTCGCAAGACCCAATGATGCTGGGTCATGTTATTTGTGCTGGCTTGTGCTGTTCTTTATTGCTCCATTGTACCTGCCGTATTTTTTGGCACATAACCACGAGCTTTTGACGTGTTGCACTGCCTAAGGAAGAGAAAGAGAAAGAGAAAAAGAGGCTGGAGGATGTAGTGTGAACTATTGTACTAATTTACTAGTTCACTAAGCAGTATATTAATATACTCTATACTTCTATATACTATATACTATAGTACTATAGTACTATATACTACACTATATACTACACTATATACTACACTATATACTACACTATATACTACACTATAGTACTATATACTATAGTACCATATGCTACACTATATACTAAACTACACTACTACACGTTCACCTCTACTCTCTTGGCGAAGGGGTACCCTTGCAGATGGAATTAACTTTTTAATATTATCTGGACTTATCGTTACTGCCTAATTAGGCAGGCACAGCTGCGACCGATTTTCCACTTGTTTCACATCGCATTTTCCTACAAGAGCCATGTGCCAGTATAAATACTGTTGTTGTCCTCGATGCAGCCTGTAACTTCGTCAGTTCCAAGGTAATCCCACTTATTCACTCTCTATGAAATTCGCAACCTTGGCGGCAATGGCCTCTGTGGCCGCTGCCTTACCCATTCAAAAAAGAGCTGGTTGGGATGATGTACTTGATGCTATAGGAAAGGCTTTCGCTGGAAGCTCCACCGCTGCTGCAGGTGGTGCAACCACCGCTGCAGCAACTGCTGCTACTGATGCTGCTGCAACCACCGCTGCCGCTGGTGGTTCCGCTGCCGGCACTACTGTCGCCGCCTCCACTGTCACCCAAGCCCTGGTGACTGTTTCCACTGTTGCTGCTGCTAACCAATTGTCGACTGGGCAGGCCGGTCAATCTACTGGACAGGCCTCGGCCGCCCAAGCGCAATCTGGTGATGCACAATCTGGTGATGCAGCAGCTGCAGCCTCTACTAGTACTCCTTCATCTAGTGATATTGGAAAGTCGGTGTCTTCTGGGTCTAGTTCTTCTGGTTCTAGTTCGTCTGGCGGCTCGTATGACGCCAACAGTGCTTTTAACAGCGCACTTAGCACCCTCTGGAGTACTTTCTGGGACAGTCTGCAGAATGCTATGGTGGACTCCAAGTGTAATGGACTGGGTAAGAGTCCCACTGTGTGGGCCATGGCCGTTACTGGAAAGGCCATGACGGACTCTGGTAACTCTGACTACATTAACAAGATTATTGACAATCTCAACAACTATAAAGGAGGAGACGGGTGGTTCTCTGCGCTGAATGCCAAGGACCGTGACATTTACACCGATGACAATGCCCAGATCTTGTGGGTGTACTTGGAGGCCTACCAAAAGACACAGAACCAGGACTACTTGACGACTGCCAAGAGATTGATGGACTTGATCAAGAGTGAGTGGAGTTCTTCCAAGGGCGGTGTCAAGTGGGCTTTGAACGGTAATTACATTGCGTCGATCTCCACTACTGAGGCCGCACTCCTGGCTGTCAAGCTCTACGAAGTGACCCACGACCACGGCTTGATTGACTTTGCCAACTACTGTGTTCAGTGGATCTACCTGAACTTGATGCAGAGCGACGGCTTGATTGGTGACGGTGTCAATGAGCAGTCGGGTGACGTTAACAAGGGTAAGTTGTCGTATACTGTGGGGACCATGATGTCCACCCTCACGTACTTGCACAAACAAACTGGCAACGACGACTACTTGACGAACGCAACCGCCTTTGCCAAGGCAGCCACCAACACTAACGGTGCTTTGTACAAGAACGGGTACTGGAACAACGACATCCAGTACTCGCACCTCCTTTTCGCGGGGTTTGCAGACTACTTGTCGATGGGGTCTTATGATAGTGGGATGGCCCAGGAGGTGAAGAAACAGGCCCAGTTTGTGTACCAGTACGACCAGGACAATGGACACTACTATGGAAGCTCTACTTCGGGATCCCAAAACATGTTTAACCTGTACTCCAGTAAGGTTGCAAGTGGGGGTTCCTATAACGCCAATGGTAATGATTGCAGTGGGAACCTGGATACCGGGATGAAGTATAGTTTGATGTCGCAGGCTTCGGCGGCGCAGATATTCCATGAGGTGTCGAGGATTAACTAGAGTACACGAGCGAAGCGAGTGTACTCGAGAAGACTATCGAGTACAATGAGCAAAGCGGTTGTACGGTATTATGGAGGAGTATGAGTTGATGAGGTAAAAAGATATGATAAAGGATAAGGATAAATGATAATGAAAGGATCAAGGTAAAGGAGTAAAGGTAAAAGGAGTAAAGGTAAAAGAAAAGGAGAGGAGTAAAGGTGAAAGAAGAGGAGTAAAAGAAAGAAGAGGTACTCAGCACATGTTTTACATGTTTATGATATTGATATGATACAGGTTGCATGCTTACTCGGGTTGGGCTTTTGCATTTCATTATATGGTCAGCTTGAGATTCCAATAAACATGCTTATAGAAGAGTAAACGGTTCTTATTAAAAGTAACTTAGTTGAAAAGTACGATTTCGGTTGGCTTGCTCACAAATGTCCACCGTCAGGGTGATTGGCAAGACATTCCCCTAGGGTTCCTTAATTCCCTAGGATTACAGTGACAATAGACCTCAGGGTCAGCTACATTCATTCTTAGGCCAAGCGCCCGTGATATTTAAAGTGAAAGTGAAAGAAAAGTGATAAAATTTATATTGTGAATATATGCGAAAGGATAAATCCTGGGTATAGAACAACCACAACCGAGCGAACAACCGAGCGAACAACTGAGCGAAGCGAGGTTGTTTGGTTGTTGGTTGTTGGTTAACAAAGTCTAGTCTTTTCTAGTCTTCTAGTCTTTTCTAGTCTCTCCTAGTCTTTTCTTCTAATGTTCTTCTCTCTCTAAAAATCATCAGCTGTAATGTTTGCTTTATCACACATACTTCTGAAGACACCGCCCATCTCATATAAAGTCCATGGGTTACCCTTTTCGGCGATGGAACCCTGGTCCATCACCACAATTCTGTCGTACTTCAAGATTGTCTTCAATCTGTGTGCAATACAGAGAATGGTGCACTGCTTGAACTCACTCGCAATTGTGTTTTGGATCTTGTCATCCGTCTCAAAGTCTACCGACGACGTCGCCTCGTCCAAGATAAGGATCTTGGAGTTGCGGATCAACGATCTGGCCAACGCAATCAACTGTCTTTCTCCAAGCGAGAAGTTGGCACCGTTGTCCTCGACAATCTGGTCCAAGTGGAACTTGTGCAAGCCCTCGTAGCCCGAGTTGTTTTCTGGGTCGTACTTGGTGTTCTTGACTCTGAACAACACACCGCTGTCAATGAGACCCGATCTCCTCAAGGTGTCCCAGAGAAGTGCATCGGTGTACTCGCCAAACGGATCCAAGTTCTTACGGATGGAACCCTGGAACAAGACTGGGTCCTGTGGAATGATGGACAAGCGCGACCGTAAGTCGTACAAGCCCATGTCGGCAATGTTCAAGCCGTCAATTACAATGTTACCGGCATCCAACTCTGTCAATCTGTACAACGCAGTCATAATAGAAGACTTTCCAGCACCAGTACGACCACAAATACCAACCTTTTCTCCAGGGTAAATGTTGAGACTGAGGTCCTTCAACACCAATGGAAGTTCTGGTCTGTACTTCAAGGCACAGTTCTGGAACTGGATGTAACCAGCAGGAGGCCATTCTGGAGGAGGAGTGAACTCTGGCTTCTTGTAGGCTGCCTCCTGAGGCAACTCAAATGCGTACTCATAGAGTCTTTCAGCAGCATTCATCTCGTTTTCCACCTCGGTCATGGATCTCACGGTGAACGACAACAATCCAACGATTTGAATGACGTAGTTGAGCAACAAACCGGTTGGGGAGGGGCCAATGTGGAAGACTCCGGTGATACAAAGGAGACAAATGATGAGGGCAAAACAAGCAGCCATGATATCGAGGTGCACACTCAACCAACGTTGGGTGGCGATGGACACATAGTAGGCCTCGTTCATCCTGTCAATGAGACGGTCGTTCTTGTCGATGAAATCACGCTCGGCATTGAAGGCCTGGATGGTGGCCATACCGGACAACACCTCGTTAAAGTTGTTGTACACCAAGGAACGCTGGGTGGCTTCCAATCTCTTGATCTCTCTGGCAGACGCCTGGTAGAACGTGGAGAGAAAGATGAAGAAGAAGACGAAGAACGGGACGGAAATGGCAAACCAGGGAAGGTAGCAGATACACAAGATCATGATACCAATGATGAGCCCCAAGGGGAACACAAACAAACGCAACTGCTCACCCAACTCGTTGTCCAACGAGTCGGTGTCCTTGGTGAATCTGTTCAAGACACGGCCCAAGGGGTTTGTGTCCATGAAAGCCATGGGAGCGTGCAAAATCTTGTTGACGGCCTGGAGGTTCAACTTTTCAGCAGACAAGTTGTTCATGTAGGCCATCATGGTGAACTCAATAGCAGTGAAGATGACAGTAAGAAAGTTGAGGCCAACGTACATGCCCACGTAAAAGTGGTCGCTTCTGTTGGGGAACTTCTTTTCCATCCAGTAGGTCAACCAAGTGTTGGAGAACAACTGGAAAAAGGTAGCGAGAGCGACAATGAAGACAAACACTGGCATGGCGCTGAGTCCAAACACACCGGATCCGAGATTGATAAAGTTCTTGTACACCTTCCAAGAAATGGAGTTGGTTGCACGTTCTTCATCCTGGATTGTTCTGCCCTCCAAAGTACCCATGGGAGCAGGCTCACCAATAGATTCCTTCGGGATGGTGTTGACATTGTAGTCGGACTGGGACTTGGAGATGACCTCGTCGTTCTCGTGTTCCTGGGTGTATGCAATCAAGCGTTCAAAGTGGAGGTTGCGCTCCAACAACTCAGGCACAGTACCCACATCCACACTTCCGTCACCGCTCAAGAAAGCCACACGGTCAGCAGACTGTACAATGTCGAGCTGGTGGGTGGCCAACACAATGGTTTTTTCGCCCAATAAGCCTCTGAACAAGTTTTGAACAATGTGCTTACCAACCCTGGCATCAACAGCAGAAATGACATCATCGAAAAGGAACACCTCGGCGTTCGAGTAAACGGCTCTCGCGAGGTTGATACGGGCCTTTTGACCTCCGGAGAGCGTGATACCACGCTCACCAATCTCGGTGCGGTCACGGGCGGGGAGGAGGAGCATGTCGTCCTCCAAGGCACAGGCATAAAGGACCTTTCTGTACCAGACCTCGTCGTAGGGGTTGCCAAAGAGGATGTTTTCACGGACGGTTGCGTTCTGGATCCAGGGGGCTGAACAAAAGATGAGCTCGTCGTTGACAATTAAGGACCCACGAGCCGGGTTGGACAACTTCATAAAGCCCGCCATTGCGTTCAAGAGGGATGTTTTGCCCGAACCAATAATACCGGTGACGATAAGAAACTCGCCTCTCTTGATTTCCAAGTTCACATCCACAAGACCCGGGAACTGGAAGTGCTCACCAGAAGACGCGACCGAGACCTCGGACCCGTTACCCATGACCGAATTTGCATAAGAGTTGATGGCATGGGCCTCTCTCTTCATGCGCTTAATGTGTTCGCGCTGCTGCTTGCGCTCGGCCTTGCGCGCCTGTTTCTCCTCCTTGGACACGTCCCAGAGACTCTCATCGAGGTCGTCGTGGAACGTCTCCCACACAAAGTCAGCGTGTCTCATCAGCAAAACAGTGTCTGGGTCCACACCATAGTATGGCATTTCAGCGTAGGAGTCATCGGAACCATACGACAATTGCTTCTCGAGGACGTTGCCTTCAGAACCAAGGGCCAATTGCTCCATATAAGAATGCTTCTTGTTCTTGGAGTTGTTGGAGGTGTACATCTCGTCAGAACTCAAAAAGTCCTTGCATCTGTGGAAACCAATGTAGGCATCGGCACCCGACGACAAGGCAATGGGCAAAAGCATGATGGACTGGGCCAAGATGGAGAAAAGGGAGATGGACGAAAACACATCAGCTGGAGACCTCGTTCTTTTGGTGGCCCACATGGTGACATAGGAAATCATGGAGGTCAAGGTGGGGAGAGTCACAGCGTAGGCAGTGATAAAGTTACGCAACACCTTGATTTTGAAGAGGTAGCTCATTTCCTGTTCACGTACCGAGATAATGTTCATCTTGTAGGCCATTTCCCAGGCGTAAAACTTGATCACCTTCAAGTTCTCGAGGACCTCGCGCATCAAACCAATACGCTGGTCGGTGAACTTGACGACGTTTTCACGGGTATCGTACAACACCTTTGTGAGGTAGACACACACCGCCAAGGAAGTGAAGAACAAACCAATACCGGCAAGGGACGGAATCCCAAAGTACACGAGCAAAAGAACCACTGCAATGATGACAGACGCGGGAAAACACACCACCAAGGGCTGGAACCCGATCGCGAGGTCGATTCTAGCGAGATCAGTGGAAATCAAGGCGGCAATACGTCCGTTGGGGAACATGTAACGGGCTTTTGCAGACAACTTGAAGGACTTGAGCATGATGGCTTTTGTCAAGACTGCCTTTGTACGGGCACCCGTCAACATTGCAAGGTGGAAAAAGTGGTTGATTAAGAGACCATTGACAAAAGTGAGGATGACTGCACCAATGACATAGCCCACACCTCTTCCGACATGGCGCTCGATACCGAATGCCCGATCTTCCACAAACTGGATGATTTTACGACTGAGCAAGGGGGAAAGAGCAGCCACTACAAACGCAAGAAACAAAAACACACACGATAACGAGTACAGCCACTTGAAAGTGAGGAAACACGCCCAGGGAATGGCCCAGGGTGGCCACTCAAACTCGGACTCTGGTTTGCCTTTTTTAAGGTGTTTCTCGAGTTCTTTCTGCAAGATGTGATCGAGATTGAGCTGGTACTGCTTGTGCATCACCAGCGCCTTGACCTGGGGAGCAAGTGTGAACAAGTCGCTGGCAGTGAGGGTACGTTTGTAGCCCTTGTTCAAGATGGGCCACAACCACCAAAAGCCAATCTTGTAAAAAAAATTTGTGTTGTACCAGCCGTATGGTTTGCGTTCCTCCTCAGCTGGGATGTGGGGGACCTTTTTTGAGAACATAAAGGAAAACATACGCAGTTGTCTCTGCATGCCGGGCTCGTCCTGGGACTCCAAGCTCGTTTGCGAGGAGTAGACGTGGGTATCTTCATACTGGCGGGTGTTTCTCTTTTTACGTTTTTTATTCTTGCGGGGCTGTTGCTCGTAGTCGACATAGGTGTTTGTGGACCGCAGCGAGTGGGACGAATTTGAAGAAACCAGCTCCAAGTTCTGTTGGTAGGCAGGACGGGCATAGGGGTCGAAGTTCAGGTCGATGGAGTGCGCGGCCTGGGGGGTCTGGGGCATCAGCGGATAGCCTTGCAGCCTTCTTTGAAGATAGGCCTGGTATGGGTTGGACCGAGCCTGCTCAGATCCTGGATATATGCTCATGTTGAGTAGTAAGTGTGTAGGTGAGGTGGAGGTGGTATAAATGGAAGTGAGTGGAAGTAGTGGAGAAAGTGACTTCTTTCTATTTCTTATTAACCTTGCTTATGATCCTATGATTTGATCCTTGATCCTTATGATCCTTCTTATTCTTTACTTATCCTTCCTTATACTATCAAGTATCCTAAGTATCCTCAGTATCTATTAATCTCTTGTTAGTGAAAACTGCAGGGACTGCCACTTATAAATGGCTTCCCCGTAATTATTGCCGCATTATGATTTTTGTGCATTGCTTCTTTGGGAAGGACGATAGTTGCCTAATTAGGAAGGTGACAGGAAGACAATGTTGGAGCTTCCAACACCACCTAAACCTAGATGTAAAGACCTAGACCTAGACCAAGTAGACCTAGGCCACATAGAACTAAACCACATAGACCACATAGACTACCTAAATGTCTGATAAACTTCACGTCCAGAAGAGGACTGGTGAAGAAAATTTGAGGTGGGGTAGAGAAGACGAAAATTGTATGGAAATGAGTGATAATAAAGGATGTGAACGGAAGGAAAAGAGTAGATGAAGGATATAAGAGGGAAGATCATAGAAGAGAGGAGGGAGGAGGGAAGATAGTAGAGAAGAGGGAAGATAGAAGAAAGAAGACAGAAGAAAGAAGACAGAAGAAAGAAGACAGAAGAAAGAAGACAGAAGAAAGAAGACGAATAGAGTAGAGAGAAGAAAGACAAATAGAAGACAAGAAAATATAGAAAGTAAGAAATGGACGATGACTATGCTAATAAAAATATTTGAATAGAATGGATCCCTCTCGTAGTATTCAAAAGAAAGAGTGTATCTCAGTTGCTATGGGTACTCATAGATTAGCTTCGCTAATCTACTAATCTGCTCATCTATCTATGCTCATCCTTCTAAATATACTTTGTACTCAAAGTAGTAATACGTTTTTATTGTTCTCCACGTCTAGACGTTCCGGATTGAGATGTATTTGTCGCGTGCCAAATCGGAGCGGAGAAGTTGGGGAATAGGCGAAACAACGAGCAAACAACGAGCGAAGCGAGTTGTTCGCTGTTGTTTACTGTTGTTTATTTTACCCTGTTTTACCTGTTTTACCCTGTTACCCTATTCACATCAGTCAAATAGTCGATGCACCCTGAGCCTAAAATTGCATTGCAGTGGGGAAATTTGCGCAATTCTCTACTTTTTTGTCCAATACCGAGAATTACGAGATGGAGTAATGATATCTTAAAATAAATGAGAATCGAGCCAATCGAGCGAAGCGAGATTGCGTGAGATTGGAGTTGCCTAACTACCCTGAACTGAACTGAGGAGAGAGAATTTTCTCAAACTCGAAGGTGTTAGTGAATATTAGTAGTTAGTAGTTAGTAGGAGTGAGTACCAGTGAGTATTCGTAGTGACAGTAGTAGTTAATAGTTAGTACTAGTGAGTACTAGTGAGTATTGGTGAGTACTAGTGAATACTAGTGAATACTAGTGAGTAATAATGAGTACTAGTTCGAACTACAACTAGTCTTTAGTGTGAACCACTTAGAATGTATCTGGCTCTCTTGAAATCTTGCTGCTGGTTTCATTTTTTGGGTGTCCTTCATGAAGAACGCATGCAAGAGTAAGAGTGAAAAGAGCAGAACGAGCTTGCTTGTTCCTACATAATTTCTCTGCCTAATTGTGTCGGTAGTTGTTTGCCTATTTCTGCCTATTTCTGCCTATTTCTGCCTATTGTCAGCCTATTGTCAGCCTAATTCTTTACCTAATTCTCTGCCCAAGTCTGCCATCAGCAACGAGCGTTGATGGTACCAGACCTTTCCATCAACAGCTCACTTCGCTCGCTGTGATGGTACTAAAGTTCTTGATACTAATTCTCCATCAACAGTCGCTTCGCTCCTGTTGATGGTACTAACTCTCCCTCAACAACTCGCTTCGCTCGTTGTTGATGCTCGTTGTTGATCAGAAAGGAAACCCAAAACCAGGCCCCCCACTCCCCCCAAAACCCGGCCCCGTAAACTTATTCAGATCAAACTCCTTAGACCTTCCTGCCATCGGATCAAACTCCGGTCCCCTCAACGCACCTCCCCTCAATGTCCCCGGGAGCCCACTGCCCATGGCCTCCAAACTATCCTCGCCGTACGGATCATCGAACCTGGCTCCTGGTGGCACACCCAACCTCGAAGTGTTCCCCCCCTCTCTTCTGCCAAACAAAGGGTGGTCTGCAGACGGGTACATGCCGTTCCCCGAACTGAGAGGATCGATGAACGGTTTGAGTTCGGGGTTCTTGCCTCCGGGGGGATACAAATCACTGTCTCCTATTGACGGAATGAATTCCTGGGGAACTCTTGGTTTGGCCTTGATTTCAAGCTCATCGTCAAAGTCAGGCATGTCAGGGGGGCGGTTGAAGGTTTTTTGGTGTTGATCTAATTGATCGTTGTATCGTTCATCCTTCATTCTTTCTTCGTTGGTTCTTTCTTTCATTCTTTCTTCTACCTTTCTCTCTTCACTCCCTCTCTCCTTTCTCTCTTCACTCCCTCCTACCTTTCCTTCACTCCCTCCTTGTATGCTTCTTCCCTCTCCCTCTGTGCACCCCCTAAAGACCCCCTTCAATGCCTGGAGATTCTTGATGTTCTCCTCAAACGTCTTGTTGAACACCCTGATGATATCTTCCAGGATGGAGATTTCGTTGATGGGAAACTTGACGTCCTGGATCTTGGTCCAGTCCACCACCACCTGCTCGTTCAACAGGCCCACGGCCACCAACGACACAACACACACACTGTCGCTGAGCTTGCTGAGGGTGGTGTACAACACAGACTTGGAGTTGTGGAGGAGAGTGTACTGGACGTAGCCGTCGGAGGAGGAGACTTTGTCAAGGTCGGTCCCATTGCAGCGAGCAAAGTGGGATTTGAGGTAGCTCACGGTGAGCTGGTGGGTGAGTTCGAAGTAGTTGTTAATCATGTCAAACAATGGTTGAACAAACAATGAGCGCAGCGAATTGTTTGTGAATGTATTAAGTAGTCAATTAGTCAATTGTAGTAATTGTAGTAATTGTAGTAATTTTAGTAATTGTAGTCAACAGTCAATTGTAGTAATTGTAGTCAATGTAGTCAATGTAGTCAATGGTAATGTTCAATCAGTCGATGAGTCAACGTAACTCTCTCAATATCGTAGAATGAATAGAAAATATCGTTGTGCCCTGGTACCTAGTGACAATGGATGGTTGTCAGTTGATTTTGTGGAGAGATGTTGGAATAGCAAGAAAAGATCAAACAATGAGGAAGAAATTATAAAACTAAATTATCAAAGTAGTGAAATTATCAAACTATGAGCGAAGCGAATTGTTTGAGTGATGTACCAGTCATTATGAATGGTAATTCATTAATCATTAATTGAACAACTCGCTTCCTTATTGTATACA
Source organism: Kodamaea kakaduensis (assembly GCA_030558435.1). NCBI lineage: Eukaryota > Fungi > Ascomycota > Pichiomycetes > Serinales > Debaryomycetaceae > Kodamaea > Kodamaea kakaduensis. Next base: position 174,804 of record JAJMSN010000026.1, read on the forward strand.
GTAAAGAGAACTATCATATAAAGAAGTGCTAGAAACACCACTATTAGAGCACCCAGAGAACATTTCATCACTGAGACTTCCCAGTATCCAACCTTAACAAATCATGTATTTAAGACTGTCAAGTACTGTACATTCTCTCACAGAAAAATACACATACCTCATTCTCACAGAAATAGTCCCTGTATGTTCTGTATGTTCAGCATTTAGTATCTGTTCTGTTCTTAGTATTCTAGTAAGTCTCAGTATTCAGTATGTTTGGTAAGTTTAGTATTCAGTATGTTTAGTATTTAGTATGTTAAGAGTATTCTGTGTAGTATGTTTAGTATTTAGTATGTTTAGTATGTTTAGTTGTTGGGGGAATTCTGTTGAGTAAGACTGAATAAATACGTACTTTTTCATATTCAGTGATCTTTTTACTAGGAACAACTCGCTTCGCTCGTTGTTCATTCTACTGTAGTCAGCCCAATCTCGCTACGCTCGATTGTGCTGATTGTGCTGAGTGTTTTATCCCTACCTGCACACAATCTTTTTTTAATTACGGATACGATCCCTTCAACCACATGACCACCACCGTACCATTGATTTATTCCTTCCCCGAGTTCAACGGGGTTGCCGAGGCCGTGGCGGATCATGTTATTCTGGCCCAAAACATGACGTTATACGACACCTTGGACCGGGCCAAGATTGAGCTCCTCAAGGAGGAGCGGGCGAAAAGGTCTCCCTCGGCCGCCACATCGGCCACCACATCGGCCGCGCCCTCCGCCGCCGTATCCCCCCTGCCCACAGCCATGCAATCTGTGATGAGCACGCTGGCCATCCAGGATGGAACCAACAGACCCGAGTTGCACCCGTCGTTACTGACCACCCAAATTGGCGGGAAAAAGAAGGAAAAGAAGCCCAGAAAGAGCGCCACGGTGCGCTTCAAAATCGCCATAAGTGGAGGTTCCCTCATCAAGATCCTTAAAGAGGGTCTTTTGCTGAGGCAGGAGTTTATCGAGTGGGATAAGTGGGACATATACTTTGCCGACGAGAGATTGGTGCCCTTTGACTCGCCCGACTCCAACTATGGCCAGGCAAAACGCGAAATATTTGACCACATTGAGGGACCCGCTAAACCAAACATTTACCACATTGACCCAACGCTTTTGGACGACCCCCAGGAGTGTGCAGACCAGTACGAAAAGGTGCTCGTGCACAACTTTGCGAAAAAGGACTCGGTCAAGTTGCCCATGTTTGACCTCTTGTTATTGGGGTGTGCCCCTGATGGACATGTGGCGTCGCTCTTTCCAAACGACGGTGAGGCCTTGAGAGAAAAACTCGCATGGTGTCTCCCTGTGTTCAATGCCCCGCTGGGGCCCTCCGAGAGAATCACCTTGAGTATCCCTGTGGTTCTGCATTCGTCCCGTGTGGCATTCGTTGTTGAGGGTTTGACAAAGGCCCCGATCATGAGGACAATCATGGAGAGACCAGAGAAGGGCTTGCCTTCGTCGATTGTGAATGAGAGTGCTGCGGGGAGAGTGGCCTGGTTTGTTGATGACGATGCGTTGAATGATTGTTATGAGCCGACAAAGAAGAAGTATAAGTTTTTGTCGATTGAGTGCTAATCGATGAACTCGATGAGCACACTCGAACACACCAATGAGCTGTGTTCGAGTGTGTGAAGAGAGTCATCGATAGCATGAAAAAAGTGAATCGGGTAAGTTCATTGGTGAAGAGTGTGTGAGAGTCATCGATAGCATGAACAAAGTAAATCGGTAAGAGTGTCGAGTGACAAATAAGTATATTCGCTCTTGAGTGAATAAAGATAGTGTACGTGAAGGATAAGAGTATGGATACATTCGGTTAGCGAAGAGAGGTATAAGGAGAAAAGAGTATGAGAACAGCCTATGTGAAGAGAAAAAAGTGAGTGTGTTGATGAGAAAAGAGTATGAGCTAGCGAAGCGAAAAGACTGTACAAGTTGAACGAAGAGGAGAGTACAGAATAACGAGCGAAGCGATCGCTAGATTTCCAGTGAAGAACTCTCAATCTCGCTTCGCTCGTTGGCTCGATCGCTTATCGAGTCTTCTTACCCATGGAGTGAGTAAGAATGACTGACTCCGCTCGTTGCACTACACCTTCTGTGAGAAAAGTAGAGACTAATTTGTGTTTGAGGATACGTGTATGAGATATGGAGACATTGGTATATAGTGGGTGTCTGTTGATGCTGGCTAGATAGAGTAATGGTATACCTTGGATGGTGTAGAACGAGCAACGAACAATTGAGCGAAGCGAAATTGTGAGTGTGAGTGAAACAGTAGCAGGTGAGCACACTAGAGCACACTAGAGCACAATTGAGCGAAGCGAGATTGTGTGAAGGAAGAGTAAGTGACACAATTGAGCGATTGTGTGAAGGAAGAATGAGTGAGCACACAATTGAGCAAGTAAAATTACGTGAAGGAATAAGTGGGCACAGTTGAGCAGCAATTTGTGAGTAAAGAACAAACATTTGAGCAATGTGCTCAATTGCAAATGAGAGTACAAATCGAACACAATTCATTCCTCAGTTGTAAGTGAAGAGAAAACAAACGAGCACATTTTGCTTCCCTCATTGTAAGTGAGTACAAATTGAACACAAATTGCTCAGCTGTAGAAGACAACCTGATTTGCAAACTAGAATGACATTTCGGTGACACTCAAGCAAGTGAGAGGGAAGGTAAATGGTGCTCAGACAGTGAAAGGAGTAAGGAATATCACTTATTATTTGTGTAAGTGGTAAAAAGTGAGAACGAACATCACATGACAACTGGGTCTACAAGGATCATAAGGTATTTTGTGCATATCGTGTAGTACTTCTTTTTGATTGCTTATTTGGTCTCTCAATAACGATTGAGCGAGGGAGTAAGTCAATCGTGTTCAATTGGTTTTTTAATTGTCCTGTTTTCAATTGATCTTGCTTCTTCTTTCAATTGTTTTAGCTGCTTGCAATGATCTTTAATGAGGAATTTCGCTTTGCTAAATTGTTCACATCTTCTCAACAACTGCTTAGCTTAATTGTATCAACTGTTCTTTCCGAACAATTGAGCGAAGCGAAATTGTTCACAATTTTCCAACTGCTCTTCTCAACTATTTCGCTTCGCTAATCGTTCTCCATCCTCAATCGAACAATCTCGCTTCGCTCAATTGTTCTCAATGTTTTCTGCTCAATCGAACAATTTCGCTTCGCTCATTGTTCTCAATTCGCTCATTGTTCATCCTTCTCTATATACTCCTTTGGTGCACGACTCGCCCACTCCGTCCAACTCCCATCATAAACTCTCACCCTCACATCAGCTCCAATCACCGACTGAATCGCAAACTTGACAATCACCGCCGTCACCCCCGATCCGCACATCACAATCACGCCCTTTTTGTCGCCCAAAAAGTCCCCCGTCAAGTCAAGCCCAAAGTCCTGCTTAAATATCGCCAAGAGCTCATCACGTGACTTATAGCCCTGATCCCCATTCATCAACTTGGAGAACGGCAACGACAAGCTTCCTGGGACGTGTCCGGAGCTCAAGCCCTCTCTTGGTTCCGGTGCCTTGCCTGTGAACCTGTCTTTTGGTCTGGCATCAAAGGCAATGTACTGTTTTGCGAGTTCGCCTGACTTGACCAAGTCCAACAATTCTTCGTACTCAATGACCTGGTCTTTGTAGTTTTGTTCGAATTCGGCCTTAGAAGGGGACGCGTAAGCGTCCGCTTCTTTCTGTGGCGTTGCAAACAGTGAAACTGGCGACTTGTCAAGGGGCCCATCATACTTCACATAGTTATCCAAAAGGTAAACCGACTTACTTCCAAAGAGGGAAAACGTCCAAGCTGCACGGGGACTAGAGAAAATACCTGGTTTATCGTAAAATACAAGGTGGTCATTGGGGGAAATGCCCAAGGATTCGGCGGCCTTGTGGAATTGTTCAAATTCAGGCAACATGTGGGGGTAGGGAGAACTTCTCGAGACCTTATCGAGGTCGAAAAAGGCCGAGTTGGGGATGCGCTCCTGGTTCAAGAACTCGTCTTTGGCATCCTTGGGGTTATTGGGCATGTACCATGTGGCGTCAATGGGAATGACTCTGGAGGTTTTGAGGAGCGACTTGAGGTCGGCTGGTGAGATTATGGGGATTTTGGGCATTTCACAACGAGCGGAGCGAGTTGTTCAAGATATATAGTATTTGTAGGTCAGCTACCTAGTCAATGTTTTTAGTTGTCAATGTCAATTGATGTGAATTGATGTCAATTGTCAGTAATCAATTGAATAATGCTGATTGTAATTTGGCACATGATTAGATTTTGTGGCTCACAGACACTAAACAGAATAAAGAGTAGCACTAAAGAATAGCACTTAATAGAATAGAAAACACTCAACAAGCATAGAAACACTCAACACTCAATATAAAAGAACAGAAAATAACGACAATGTTTACAGCTCTCAATATTGACTCTATTATGTATGTACATTACTTCATGGCAGCACCGAATCTCGAAGTATCAGCCTTCATGAACTCCCTCAATGCCATTGTGGCATAGGTACTAACTCCCAATTGCATCTTTAATACAACAGCTATTTTATCACCTCCATTTTGCAGAATGATTCTGTTCTCAAAGGGAGTTTCCTCGTTCTTCTCCTCCTTTTCTTCCTTCACTTCTTTGACTTCTTCTTTGACTTCTTCTTTCTTCTCCTCCTCTTTTACCTGTTCACCCTCCTTCTCTTCCTTCTCCTCCTCCTCCTTCTTCTTCTTCTCCTCCCTTTCTCTCAACACCTCCAAATCTGTCTTCACCAACGGCACATCCTCCGAGTACCTCACCACCTCGTAGGTCAAGTTCTCTGGTCTCGACACCAACTGTCTGTAGGACCCCGCCAACGAAAACTCCAACACCTTTCTCTTCATGTCGAACGGATCCAACCCGTCCTTGGCCATGGCATCAATGTACACCTGCTTCAATTGCTCGTTCTCAGGGTACGTGATCTTGTATCCCGGGGTTGGCAACACCACATCGTAGATAGTGTACTTGTTGCTGTCCAAGTCCTCCTGTGTCAAAGCGCGTACCTTTACGTCTCTGCTGATCACCACATCCTCTTCAAAATCGTCGTCTTCCTCCACAATCTGCTGGGTCCCGTCATACACCAAGTCGCCGACCTGGAGCTCCAAGCCAAACAATTCGATTCTCTTGGACGCAACCAAGTTCCAGATGTACGACTGGTAGGCGTGTGCGTACATGATCTTCAAGTTTTTCGGGATGGACATGATGGCACGGAAGTACGACTGCGCACTGTACTCCTCGTCCACCAACTTTTCCTTGTCGAGCACCGTCAAAATCAGGTGCTCTGCCGAGAATCTACGGGGCATTTTCTTGAGTGCCAACCCCGGGTTCTGGGTCTCTGCCCAGATCCTTCTGCCCTCGACCGAGTCTGGGGCAACAATGTCTTGTTCCGATAAAATTAATTCAGCAGCTGCTTTCCACTCGCTCTTCAAGATATGAATCCCCAAAGCGTGGGTGGAGATGGAAAAAGACCCGAATCTCTGCATTCCATAGTAGTTGATGAACCCTTTTGTTTTTAAAGATTCAAAGCATTCTCCCACTGTTTGCTCGACATTTTCGGTGGACTCGTCCAAGTTTCTCACGTTTCTGAGGGTGATGGTGAACTCGTTTCCTTTCAAGTCCCCGAGCCCTAAAGGCTGGTCCTCGTAGCTGAAACACCCCAAGACCGAGCCCCTCAACGCATTGTTGAGTGCGTTCACACGCACAACCTTGGCTCTTTGGATACTGAACTTTTGTGCAGTGGCACCTCTGCGGTCTTTGGTGCCTGCAAACTTGACATTGCGTGAAGGGAGTCTCAAGTACTTGGCGATGGTGTTGGCCACCTCCATGGTTTCTCTATTCTCCTTGAACACGGTAAAGTGCAAGTATGGCTTGAAAGCACCGAGCCCATAGTTAACCACACCATTTTCATCGACATGACTAATGGAATCCTGGGGGTGGGGTCTGGATCCCCTGGTGTTCTTCTTTGCGATGGCCACCCTAAAAGTGTTGTTTTCCGACGTCACAGTCTCCAATTTGCCCTGGAAAGCGGCTCTCATGAGCTGGTGCAACTTGGTACGTGTTTCCTTGTCGCCAAAGGTGGATGTTGTTTCCATATTGTTTCCTGTGGTGAACAATTCTTCGATCTGGGCCAATTCGGTGTCAGTGATGAGTTCCAACAATTTCGCACGGTTTTCATCGGAGAGCTCGTACTTGGGCTTTGCTTCGGCCTCTGCTTTGATGCGCTCATCTTCCACACGCTTTGCTTCTTTGATGGCCTCGATTTCCTCGGGGGTTTTGTCTTCCAACTCTTTGCGTTCCTGGGCACGCTGTTCGAGGCGGCGTTCTTTTTTGGACTTGCCCAACTTGAGCCCGTCGTCTGTGAGGTGTACCACGTTGCCATCAAGGCCGATTTCGTTGACCTGGAAGTCGGAGTAGAGCTGTTTGATGGTGCCTAGAAAGCCTTTGTTGGAGTGGTTGATGTAGGAGGTGATACCAACATCGGTTTCTTGAACGACCTTTGGGGTGTCTGTGTGGGGTCTCTTGGAGGGAGACTGGGGGGAAAGGGCTCTTTTGGCTGTTTCAGTCATGATGGAGCGGAGAGTTGATAGTTATTTGCGCATGAGATGAGCAAAAAACAATTGAGCGAACAATTGAGCGGAGCGAAATTGATTCGCTCAATTGTTTGAGTGCTATAGTTAAGCTAACAATTGAGCGAAGCGAAATTGTTGCAGTTCAATTGTTCGAGTGTATAATTAAGCTAACAATTAAGCGCAGCGAAGTTGTTTGATAATTGCTAATTAGAAGATAGGAGATTTAAATTGGAGGATGGTGAGATGATGCAATAGAGACTGTAGGTTGATCTGGGTGAACTACTAAAAATATAAGAAGATGAACTAGAGAAGGACATATAAAGAAGTAAAGAAGTTAAGGAAAGTGAAGAAAGATATGTACATTCAAAAAGAATATTGAGGTGATTTTGGAGTATACTTTGCATGTAAATAGAAGACCCCCTCACAATGAGTATTTCGTTGGGTACATATTCACCTGATAGAGATTCATATTGCAAACTTTTACTGTAGATGAATTCACTATTCAGCAAATCAGTTGTCCAGTGAATTCTCAGACTTCACCAAACACTCAGAGTTGAACTCTCGTTGTTTGAGGTACTCACCAACTCGCATTAGCTATTCATTACTCTCATTTCTCCTTCAGATATCAGTAAACTTGAAGTTCCAGGAGTATGAAGGACAAGCTCTAGGAATAGATGACAAGATAAGAAAATGACAAGATCAAAAGATCAAAAGAAGAATGTGAACAATAGAAACACTGGGCTTTTTTGGACCATTTCTTTTTTTACACAAACACATTTTTTGCACCCATTTTCGCAGCCAAAAGCTACTTGCTAATCTCTATTAGCTCTACTATCTGCTACTATCTGCTACTATCTAGCTATCAACTGCTATCTACTATCTACTATCTACTCACTTTCACTTTTACTACTACCACTACCACTACCACTACTATATTTCTTATGAGTCTTGGAACACCTATTTGGCGCAACTACTCGTGGCCACATGAACCCAAGCCCTTGGATGAAGACTCCCGCCCCAATATCCGATTCCTCACCAAAGGCGCCCAGAGACTCCGGGAACGCTCGCTCTGGGGCCGTGTGGATGTGCGCGACAACGACTTGACTCGGGACATGGAGACGCTCCGTATCGACAAGAGCCGCACCAGAGTATCTCAATTCACCGAGCCTCGAAGTCAAAGAGTGATGGTGATCAGTAACATGGGACCGGTTAGTTTGAGCAGTGTATTGGCACAAGTGTGTGGAGGACCATTGGAGCGGGTTGTTGCACACAAAAATGGGACGAGCAATACCATTGAACTTTCCTTTATATTTCCCGAGCAGGCGAAGCAGTTTTATGTGTATTGTACCAAGACGGGGCTCTTTGTGGTGAATGGACGCAAGCCACGGGTGGAGTGGGCAAATGAGACCAACTCTGAGAATTTCGGTGCGCACCATTTGGCGATACTGAAGCACTTGATGGGGGAGGTGACCACGTGTGGAGCACGTAGAATACTCATTTTTGCAAAGCTAGTGCCGGGGAAGGTGTTGAAGAACAACCACAAGCTCTTCTATCCTGATCCAGAGGCACACTATACCAAGGACTTGGACATTGGGCAAATTAGGGCGGACTTTGCACAGTTTGGGGAAATTATCGATTTGGGAGCAGTGGTGTCGAGAAAGACGTGTTTTAGTATACACTTTACGGATATCCGGTCAGCGATTATGGCCAAGAGGGAGTGTGAGACGCCGTCAACGGAGGTGGGGAAGAAGTATAAGGAGTGGTCGGTGTGGTATGGGAAGGATTGTACGGACAGGTTGTGTGGGGCTGTCTAGAACAATGAGCAAACAATGAGCGAAGCGAATTGTTTGCTCGAGTATAAGTATGGCGATGAACAATGAGCGAAGAGATGAACAATGAACTGAGTGAAGGTTCGTTAGGTAGTGAGTAAACAATTCGCTTCGTTCATTGTTCTATAGAAAGTGAGTAGAAAAGATTCGCTCGCTCATTGTTAGAATAGAAGTGAGAGTAGAAAGGTGTAGAAAGAGTAGAAGTGAGAAAAAGAGTAGAGGTGAGAAAAAGAGTGGAAGAGTAGATAAAGTCGAGAAATGGGTGGAGTAGATAAAGTGGAGGGTAGTGGAAAACTGGGTAGTGGAGAATAGTGGAGAAGTAGGTGAAGAACTGAGTACAAAGTCTAGTCAGTACAAAGTAGGAGGATATTTTCTGATAGGACTGTAGTACAAATTCCTCGAACATCCGGTTTGACGTGGTACAAATCCTCAAACACATCGAGCGTGTTTGAACATATGCATATTTCTCGGTAGACACCAAACAATTCATTTGTTCTATCTCTCCTATCATTCTATTCTTGCTCTATTCTTTGTTCTATCGTACGACCTTTGTCTGTATTTAGAACAGGGACAGCTGATTACTATAACCTTACTATAATCTTACCATAATCTTACCATAACCTTACCTTACATAACCTTACCAACCTACATAACATTACTTAGCTTACCACCTTCATCGCCTCACTCAATAAACTTGGCCCAATAAATGATACTCGCCTCATTGCTACCCGAATTATGAAACAAGGAACAAAAATAAGTGATAGGAACAAAGACGCAAAGGATGCTAAGTAATGATGATGGCCGCTGACACCGGTGAAATACTTCTCATAACGGTAAAATAATAAGCTTAAGCGATCTATACATTCGGTCGTTAGGCTCACCCTCGCCTGGACCCTAGTGATATGCAAAATCCTGCCGCAATTGCTGCAAATTTGTTCGTACCTCTATTCTTCTTGTTTCTTCTCTTATGAATTGTTTGTCCAATTTGGCTGTTCTACTTTTTATCCCCTCTTAGTCTCTCCTTTCTCTACCTTTGCCTCGCCCTGCTGCTGCCTTTCTTATTTTATCTGGCTTCTGTACTACCTTACCTTCTCCTTTTACCTTTTCCTCTTTCTTTTACCTTTCCTCTTTTCTTCTTTTGTACTTCTCTTCTTTTCCACTTCACTTCCGACTTCCAAACAACTCGCTCCGCTCGTTGTTTAATTTGTTTAATTACTCGTTGTTTAAATAACTTAATTAACTTTCACCGTTATTGATATCCGCAATCATCGCCTTGTTTATTTTCTTCCCTTTTTGGTCGCCTTGTTCCATCCCAAAAAATATCCAAAAAGGAAACTTGGAAAAATATCTCCATCAACATCAAATACAGTCTTAAATTAGTACTACCACTACTATTACTACTATTAAGTTTAGTTAATTACACTACTCCTATTCCTGCTATTAGTATTACTATTACTAGTGAATTACCATCACTACATCACCACCACTACTATTAATATTACCGCCATACTACTCCACTAATACTACACTAATACTCCACTAATACACTAATACTCCACTACTCCACTACACTCCTACACTCCACTATACTCCACTACTCCACTACTCCACTATGAGTCAAAAAACCACCCCCGTAAGATCTAGGAGTTCTTTAGGCTACAATGGCAACAACTTGAGTGCACCGCGGTTTGGGATGTCTGATTTCAGAAGACCACCCTCCCGCAGCGCCACCGGGTCAAATTCCCCCAGGGCCAAGTCGCGACCCGGCTCTTCAATGGGCTTCAACAGTGCTCATTCCAGCAGACCCATGACTCCTCTGCAGCCCGCTGTGGACCCATATACCGGCACAATTACTGTTTCCATCAGACCAAATCCGTACACTGTGGATCCTGGGCACAACACATGGGACATCCAGGACGATACAGGCACAATAGTCAACAACATGGACATGACGTCGTTGCGTTTCGATAACGTGTTTGCTCCGGAAAAAACTGTCACCAATAGAGAAGTGTACGACCGTGCGTGTCGCAATGTGGTGGATAAGTTCCTCAATGAGGGTTTCAATAGCACTGTTTTCGCATACGGAATGACGGGGTCTGGAAAGACCTTTTCCATGAGGGGAGACGACCGCGATCCGGGGTTTGTTACGTTGGCAGTGGATACCATCTTTGACAAGATTGAACATAATCCTGATTATGGTGTCACATTGACATACCTCGAGATTTATAACGAGAAAGTGATTGATTTGTTGGCAGCAACTGCCCTGCCCTCGCTGGCAGAGTTGAAGATACGAGATGACCCAGTGTACGGAACCAAGATCGTGGGGATAACGTCCCCCGAAATCACCAGTAAGGACCAGTTACAACAACTCATTAAACGAGGCGATACCAACCGTAAAACCAGTGCCACGGACTTTAACGCAAGATCTTCGCGGTCCCACCTGATTCTCCAGATTAAATTGAGTAATGGGGGTCAGCACTCCACCTTGTCACTCTGTGATTTGGCTGGGTCTGAGCGTGCAACCTCGAGTTTGGAGAGACGCAAGGAGGGAGCATTCATCAACAAGTCGTTATTGGCGCTTTCTACAGTGATAAATAAGCTCTCGCTAGCATCATCGGGCGCGGCACCTCTTGACCATGTGCCGTACCGAGACTCCAAGCTCACGAGATTTCTCCAGCCTGCACTTTCTGGATCGTCGCTCATTTCGATCTTGTGTACTATTCACTTGGGCAGTACGAGTACGAGTGCGCAATCTGTTTCTGAGACTGCAAACACGCTCCGGTTTGCTGCTCGTGCCAAGGACATTGTGATGCACGTACAAAAGAACAAGCCGCAAATTGGCGACGCCGAGGCTGCGAAAGTCATTGAGGAGCTCCGGAGGACGGTGGAGACCCAAAAGAACGAGCTTCTGGTGTTGAAGTTGGCGCAGAGGCCTTCGATGTCGCTGTTGGGAGACACACACAAGCTTCAGCAATCGCTTCATATAGCGCAGCTCGACTCTGAAAACAAGATCTTGAGGGAGAAACTAGAGCACTTTACGCGGTTGGCGGACTTGCAGAAGGCCGAGACGGTGATTCTCAAGAATGATACGTTGAACGATATACTTGGTCTGGGGTCGGACTCGCTGCATATTTTCATGGCGAACCTCGAGAACTTTTACAAGCGGGTGCAGTACGAGATGGACGAGCAAAAGTCATACATTGCGCACTTGGAGATGCAGTTGAAGCTCTCACAGCGTGAAAAGTCGTTGACGAACCGACCGCTGAGGGAAAGCGAGGAGAAGGACGAGGAGATTGCAAGATTGCAGGAGTTGCTCAAGGATAAGGACCATCTCATCAAGAGCTTGACAAAGACTTCGAAGTTGAGGAGGTTGGTGGAGTCGACGTCGGTGAATATAGACGATAAGGAGAATTTTGAGGAGTTGAAGAGTTTTAAGATAAGTCCGAAGAAGGGGGATGAGAAGGTGGAGATTATGTTGAATGTCTGAACACAATCGAGCGAAGCGAGATTGTGTGAATGAGTGCGATTGAACAAATTTCGAGCACAATTGAGCGAAGCGAGATTGTGTGAGTGAGTACAGTTGGGCACATGTGAGCACAATCGAGCGAAGCGAGATGGTGTGAATGAGTACAGTTGAGCACAGTTGAGCACAATCTCGCTTCGCTCGATTGTGTGAATGAGTACAGCTGAGCGCATGTGAGTCAAGTGAGTTGATCGCGATCAAGAGCGATGAAAGAATCCAGTTGAGCAGCCTTATTATCAGCACAATTTCGCTTTGAACAGTTACGAATTAGAATACAAAATGACTGTAATGACAGAGAGTAAAAGAACTCTAAATATGATGATGCTTGGCCACTAGTCATTCTCTACAGTTTAGAAAATGCTACGAAGAAATGTGAATAGAAATCCATATGAAGGAACGATAAAGAGTGCACTTGTCTATTTTTCTTAATTTTCTAGTTTTCTTAGTTTTTTACCACTTTTGTTACATTTCTACATTTCTACATTTCTACATTTCTATGTTTACACAACTTGTTAAATTTCCTGTTACTTCTTTACTCGAATCTTCAACCTGAAGTGGATCAGCCGTTTTTATGGTTTGTATCCCCGTCCACTTGTTGACTAGCCAGTGTCAATTGCTCCTTGATTCCTAACTATGATCGATTGTTGTTCAATTATTGATATAAGTACGATTATCAGGTGTATTCATAAACATCAATTCTTATCTTGATACTTGTGTACTTTTCCACAGTACTTTTCTGCAATCATGGGCCATTTTTCATTTATTAATTTTCTTATCTCTGGGGTATGGGGATATTCAAGAAGAGATCTAAATCTGTGGGTTCGGGCGACATCGCACAGGCCCATGGTTTCAGAGAACGTGCCATGAGCGAAACGATTCCCGATTGGGACCATGCGTTGTCTCCCACCCCCTCCAATCAGTCGGTGGCCCTCTCAGAAACCGATACGCTTCTACACGATAGGAGTCTTGGACAGGAGTTGCAAGGCACCTTCGAGGACAATTTCACCTTGTACTACCCGTTTTTGCTACGCAGACGAAGACTAGAGTCCATGGGTGCTTATAGTAATGGTTATCCACTGGGTGCAAATGCAAACGCTACTTATAGTGGCTACAGTGCGTATGGTACGGCTGAACCAAGACAAGCAACTGCAAGATCTACGATATCCAGTGATGACCACCGGGTTGAAGACCCCCGGGTGTTTGAAGACGATACGTCCACCATTATGAACGAGCCTTCGGAAATGGATCGGAAAATCCTCGGCAAGCCGATCTCGAGGTTCAATCTCAAACGGGACTTTGTGATCGCAGGCGAGTTCATGAAGAGTGTGCAGTACATTTTCGCGTCACCGGAGCTGTTTGAGTTGTTCAAGGACCTTCGCAAGAGTAAGAACACCAAGGATACCTATGTGTACACGCGAGATAACCAGATTGTCAAAGGAGAAGGGGGTGAAAAAAGTGTGGTGGATTCTAGACCACATATAATCCCACTAGAATACAAACTCAAGGGATTGGGACTCCCTTTGTTCAAGATCCAGGTGCCGTACCTTTCGTCCTTTAAAAAGAATACCCCGTTTGTGATCTTTAAAAGGTATAGGGAGAAGCCCCCGCGACCAACTGCCGAAACAAACGATGCTTTCGAGACATACACCTTTTGCACAGTGTATACAAAACACTTTCAGCGAGTGAAGAGGTTTACGTTTCGATTCACGATAGAGCAAGAAGATGGGGTGAAGGACTTTACCATGTACATGTTTATGAATGCGCACAAGCCGTTTGCGGACTTTGTGTATGGGGAAACGAGGTTTCGGGTGTTGGGGACACCGGTGGTATCGACACTTGGGCTCAATTATAACCCGAGCCTCAAGTTGTTGGTCATAGACCACGATAAGCCTTCGTTGTGTGATGATATGGTGAATAAGAAGGCGAACTTTGATTTTCTGAAGTTGTTGAAGAGGAAGGAGAAGGAAAGAAAGGGAAGGGAGAATAGTAAGGAGAAGGAGAGGGAGAAGAGTAAGGAGAAGGTTGATAAGAAGGAGAAGGAAAAGGTTGATAAGAGTAAGGAGAAAATTGAGAATAAGAGTAAGGAGAATATTGAGAATAAGGAGAAGGAGAAGGACAAGGAAAAAGGAATTGAGAAAGGGAAAGAAAAAGTTGAAGACGACGATGAATATGTTGTGTATGATGAAAACGATATATCCACACATATCAACCCATACCCCAATCCCGAAAACCCACTTATTCTGGACGACAACAGCTTTTTCCAGGGCACGAACCTATCGCGGATCCAATACATTAGCGACGAGATGCCGCCTTTCGGGACGTTCAAGGATGCCATCTTGAGCGATGCGCCGTCGAATATACTTCCGAAAAAGTACTCGCATTTGGGCACGATTGAGACGTACCAGGACGGTGTGGGGGTACAGGATACCAAGAGCACGCTTCTGTTTGACCAGGATACGTTGGTGTTGCTGTGTGTTTTGGCGACGCTCCGTGAGTTTGCAATCAAGAGTGCGGGGAGTGCGGTGAATACAGCAAATCATAGCAAGATCTCGGCAATGAGAGGATCGGGGGTTATCATGGGGTCGGGGTTGTTTTTGTAGCTGAAATCTCGATGAGCGAAGCGAATCGAGGGTTCTAAATAACCTAGTGTTCCACGAATATCCAGTGAGTGTCAATATGTGTGAATGCTTCCACTAATTTAAGAGTGATAATGGTTCCACAATATAACATGCTCGACTATGAACGAACGGTAGTTCCACAAGTCATGCTGAGCAAAAGATGTTAACTGATACTAATGTATACTGATTTCAGAATAGATTGTCGACAATCGTGGAGCGAGATAGTGTGATTGATGAGACAATCGGGTACACCGATTGTGCGAGTGTACAATTAGTTCGAATTCCTCACAGTACCAGAAAAGTACGAGAATGAGATTGTCCACTATCACTTGCTCTTACACCCACACTACCTGCTCAATGGGTGAACACAAGCACGAGTCTCTGGTAGACCTCCCAGATGACAACAACTTATAACAACTCAGATTTCAGAAGATAGAAAAATAGAAGTCCTTTCGTTATAGAGAATTGAGTACAATGAGTGTTGATGAACGTTTGTAAGTAGCTGACTGACAACTGAGCGAAGCGAAGTTGTTAGGTAAGTTGAGTCAAAATATTGAATCAGTATACCTGATAGTAGTCTGACCACATATCCTAGTTCTTCTTATTCTAATTCTCCTCACTATGGCTGTGTAAGTGGAGCTATTCGGGATGTAATGAAGACCATTTTGGGAATTTGCACCCAAAGTAGTCAAAGAAGACAATGATTGTCAAATAATTTCACATTACTAGCTGCTCTCAGTCCTCACACAATGGCTTCGCTATTGTGCTGAGTTTGCATACTTGGATATTTAATGTCACAGAGTAGACTTTGTGACTTGATCTGTTTGAGCTTCAGTCCTCAGCTCTCCATATTACAACCGACTATCCGTCCTTTATTCAGTATATCCTTTACCATACATTTTGACCCCTCATCCCATTTAATAAATAGACATTAGCTTGCTAATGTTGAAGCATAGGAACTGACAAGTCAATTCTTTTTAGCAACTCTTTTCATATGTTTTCATATGTTCTCATATGTTGTCTTCCTCATATGTTCTTATTCTCATTCTCCTCATATCTTCTCCTTCTCATATCTTCTCATATCTTCTCTTCTCATATCTTCTAGTATCTAAATGGAGACCTTGATGGAGACCTTGAGTCTGCTCTTGACCTCCTAACTTCAGATCTAAACTCCTCTCTCCGGTTTCTATCCCTTCTATCACTTCTATCACGTCTCCTATCATCATCTCTCCTCCTTGGTCTCCGATCGTCCCTTCTATAACGTCTTCTCTCGCGATCTCGTCTCTCGGGTCTCCTCCGAGAAGCGTGGGAATCTGACCGGGCCATCTGCACCACCAAGCTGTCGGAAAACAGAAAGTCCTTACCGTTCCACAGCATGGCCTCCTCGCAGCTCTGGGAGTCTTTATACTGTACAAAAGCGTACTTCAGAGCATTGTGTCTGGGGGGAGGTATTTCTATTTTTACAAGGTCCCCCAATCTGTAGTTAGTACATGAGAAAGTACGGAGTACTGAATGAAGACATCCTGAGACGGATTAGACCCGTCAATGGTACACTGACATGACTGGAAGTGACGTCATGGATACTGAGTTCGTCAATGGTACACTGACATGACTGACTGACATCATGACTGACTGGCATCATGACTGACATCATAGACAAGGCTAATGATTCACACAATAGTATGACATAGTATGACATCACGGTTACACACAATTAGACGCATAATGACACTATACTAATAGGTTCAGTGACAGTGTCAATTGAGTATCAATTGAGCATCAATTGATACTATTGATGACCCAGTATCAAACCTCTGAAACACAATATTGAAACAGAGTCCCCTCACTCCATTCGCTTATCTAGTCACCGTTTTGCTTCTTCCATGCCTTCCATGCTTCTTCCATTGTATTGTCATTCTGTGTCATTCCATTCTGTGTATTCTGTGTATTCATTCTGTGTATCATCATTCTGTATTCATTCTGTGTATTTCATTCTGTATCACTCTGTGTATCATCATTCTGTATTGTCATTGTCATTCCACCATTCCGTCTCCATTACCTATCATACTTTTCGAATTCCTCCGCGAGGTCGGCAGCACTAGTCACCTGCGAGAACCCCGTCACGTAAAGGGTATTCGCTGGCATAGTAATTGTTACCCCATTTTTTCTCAGCCACCCAATCACGTTATCAAAGTGAGACAAAGGCGGTTTCAAGAGAAACTTCAGCAACAGCAAGAGTTATGTGGAGAAGCAAGAGACGATGAGGGGATGTAAAGCAAGTGAGGTGAGAAGCGAATATAGAGTAGAGAGTAGTAAAAGTAGTGAAGAAGTGAAGAAAAATGGAGAACTAAAGAACTGAACTAAGAAACTGACTAAAGAAACTGACTAAAGACTGGACTAAAGAAACTGATTTAAGAAACTGATCTAAGAAACTGACTAAAGACAGGACTAGGGAAGACGAACTAAAGAAACTAAACTAAAAAACAAAACTCCATTGAACTAAGAAGAACTGAAACTCAATTGAAGTAAAAAGAACTGAAACTCAATTGAAGTAAAAAGAACTGAAACTCAATTGACTGCACTAATAAGACTAACAAAAAAGACTGACTAGGAAAAAAGTATCCAATTGAGACAAGCTCATTATCAAGAAAAATGTAATTTGTGATCCATGACACCATTTGGGTTCAACACCATTCGTGTGAGCCTTTGACACGTTATCTTTCATTGAAATGCTCTTAACAATTTATTGTTCAGTTCTACGTAAGTCCTTACTTTAGTCAATTCCTAATCAATTTCTACTAAATACCTACTATCCCACTCAATTCCTACTCAATTCCTCAAATACTCTCTACTGCCTCATAACTCTTCCCTCGTAAACTTAACATTTCGTGCTTGGTCATCTCTATCGATTAGACGAAACGCATCGTGTATTCGGAGATTACGGTCAAGGTTTGTGGGGAGGCCGTCTGGTAGTCAGTCGATAGTTAAAGCATAGCTCAAACAAGATAGTTCAGCTAACAAATTTAGTCCAACTATCGGCAATAATTATCGGCAAGATTATCGGATATCACTGCTCATGGTGATATCTCCATACATCCGTAGATCGATGCCGGAGACACTTCATTATAGCTCCGTCCGCCTCGAGATGAATACTGCATGGAAGATACCCAACAAAACCCTAATCACAACCAACAAAAAAAAGAAAAGCTGTCACTAAAGAGGAGACACAAATAGTGGCAACGGCTGCTAAAGGTCACTAAATGAAGGGCAGATCTGGTGTTGGTTAGTGGAGGTGTTTTGAATGATACTGAATACTTGTAGCTAAGTCTATATACATTTGTATTTGTACATTGTAGTGTTCTCCACTTGTTCTACTAATACTAATTACAAACTGTAAAGGGAATGGGGAATTTGTGGGATTTGCGTACCAAAAAATGGTCTAGGAAAATTAAAAAATTTCATAATTAAGGGCAATCAATTACACGTCTATCCGAAAACCAGACCAGAACTTTCAATTTATCTACTAGCACTTACTGAACACCCTCGATCTTGCGATGATCACCTCGATGACGGAAGATACGACCAATATATTGGACCAAGGGTTTTTCCAGAATGACGACCAGGATATACTAGACGAGTTTCTCGACCAGCGGGTATATGATTCCATAGGCACCAACACACCCAACTCTGGCAGCCACGTCAAGTTGGAGAGCGATCTTTTGGACGAGTACAGCCGCAATAGCAGTACCGCCCAATTTACCCCTAGAAACCCGCAGTCCAACTACCAGGAAGATTACCGCGGCGAATATTACCGACCCGATACCGAATACCTCTACATGGGCCAAAGCACCCATTCAACCCCCAGCGAGACCCATGAAGTGAAGGAGGCGAGTCCGTCTGTCCAGCTAAGCAACTTTGATGTGATTCGAGACGAGCTCTCGAAAATCAAGTTTGGGAATTACTTTATGAACCCGTGCCCTGAGTCGATAGATGTGCCGGATCCCTCGTATGTGGACACGAGTCTTGACGATAAGTTGCCGTACAAGTTGAATATCTCGAACTTGCCGTCGTATTCCAGAGTAGAGACCCAAATCAAGATGAAGCTCACTTTGAGCCCGCCACCACCTGAAGCGCTCTTGTACATCCCCCAGGACTTGATTTCGAAAAACAAGTTTTGTCTCAATGAACCAGTGGAGTCGTTGCACCCCAAATTGAAGGAGAACTTGTTGTACCTCGATGCATATGTCTTGACGTCTGACCTCAAGAAGTCGTGTAACATTTGCTCGAGGTGTATAAAACGTGAGCAGAAGCGTGCGTCTCGAAGAAAGGCCGCCATGGGCGTGGAGGAGGAGGCCAAGGAGGAGGAAATGACCACTGCATCGGGAGTTGTCAAGAATAACCCAACGTCATGGGCTAACGACAAGATGAACAAGAAGGCCATCATCTTTAACTGTAAGGAAATCATGTCGTTCCCACCACCCAACGGGTTGAATAACGACTTGTCCAAGTCGTTGGAGTTGTCGGCAAGACTTATCTGTTACTGCAGACACCACAAGGAGTCCGATGGGTTCAAGCTCTTGTTTGTGGTGAAGAATAATAAGGGGGAATTGGTGGCCAAGCAACTTTCGTCGCCTATAGTAATCATGGACCGTAAAAAGAATACTTCGTTGGCTGCCAAGTCGCCGGCCTCGTCAACCAACTTGCTGAACTTGACAAATGAAACATCCAAGAAACGACCCCAGGCTCAGAGCAGCAATAGCAATAGTGAAAATGAAATGGAATTGTTGTCCGGCGACATAAATACAAGCTTGATGAACACTCCTGCTCCAACGATGGCTGCCCCGAAACCCGAGGATTTCGAAAATGACTTTGTGGGGTCTCTCCATCCATTGTCGCCCAACTCGTTGGATGAAAGCACGTCCTATGACGATAGTCGTGGAATCAAGAGGAAAAAGATGTCGGTGGACGAGTCCTTCAACAATTCCACTAACCCAATGTACAATGGTAGTGTGAGTGGGTTCTCGCCCCAGAGCAATAGCGACACTAATACTTCTGTTACGCACAATGTCAAGGGAATGGTGCCTAGTGTGCAACCAACTCCACAGCAATTGAGTTTGCCCTCTATACAACGTATTATCCCGGCGCAGGGACCAATTAGAGGAGGTATTGAGGTGACGTTGCTTGGGTTCAACTTTCGTCCTGGACTCCAGGTCAAGTTTGGTGCCAACCAGGCCTTGGCCACACACTGTTGGTCCGATTCGACTATTGTGACGTACTTGCCCCCGGCCAGTCAGCCAGGGCAGGTGCTTGTGAGTTTCGAAGACCACGATACCATGATGTTGGGTGGGCCCCAGCAACAGCAGATATTCACGTATACCGACGACACCGACAGGCAGTTGATTGAGTTGGCATTGCAGATTGTGGGGCTCAAGATGAATGGGAAATTGGAGGATGCGAGAAACATTGCCAAGAGAATTGTGGGCACGGATAATAAGCACGTTAATGGGGGGATGAACCAGACCATTCAAGGAGGAAGCACTAATCAAGCGGGTATCAACCAAGCAAACATTGAGTGGTTTGACAATGCTCATAAAGCTGTTGAGGAACTCACCAAGTCTGACTTGTCGACCCAAGACACCTTGATTAGCTTTCTTTCGTTGGTGGACTTGCCCAACTGCCCCATCATTATTCCAAACTGGCAATTGTGCAACTCGCAGGGACAAACCTTGTTACACTTGGCCACATTAAAGAATTACGGACACTTGGTGAAGTTTTTGATTACACACGGGTGCAAGATTGACTCGCAGGACAACCAGGGTATCACCCCCTTGTTCTTGGCGCTGATGTGCGGGTACAGGGACTTGATTAACGTGTATGTCGACTGCAGAGCCAACTGGAACTTGAAGATGTCCAACAACAAGTACTTGAAGCACTACTGTGACTTGAATGTGTTGGATGTGTTCAACAGTTTGGCTCGGATTGGGAACGAGGTGGACGAGTTTGGCGTTGCTGACTCTGCCGAGTACCGCGAGGGCAAGTTGAGCAAGAGCGTGAGCTTGGACTCGTTGAACCTGATGTTTACGATGAACTATGGCTGCCATGTGTCCAAGATGGTTATGGACAATAGCGAGGCCAAGAGAAGGCGCCTCCCGCAAAAGAGCATGTCTGATATCCCGGACGTTAAATCGGACGTTCAGTCTGAGTTTGCGGATTCTGAGTTTGAATCCAACGACGACGACATGGACGCCAGTGAGGATGACGACGACGACTACGCCGACGACGTGAGCTCGTTAGCATCGTCGGAGTCGACTGAAGTTTCTGAGCAAGAGACGGTTGCCGAGCCCACTGGGTTGTGGCAAAAGGTGAAGAATGTATTTGCAAACGACGAGAGCGAGCAACTCCCGTCGTACGACGACTTGTTTCCATTTGGCCCCTCGGCTTTCCAGTCCAAGCTGAAGAGCCCTGAAGAAGAGAGACTCAATCAAGAATCAAAGTCGTATACAGACATCTCTACTCCACTTGTGGTTGCGGGCAATGCTGTGGATTCGGTGGCTGACGAGGTAGGCTCTGACTCTTCCGAGGATATCGTTATATCGTACATTAACCACCCACGCAAAACGTTTGAGAACGACAAGATGTTGCTTTTCTTTTGGTTCCCTGCGTTGGTGTGTACGTTTGCATTATTTTTCATGGTTTCTGTCATGGGTTACCGTATCGAGTTTATCGACTCGGTCAAGGTGTACATTCGCGAAACCGTGGGTAACTTATTTTTTGGTGACGAGCGGATTGGGAAGGTTTTCCGGAACGAAATGAAGGGGGTATTGAAGCCGTTGGTGGGCACTTCTTGATGAGGATATAATATTATGACTGTTATGTTGGACCATAGCTAAATGTTTCATTTCTAAGATCTTTTTTAATGGCTGTATGGTAGGATTATACGAATAGCGAGGAAGTGTAGAGCGAATGCGAGCGTAGCGAGCATGAGCATGATAGAAAGAATATGCGAATGTGAGCGTAGCGAACATGAGCGGCTGATAGAAAGTACAAGTGGTGCTGAGTAGTGAATGAAGTAAAAGAATAGTGAATGTAGTGAGTAAATAGTGATGAATCGTGATGAATATTTACTGAATGAATACTGAATATACTGAATGAATGTACTGAATGAGTGAAAAATGGAGATAAGAGATTTTGTGAAAAATTCACTCCAATAAAAACGCACACGAATAAGCATGTCGCGATCTGTGATACTATTGAAAAACCCGAGTGTTCCCAGCGATCCCTACGATGAGAGGTTTAGGAAGGAAGGGTTTGTGACTTCGTTTGTTCCTTTGCTTACGCATACGCATTCCGACCGCAATGGAACGTTGGAGTACTTGAAGTCGCAAGAGTTTGCTGAGTGTCCCACCTTTATAATAACCTCACAGCGAGGAGTTGAGATGCTCGAAGACTTCCTTAGTGAAGTGGACGAGGTCACCAAGAAGTCTATCTGTAAAAAACGGGGATACACGGTGGGACCTGCGACTTACAAGGTTTTGAAGCGGATTGGGTTTGAAGATGTGAGAGGAGGAGAAAAGGCTGGGAACGGTAAGCTTTTAGCAGAGTTCATGGACCGCGAGTTGGCTGATCGCAAAGATGAGCCGATAGTGTTCTTCACTGGGGAAATCAGGAAGGATATCATCCCAAGAATGATGAAAGGCTGGGGGTACAACTTCCAGGAACGGGTCATCTACAAGACGGAAAATCGAAGTGATATTGTGACAAATTTCGAGAAAAGTTTAGCAAAAGTAGGTGACTGTACCAACAACTGGATTGTCTTCTACAGTCCACAGGGTACCGAGGCCATCGTGAAACACTTGAGAGAGAACAGGGGGGGCTTCAGCATCGCGTGTATTGGACCAACAACCCAAGAGTTTTTGGACGAACAAGGGCTCAAACCGCAGATTGTTAGTCTGAAACCTGAGGCGAACTCGTTAGCAGAGTCTATTGTTAATTATAGAGTATAGAATAGATTAGATTAGAGAGATTACCAAATAGACCAAGTGGTAGAAAGTTAGAAATAGACATTAGATAGACACTAGACTAATAGGTACACACCACACTAATTTGTAGTACACCAATTGGTAGAACCAATTGGTAGATATGGCACCAAACTATTTCTACACTCGTAAAATAAATAATAAATATGCGAAATACACTATTTCTTGCTGGACTTGACCACGTTAATGATCTGCTCCACAACCGCAGGGTTGGACAAGGTTGAGATATCTCCCAACTGGTCCTCCTCTCCGGCCAAAATCTTTCTCAAGATTCTTCTCATAATCTTACCCGAACGGGTCTTTGGCAAGTCGTCCACCAACAAGATCAACTTTGGAGAGGCGAACGGACCAATTTCCTTTCTCACCGTCAAGATCAACTCCTTCTTGACATTCTCCAAGTCCTCTGCACTAGTCAAGCCCTGCTTGGCAAGTGTCTCCTTCTTTAACGAAACGTAAGCAGCCACAGCTTGACCAGTCAAGTCGTCAGCATAGCCCACCACTGCACTTTCCGCAACCAAGTCGTGCTCAATCAAGGCGGCCTCAATCTCGGCGGTCGACAATCTGTGACCGGACACGTTCACCACGTCGTCAACACGGCCCAAGATCCAGTAGAAACCGTCCTGGTCCCTGGCAGCACCGTCACCGGAAAAGTAGTGGTTAGGATAAGGTGCCAAGTAAGTGTCGATAAATCTGGCGTAGTCGTTGAAAATACCCCTGGTGATGGAGGGCCAAGCAGACTTGATGGCCAAAACACCCTCGGCACTGTCCTCGGTCAACTCGGCACCGGTAGTTGGGTCCAAGATCTTGGGGTACACACCAAAGAAGGGCAACGAGGCCGATCCTGGTTTTGTGGGGGTGATACCAGCCAATGGTGTCAACAAGTGGGAACCAGACTCGGTTTGCCAGTATGTGTCGACAATGTGGGCCTGTCCTCTTCCAATGTTGTCATTGTACCAGTGCCAAACCTCGGCAGCAATGGGCTCTCCCACAGACCCGAGCACTCTCAAAGAAGACAAGTCGTAATTCTCCACATACTTTGTACCCGCTCTCTTCAAGAGTCTCAATGCAGTTGGAGCAACGTAGAATTGGTTAACCTTGTACTTGTCGACAATGTCCCAGTACCTCGAGTAGTTGGGGTAGGCAGGAGTACCTTCAAACACAACAGAGGTGGCACCATTCAAAAGTGGTCCGTAGACACAGTAAGTGTGGCCCGTAATCCAACCAATGTCACCTGCTGTGAAGATAATATCCTCCTCGTGCACATCAAAGGTGTACTTGGTGGTCAAGAGAGCACCCAACAAGTAACCCGCAGTATTGTGCTGGACACCCTTTGGTTTACCAGTGGATCCCGAGGTGTACAAGAGGAACAATGGGTCCTCTGCATTCACTGGCACTGGGGGGAAGTAGTTTCCATACTTTTTCAACTCCTCGTGCCACCACAAGTCACGTGGAGAGTTGAAGGGAACGTGCTGGTTGCCGGTTCTCTTGAACACAATGACATTCTTCACGTCTGGGCAGTCCTTCAATGCCTCGTCGACAATCTTTTTAGTTTCTATGGTCTTGCCACCTCTCTTGGACTCGTCTGCAGTAATGACAATTTTGGAGTCAGCGTCCAAGATTCTGTCCTTGAGGGAAGTGGATGAAAAACCCGCAAACACCACCGAGTGGAGCGCACCGATTCTAACAATTGCCAAAAGGGTCACGATTGCCTCTGGGATCATTGGCAAGTAAACTGCCACGGAATCGCCCTTCTTGACGCCCAATTTGGTCAAGCATTGAGCTAATTTCGAAACTTCCTTCAACAATTCACCATAAGTGATAATTCTACCTTCGTTTGGCTCGTCGGCCTCGTAAATCAAGGCTGGTTTATTTGGGTTTTTGATGGCCCACCTGTCGATGGCATTGTAGGAGGCGTTCAATTGACCATTGAGGAACCACGAGGGCAAGTCGCCATTCTCAAAGTCGGTTGCTGGGTCTACGGGGAAACGAGCAACATCAAAGGGTCTGTCCCAGTGAAGGAACTTCTTTGCCTGTTCGCCAAAGAAGGCATTGGGGTCTTCAATGGATTGCTTGTACAATTTTTGATACGTGGCAAAGTCCGGTAAGTTTGGGGCCGCAGTGGACCTGTCAAAGAACCCTTTGGGGGGGTCCAATTTCTTGTCGTGATCAAGGCTTAAATGTTCAGTCATGGTGAATAAACTGTGTGGAGATAAATAAGCGCTGGAATGGATGAGTATTTATATGGCGCGAAATTCGGGCTACGGACTTAGGCTCGATCATCACCCCCACAAAATAATTTACGAGGCCTCACCACTTTTTCTGGACCTAAAATGTTGGATTTCCCCACACCAAGACTTTCAGCCAAAGTTTGGTACTGCGTATGGGCTGCATAACAACGGAACACAACTCCGGAACTAAAGTCCTGCCCCACAAAGTGCAACAATAGAGTTTGGAACAATTAGCGTGGAAAAGATCACAATTGGTGGGAAAAGGTTGGTACAATAGGAACGATCCACTTGCCCGGGCAATACCCACGGAATGGTGCATTTCCGCAGGTAAGCGAGGTGATATAATGAGATCGAAGACAGTTATGTGCCAACAATCGTAAGATGTTTGTGTCGTGAGAAGTGGGGCTATTCACTACAATGAGCGAAGCGAATTGTAGTGAGTGAAGGGTAATAGAGTAGAGTTAGTGGGAGAACACAAGTTAGTAGTAGAGTAGAAAGAGTAGCAAGAGAAGTAAGAGTAGTAAGAGTAGTGAGAGTAAAGTGGTAAGAATGGTATATCAAAAGTAACGACAAATCACGTAATAGCAGTTTTCTCAATGGATATCCATGGTTACAATGGCACTACTCTCAATGGCTGAAAAATGACCAATAAGAGAATGACTGTTTGAGCTACTACTTTTGCTAGTCTTGTACTAGTACAAGTATTAGTGCTAGTTTACCCATGTACTAGTGCACTATACTATGCTTAATGTACTAAGTAACAATAATGACGATCTCAATTAGTGACTGTGCCATAATTTAGGTGTTAGGGACCAACGGAAAAGGTTCGGATACGGTTCGGATCAATGACCGGAAATTACCGGACAACTATAAACGAGATAAAAGAGTGGATATAAACAGTGTGCTATGGATTGTATGAGACAGTGTAGGTAGTTGTAGTTGCGGTTCTAGTGTGGTGCAGTTGGTGTATGTCTAAAAAATGGTGTGGAGTAGCCAAGGAAAATAGTGGGCACAAAAGGAGTAGAATGATAATTGCTTTTGACACTATCGGTGTGCATAGATTGGGACACTAAATGAGCATAGGTGAGCATAGGTGAGCGAAGCGAACCTATGTGAAAGTAGTTAGTATAGTGAGCGAATTGAAACTATGAAGGTAGTTTAGTGAGCGAATTGAATCTATGAGAAGGTGGTTGTGAGCGAAATGATCTATGTGGATGGTGTAGTTCCGAAGATGTGGCAGTGTAGTTGTCATCCACAAAGGTGCAATACATCCACAAAGGTGACGTGCAATGGTACCCTACAGATATCATTTAGCGAATTTCCGATCTAGCACAACTAACCACTTGATTTGACCATTACACAGTTAACGAACATCAGTTCTCACAAAATCGATATTTTGCTATCGTGCTTGATCACAACTCGCTTCGCTCGTTGGCCATTGTTCTGGTACTACTTACAACTCGCTTCGCTCGTTGTTGGCCATTACTCTGGTACTACTCACAACTCGCTTCGCTCGTTGTTCGATGTTATTTCTCAATCTTATTAATACTCTATATCCCTAACCTCTGTATACAAAATCTATCCTGCCCCAAAAAAATCACTCGGTATGTACATGTGATGCAATATATGGACTCCTGTCCTATTAGATGAAAACCATCTGGGTAGTGGATACCGAAAAAAGCGTCAGACAGCAGACATTAGCACTGTCAGAAGTAGAAAATATTCTGGTGTCTGATGTCTTTGATGTCTTTTTATGTCTTTTTATCATGTATCATGTCTAGTGTGTAATGTATGATCATGATGTCTGATGTGATCGTGTGATCGTATGTGATCGTGTCTGATCGTATCTGATCGTGTCTGATGATCGTATCTGTGATCTGATATCTTGATGATTCTGATCATGATGACTCATGTTCAAGTATCACGTCTGTTCTTGATCCTTTCTCTCAAGAGGCATGATATCATGCCTCTTGATCATCTGTTCCTGATGTTGCGATCTGTTGATCTATTGATCTATCTTGATCTTCTACACCGACACGGTATTCCCATACTGTCCGATTGGAGTGTGTTCCATGCGTGGTTTCGACTCCTTGGTCTTGCATTCCTGGAACTCCTTTTCCAATTCCTTGTTGCTCTTTTGGATGATGGAGCTTGCACTCATGTCTGGTATTTTTGAAGGAGCCTCATTGATTCTTGTAAAGTCGATATTTTGGAGGATTCTTCTAGCTCCCTTGTCACTCAACATATCACCCAACTTGATTCCCAAAGCATCTGCCTCTTCTCTGGTGGTGATCACGGCCTCGATGGAGTCTTCCACCGACTGTTTCCCGTCCGGGCTCACGATTGTTGCGTTAAATGTCAAAACCTTAGTTTTGGTGTCGTACTCGGTCTGCACACCAATGGGCACCGAGCACCCACCCTCGAGGTGTCTCATCAAGGATCTCTCGGCGTAGCAACGGAGGGTGGTTGGAATGCACTCAATGTGCAGCAACAACTCCTTCATTGCAACGTCGCCCTTTCTGATTTCGATGCCAAGGGCACCTTGTCCCACGGCATAGTACATTTCTGGGGCATTGAGGTAGGCGGTGATTCTGTGGCCCAAACCAACACGGAGCAAACCAGCGCTCGCCAAAAGAAGACACTCGTAGTGCAAGTTGGGGTCGTCCAACTTTCTCAATCTGGTCTGGACGTTTCCCCTCACAGACTCGAACTTGAGGTGTGGGTAGTGCTTCATCAACTGGGCGGAACGTCTGACGGACGAAGTGCCCACGACCGAGCCTGCGGGTAAGCATGCGAGCGTCTTGTACTTGCTTCCGGCCTTCATGATCAAGGCGTCTCTAGGATCTTCTCTCTTCAAAATAGCGCCCAACTCGAATTCCTCGGGTAAGTTGGTTGGCACGTCCTTCAATGAGTGTACAATCAAGTCCAACTGGGGGAACTCATCGATGGCCTCCAACAAAAGAATTTCCAATTCCTTTGTCCAGAGCGACTTTCCACCGAAAGAATAAAGCGGTTTGCTCTGCACCTTGTCCCCAAGGGTGCTCAAGGCAAGCACGGAGCAGCCGAGCTCAGGGAACTTTTCGAGAATCTCAGCCTTGACAGACTCACTCTGGACCACGGCCAAGTTGGAGGCTCTTCCTCCTATCTGAACATGGTTGTTCGGGATTATTGGCAATGTCATGGTGTTTTGATGAAATGGGTTAGCAGGGCGTACCAGGAAAAGCACTTCTTATAAATGAAAATCAAAGCGAAAATCACAGCTTGATTTTTACAGAAAAAAAACTCTAATTTCTTTTTTTCGGGAAGAGATTAATAATTCACACCACATAGCTGGGCCCACGGTAACGAAACCTTGAAACAGATGTAGTTCGTTTTAAAATATGTGCACACAGGGCTCCCGGCACGCACGCAGACGTGCCAAACTGCTTTCGCGCCATTGCGCGCTGCTTTCGTGGGCCCAATGTTGTCCGTACGGAATTGGCATTGGCCAATCACATGGCGTGGAGTAGTAAGCCTGGTTGGCCGTGCAAGGGCATTATCGTATGGGACCTTCCTAGTTGGGCATTTTTTCTCGGATGATAATGGGGCTTGTGTGCAGGTAGACCCCAGGACTCTTTGTCCGTTTTGGGATCGTACAAGGCCGTCGTACAAGGCATCGATCGAGAGCGTTGATTAACGTTTTCTGGTGAGTTGTGGTTGTACTTTTACTGTACTTTACTGTACTTTACTGTACTTTACTGTACGTTTACTTTTACTTCTCTTTCTATACTTTCACTGTACTTTACTGTACTTCCACTTCTTCTTTAGTTTATCTCAACGTTGTTATTTTATGAGTACGGTGGTAAAGAATAAGCTCGTAGTCGGACCAATTCCATTGTTCGGCCGCCCTTTACTTGCTACACCAAGACATATTTTGATACGAAAATAGACTTCTCAGAGAATCACCAATAGCGATTCCTAACATCAACCTTAAAGTAAAACCAACATTCGATTTGAGGTTGTGCTGAGGTTGGAATTGGCTGTGAAATTGAGTGCCGAAAATTTGAGAATTTGGACGGGTGATTCACCCATTGGCGCGCAACGCAAGAGCGCAATTGCACAGCGAGAGACGCTGGGTGTTCGTTTTTAAACTCTATTTCCACTATTGTCTTATTTTTTTAGGCACGGCTACGTTTCTAATTATAGGGCCATGGGAGCACGGAACCAGTCAGTCCACCAGGCCTTGGCTGTTTGAGCGAAAGAGCCTTTGATGCGTTGACATGTAGGGTTTTTAAATAGGCGAGTACCTCACGAGCGAAGCGAGTGAGGTAAATGTAAACAATTAACAACTGAGCAATTGTGTGAATAATTGAACAATTGTGAGTAAACAGTGTGTAAACAATTATGTACTGTGTAAACAATTGTGTACTGTGTAAACAACTGTGTACTGTGCAAACAATTGACTATCATTGACTACTGTGCCTGGCTATTTTTTCCTTCAAACCTTGTTACGTTTTGTACTCCACCCATTCTATTTTTCTTCTGTTTCATCTATCACGTTCTATATCCGATACGGACAAGGTTTCACAATAGCGTGTATTCTATAGCTCATTGACTCAGATCGCAGACCTGTTATCAACGTAAATTATTCTATTTTCAAGAGAAAGTGAGACGTAAGTGAGACAATTCCAAGACAACAACAGATCCCAATGGTACACAAGGATGCCAAGGGTACCAAGTGTACCCTTGTTCACCATTGAATACTCGTTTTGAATCACCTTGAAGTTAATGCAGTTTTGAATTGACAATCGCCTTTAGGCTGCGAATTTCACATCGCTGCATTAAAAGAAATTTGAAAAAGAAAAGGAGCGAACAATTGACAACTGAACATAACAATTGAGCGAAGCGAAATTGTTCACAAGACCTAAACACCAAAAATGACCAAATGACCAAATGACCAAACCATGAAAGGAGACCAAATACCCAAAGATTAAACAACGATTATTTTCAAGCGGGGTAAACAATACCAGTGTTCATTTCCGCTTTCAAAATCTGCTCACAAAATTGTTTCACAGTTCGTTTACTTGGGGTCTTTGTCTTTCTTCTTTTTCACGTATCTTCCATCTTAACTCACTTGATCCTTTCTCGCCTTAACTCACTCAATTCGCTTTGCTCATCTCATATTTCTCTTCACTCACAAGATGAGCGAAGCGAATCTTGTAAGCCAATCTCGCATCTTTGTTACTCACAAGATTCGCTTCGCTCATCTTGTTCGCTCATCTTGTTCGCTCATCACTTTGTTCACTCACTCGATTCGCTTCGCTCATCTTGTTCGATTCGTTTACTTGTCATCACTATACTCACAAGATTCGCTTCGCTCATCTTGTGCTAATCCTCCCCACTCGATATCAGCCCATCCGAATCCATCTTCAACTGTGCCTCCAAAAACGTATCATCACTCTTGTATGCCATCGACGACGCACGGCTACTGTCCGACACATGCCCCGACATCGCCGTCAACAACGTCTCCACCCGCTTCAACCTCTCGATAATCTCGTTATTCTTGCGCGTCTTGCTCTGCTCTATAATGGTGCTGTCGCTCCTCGGAAGCTCGTTGTTCTCGCTATTGTTCTCGTTGTCGCTATGGTTCTCGCTGTTATTTGTGTCCACCTTCTCCATTGTGGTTGGAAACTGCGTCTTGTTCATAAACGTGGCGAGATTGCTCTGTATCACTAACGACGACGGTTTCAACGACTCCGTCGACTTGGTCACACACCGCAATGTGTTTCTTGATCTCTGTGCAAATATCTTGGACGCCTTAGTGACCCGCCTAATGCTCGTGTCCAAGTGGCTGTACCTCCTGCCCGCAGACCTCTTGTTCACCATGTCCAACACGCTGACGTCGTCGTCGTCCACCTCGTCGGAAACGTCGTCGTAGTCGAGCTCGTCGTACCCAAGGTCCAACATCCCAAAGTCGTTGCTGGGAGTCACGATACTCGGCTGGCGGAACGTGCTCACGTGCTTTTTCGGGGCCTGGTTGAGGAGGACTAATTCCCTATCCTGATAGTAGTCCTTTTCCTTGTTGAAGATGGTGAAACACTTGAGATCCTCCTTGTTCTTGTCCATGTAGAACCCACACATGAGTTTCTCATAAACAAAGATGGCAAGCACAATGGGCACCTTGAACACGTTCAAGAACTTGACCACCCAGCTCAGCAATGTGTAGTTGAATTTGTAGAATCCCGTGAGGATCTTGCCCCCTCTTGGCTTAGAGTACTCGGACCCCAGCGACTTGAACAAGATGATCATGTTCACGGTCTTGATGTAGTTGAACTCCTCGTGGTTGTTCTGGTTGATGCGCGCAAACACCCCACTGAGAACAATGGCCAACATGGACCCGATGATGAACTGGATCAAGAACAAGTACGCAATGAGAATAATCTTGCCCAAGAGATTGTAGTTGTCCCAGTTGTTCCACACAGAGGGAGTGAACCCAAAGAAGATCTTGAACATGTCAAACATCACGTCCAGGTTGGTTGCGAACTTGGAGAGCGTGATGAAGCTGAAGTAGAAGCCGGAAATGAGCGCAAAGAAGAGGCAGCAGAGTCCCATCAAGTTCCACAACATTTTCTTCAACCCCAACGTGATCAAGTTGAAGAATTGGTAGTTGTTGAAGACGGAAAGTGAACGGGGGAGAAGGATGATGGAGATGAGGCTGAAGGCATCGCGGAAGTACTCGGGCTTGGCAAACTTGAGCACAAACGAAATGTCCACCAACGAAATGAGAATGGCATCCATGTGGTTCCATATCATTTTCTTGAAGAAAACAAACTCAATGTTCAAGATCTTGATGAAGAATTCGGCGTTGAAGCTGAAGCCAATGATCCAAAAGATGATTTCGACGGCTTTGTGGAAATATGTGGGGGCCATGTCTTTCGGGAACAAGATGAGGGTAAAGTACAAAAACATAAAGCCGATAACTTTTAGGTTGAGCACAAGGGTCTGGTACTTTGGGACGATATTCGATCGCTGGATGACCTTGTGGATTGTGATTTTCTTGAAATTGTAGTCCTCAAAGTCCAACAGCTCGCCAATGAGCTCCTCTGTCTCGTTGCCCTCCCCCCATTTATTGGGGCGGAGAATGAGCTCTCCGTTGTAGAACATGTCGAGAATACGAATGATTATGGGCTGTGATAAAAAGCGCTTGGATTTCGAAAGCACCGAGAGCTCCAACGTGTTGAAGGAGTACCGCTGGTCGGGCTCAAAGGCCTCGTTGAGAAGGGGCGTTTCAAAGAGCATATTGATTCTCTCAAACTTTTTGTACACCTTCAACATGCGAACGGCAAGCAACTCACAGAGGTTGGCCTTGGTGGTGAGAAGCTCGTAGAGAATCAAGTTGTTTTCGGACTGCACAATGTACTCGTACTTGAGCAAGAACAAAATGAAGATCAAACTCGTGGCGATATCGGACTCATCGCGCAGATTGTACGCGTACGGCTGGAATCGCGGTGTCTGGTAAATGGGGATGCAGGGAACAACCTTGTTCAACTTTTTGGCAATGTTCTTGTTGTTCAGAAGAGACACGATCTTTTGGCTGATGGGCTTGACAAGCGTCGCATGGATATCGGGTGACTTTAACTGCTCGTACTTTAAGCTGAGAGTGACCCGTTTGTTAATGAGACTTTGTATTCGAAAGTAAAGGTACTTGAATTCAAGGTGCTTGTATTTCAGCTTGACTGAATGGGTGGATGTGGTGGTGTGGTTTGTGTTGGTAGTAGATATACTAAAGTCTCTAACCCTCATAGTTGGTGTTTAGTCTGTTCCTATGCTAGTTCTATTCTGTTCTATTCTGTTCAGATTCTATTCAGATTCTATTCTGTTCACTCGTTCACTTCTCTTCAGATTCTATCCGTTCCCTTATATTCTGTCCTCCCTCTTATCTATTCTTCAGATCAATTTCTATTCTGTTTATGGTAATCTGTTTGTATACTGGCTAGGGGTGGTTGCCTAGTGCTGCTAGACTCTCCTTGGTACTTGCTAGTACTACTGTCTGTATTGTGGTAGTGCCAGTTGCTCTATCTGATGCTGCCAGCGTATCGTGGTCTATTGTAGCTTATGCTATTGGTGGACTATGTGAAAGCCTGAATACCGTAGCATCGGATTGCAGCATCGGATTACAGCATATATATGGGTTCCATTATTTTAGTCTAATCCACATTAGGAAATTTTTCATGTAAACATAAATACAAGATCTGTGTTGCTTCTTAACAAAGAATGTAAAGTCAATTGAAACTTACAATGTAGATTCAATAATACATAGTAATAGCATAAATAGTACACATAGTACATATAGTCCATATAGTAACATACTACACATACTTCACATTTTTCGCATAGTAGCATGACAAGATGACAACTCTTGTAGTTTCATCTTCGCTTAAAGTGGTACCTTGCGCAAAGTCTTGCCAAATCGGGGCACACGTCAAAATAAAACCATGTATGACCACGAATGCTCGTATTCTATGGAAGCCACACAAAATCAAGCAACAGTTTTCAAGATTTGATTTTACTCAAGGTGCACAGACGCGTCGCCTCGAAACCGCAATGCAATAGTGCCACCATGGTTTCTACCATGGTTCTATGCCACCATGGTTCTATGCCACCTCTCTGTTGATAAAGTTCCAAGCCTTTGAACCGTTTTCGTTTCCGAGAATCTCTTCAAAATCTTGTTTCTCTAATTTCACTAATTCTCGGATATTCTTGACTTTTTGGAGTACGGCCAAGTAATTCATCTTATTGATCCCCGGAATCGACTGGATGAGATCAATGGGCCCCTCGTTGTATACTGGAGGGCCCCCGTCTTCTGTTGGAACAATGCTATTGACACCTTTTTCCATGGCACTCATCACGTCGGGCTCCTCTTGGTTGGCTTTGAGTTCCATGAATATTTGTGCGGTTTCGTACGGGGACGAGGACCAGATCACCTTTAGTTTCGGGAACGCAATCAACAACAGCATGATTTTGGCCTGGATGGTCTTTTTGTTGTAGAGTGCAATGTGCGGCTGCGCGGGGTTGCTTCTGTTGTAGCGGAACTCGGTGAACGGGTCCAAGGAAAACGACTTGTTCTCATCAAACTCAATCAAGAGCGTTGGGGTCTCGTAGTGTCTCAGCATCTGTTCACATTGCTGCATCAACCTTCCACTGTTCAAACTCTGGATCAAATCCGGAATGGCTTTCCTCTCGACGCAAATAGTCGGTGACAATATATAGTCCCCAATAGTAATCTGGAGTGGTTTGACTGTTATTCCTATGCGGTAGAGCAAGTTTGGCAAGTCTGAGCGGAACTCTCTCACGTCCACAAGCACCGTGAGTGTGTCGTTCTCTGTTCTGAAAGTGGACCCACCTGCAATCCTGGTATTGAGCACTTTGTTGCGGTCAATCTTGAACTTGTAATTATCCTGAGCTGTCTCAAAGTGTTTCCCGAGCGACGCCTTTTCTCTGATTAGTCTAGTAAATGCTTCCTTTTCCTTTTTGATTCGCAACAAGTGCTTTTCTTCTTCGACAGATGAACCATAGTACATAAAGTACGTCTTGGCAGGATTGTCTTTGTTGACTGCCTGGTACATCTCGACCCTCCTAATAAACGAAAGATTGGGCTCGTACATCACAATGTACGAGAGTTGGAGTTCCTGGAGCAACGCATCGTTGGTCCGATCATTGTAGCATTGAATAATGATTTGCTTATTGGACTCAAGGTGTGTGAACTCCACCTTTTTTGGTGCAGTTTCCGGCACGAAAAACCCAGACTCTTCCTCCAACTCCAGATCAGATGAATGCACAATCTCCACTTGCTGCTCAAGGCTCTCCAAAATCAGATGGTCTATGTCCACAGCCTCGTTGTTTTTTTCAGAGTCGGATCCCGAGTAAAGTCGGGAGACCCTGGCTGCAGACGATGCTCCACGAGTTCTTCTCCGTTTACTAATGGGTTGACCATTTCGAGAGAATGTTTTGGTAATTGATAACTAATGAAACTAAAGATAGCACATACTATAGCTAATATGACAGCCTCAGAACATG